>CM069445.1:27799738-28176787 GCA_035610835.1 Ophiura sarsii | reverse complement strand
CTGCAAGTGGCGGGGGTTGATCCTGCTCTTCTTGTTGTCACGGCAGCGTTGCCGGCCAACTCGAGGATCTCAGCTGTCAGGTACTCCATGACGGCTGCAAGGTACACTGGGGCACCAGCACCAACACGGTTGGCGTAGTTGCCCTTGCGCAGGAAGCGGTGCACACGGCCAACTGGGAACTGAAGCCCAGCACGGGATGATCGGCTCTTAGCCTTGCTCTTTGATTTTCCTCCTTTACCACGTCCAGACATGATTGTTTCTTATTTGTTCACTACGATACAAAATAATGGTTTTATAAAATGAAAGTCACCCTTATATAGGTTTTGACAAGATCCTAAAGAGATCTGTTGGAAAATAATCAATGCCATTTCGGCCAATCATCGAGAGCCCTAATTGATTAAATTTGGGACTTAGTATTGATCAGACAAGGTAAACAGATATAACATCTGTTAACCAAATAGTCATGTTATTTTATAGCGATTTAAGCCTGACATACTATCAAAGGCACTAATAAAATTCATGAAATTAATAATTATGAGAGTAATAATAGTGGTATGGTAGCACTTTTGTCCTATTATAATGACCGTGTATTGTAAACCGGATTACGAAAATAACTACTCATGATCAGTCATTATACCAAATTGGGTTTTGGAGGTATCTAGACTTTTTTTTCCCGTGGCAATATTTTCCCCTAATTCTACTGTAAGCTCATATTAAATAGTCTCAAATATTTTACAACGATAGAAATATATACATTAGGATAATTGCAATATCATGTAACCATAAATGCAATTCAGGCTCAAAAATATGATCATTTCAAAATCGTTACCTTTTTAGCGAGATTAACATTTAGGCCTATACGGAAAGTGCCCTGCGTTAAAGGTAAATTCAACATTCGCCATTCGATATATTTGGTGTTCGATCAATAAGTGAAGTTTATGTACAAACGTATCTGGATCCTGAATTTACATATTTGATTTACAATTACTATTCGATCCTTGCTACTTAATCTTATATTTAATATTCACAAGACACTCCTATCGTTCCCGTGTTTTAATCTATTTGCGTAAAATCTGCCCTTATAAATATACAATAAATGTAATATTTTTCTCTTAGGAGTCGTAACGTGTCAAAGATGTTGAGAAATATATGTTTTCAAACGGTTGAATGTTGAAAATACTCATACAGGGCGACGTGTAAAGTTAAGTATCGATATGAAAGCAAAATACCGTTCATTCGATATTTTTTAGAAAATGTGGTTGCTGATATAACCTGTTTATTCGCGCTATTTCAACTTTCTTGCAGTATTTTTCCAAATGCAGTTCGAAGACAATTACATTTTGTATGATTGGTTAAATAATCAAGGCATATCGTTGGTCAAATTAGCAGACATATGATGATTGGTTGGTAGCAATCAAGTCACAATCTACCTTTCAGACTGATCAATATACCGGCTGAGACGAATCAATGTTGTGGTAGAAAGATAGGCCTACAGTCGATTTTAGTTTTCTGAAACACATATCATATTGTCAGGATACATCTATATTGAATCTGAATTTAATCGATGCTCGTCATTAGATCAATTTATTTTTGTAACATGGTAGGATCCCTCATTTGCATACAGCACTCTATAAATAAGACCGCGTAGCAGCTCAGCGAATAATTTCTCTTGAGAAAACTAACAATCATCATGCCTGCCAAGACTAGCGGAAAGGGAGCAAAGAAGGCCGGTAAGGCCAAGGCTGGACGTCCAGCCGGTGCCAGGCGTAGGCGCCGAAAGGAGAGCTACGGCATCTACATCTACAAGGTGCTCAAGCAGGTGCACCCCGATACTGGTATCTCCAGCAAGGCCATGAGCATCATGAACAGCTTTGTCAACGATATCTTCGAGCGCATCGCCGGTGAGTCTTCCCGTTTGACTAAGTACAACAAGAAGGCAACCATCAGCAGCCGCGAGATACAGACCGCTGTCCGTCTCCTTTTGCCTGGTGAGCTGGCCAAACACGCCGTGAGTGAGGGCACCAAGGCCGTCACCAAATACACCACCTCCAAGTAAATGGTGTATTGATAACCTAAACCAACGGCTCTTTTCAGAGCCAACACAATTTCCAAAAAGAGATAATATGACTGTTTCATGAAAAGCCATGAAATAAAGGTTCGTTTATTCATTATTTAGCTTTATAACAATAGTGCAATAAAAGATGATAACACTTGATGACAGGCATGACTAGATTTCATATCAAAAAGTTTCATTTGTATTTACGTATAAGTATAAGTTTGTACTCCCTTCGAAAAATAAAAAGCGTGTAATGCTATATTCCCGCCTTATTCAATATCGTCATGATCGTTTAACATTCTAAGTGAAAAATGAAATTCTAAATGAAAAGGGTAATTATTACCGACCGCGCGGATCCTGGAGAAATTGTTTACAGTGAAAATAATACCAGTGTACAAGACGAAACAACCCATAGCTACACCTAAATGTCAAGGTAGTTATTGTTGTATTATTACGCTTGTATTGATTTGTAGAGGAATATTGACCTATATACATGTAGACTTGTATTTTGTCTGGGCGCCAAAATAAATTATGTAAAAACACCTACGCATCGTAATTATTATCACAGTTGTGGCGATAATATGATATTAGAATTAGATATATTTGCGACGAAATAAATAAACACAAACAATAATTAATCATCAGAATAATATGAGAGCAAAGCAAATACAAATAATTGTGAATAATTAGTGTAGACCTAGACTATGTATGAAGAATGTGCGACCAGGAAGAATCTGATACAGATTAGAGTTCTAATATTATGGCACGGTACATGTGTTAGCTGAGACAAGTATACTTGTCTTAGGTGTTACCATTGTCGTGATAAACTTGTATATTTGTTTATGTTTCCTAATATTAATTCTACCTTTATGAAGGGATTGCTAAACCGTATACTATCTTCAATAACATATCAAAATTTTAAAAAAGGAAACAATGTATTATTCATATGCAGAGATTCTCAGTAATATTGGGAATGTACCCGGTGACTTTAACACTTAATCATCAGTCTCTTTTTGAAAAATGTGTTGGCCCTGAAAAGGGCCGTTGAGTGTGGAAGTAAAACTATTATTACATGGTTTACTTCTTCTTAGGCAGAAGTACAGCCTGGATGTTAGGCAGTACACCACCTTGAGCGATGGTCACACCTCCGAGAAGTCTGTTCAGCTCCTCGTCGTTGCGGACAGCCAACTGCAAGTGGCGGGGGGTGATCCTGGTCTTCTTGTTGTCACGGGCAGCGTTACCGGCCAACTCAAGGATCTCAGCTGTCAGGTACTCCATGACGGCTGCAAGGTACACTGGGGCACCAGCACCAACACGGTTGGCATAGTTGCCCTTGCGCAAGAAGCGGTGCACACGGCCAACTGGGAACTGAAGCCCAGCACGAGCTGATCGGCTCTTAGACTTGCTCTTTGATTTTCCTCCTTTACCACGTCAGACATGATTGTTTCTTATTTGTTCACTACGATACAAAATAATGGTTTTATAAAATGAAAGTCGCCCTTATATAGGTTTTGACAAGATCCTAAAGAGATCTGTTGGAAAATAATCAATGCCATTTCGGTCAATCATCGAGAGCCCTAATTGATTAAATTTGGGACTTAGTATTGATCAGACAAGGAAAACAGATATAACATCTGTTAATCAAATAGTCATGTTATTTTATAGCGATTTAAGCCTGACATACTATCATAGGCACTAATATAATTCATGAAATTAATCATTATGAGAGTAATAATAGTGGTATGGTAGCACTTTTTCCTATTATAATGACCGTGTATTGTAAACCGGATTACGAAAATAACTACTCATGATCAGTCATTATACCAAATTGGGTTTTGGAGGTCTCTAGACTTTTTTCTGTGGCAATATTTCCCCCTAATTCTACTATAAGCTCATATTAAATAGTCTCAAATATTTTACAACGATAGAAATATATACATTAGGATAATTGCAATATCATGTAACCATAAATGCAATTCAGGCTCAAAAATATGATCATTTAAAAATCGTTACCTTAGCGAGATTAACATTTAGGCCTATACGGAAAGTGTCCAGCGTTAAAAGTAAACTCAACATTCGCCATTCGATATAATTGGTGTTCGATCAATACGTGAAGTTTATGTACAAACGTATCTGGATCCTAAATTTACATTTTCGATTTACAATAACTATTCGATCCTTACTACTTAATCTTATATTCAATATTCACAAGACACTCCTATCGTTCCCGTGTTTTCATCTATTTGCGTAAAATCTGCCCTTAAAAATAAACAATAAATGTAATATTTTTTCTCTTAGGAGTCGTAACGTATCAAAGATGTTGAGAAATATATGTTTTCAAACGGTTGAATGTTGAAAATACTCAAACAGGGCGACGTGTGAAGTGAAGTTATGTATCGATATGAAAGCAAAATACCGTACATTCGATATTTTTTTTAAAATGTGGTTGCTGATATAACCTGTTTATTCGCGCTATTTCAACTTTCTTGCAGTATTTTTCCAAATGCAGTTCGAAGACAATTACATTTTGTATGATTGGTTAAATAATCAAGGCATATCGTTGGTCAAATTAGCAGACATATGATGATTGGTTGGTAGGAATCAAGTCACAATCTATCTTTCAGACTGATCAATATATCGGCTGAGACGAATCAATGTTGCTCCCTTTGTAGAAAGATAGGCCTACAGTTTGACAGTCGGTTTTTAGTTTTCTGGAACACATATCATGATATTTTCAGGATACATCTATACTGAATCTGAATTTAATCGATGCTCATCATTAGATCAATTTATTTTTTGTAACATGGTAGGATCCCTCATTTGCATACAGCACTCTATAAATAAGACCGCGTAGCAGCTCAGCGAGTAATTTCTCTTGAGAAAACTAACAATCATCATGCCTGCCAAGACTAGCGGAAAGGGAGCAAAGAAGGCCGGTAAGGCCAAGGCTGGACGTCCAGCCGGTGCCAGGCGTAGGCGCCGAAAGGAGAGCTACGGCATCTACATCTACAAGGTGCTCAAGCAGGTGCACCCCGATACTGGTATCTCCAGCAAGGCCATGAGCATCATGAACAGCTTTGTCAACGATATCTTCGAGCGCATCGCCGGTGAGTCTTCCCGTTTGACTAAGTACAACAAGAAGGCAACCATCAGCAGCCGCGAGATACAGACCGCTGTCCGTCTCCTTTTGCCTGGTGAGCTGGCCAAACACGCCGTGAGTGAGGGCACTAAGGCCGTCACCAAATACACCACCTCCAAGTAAATGGTGTATTGATAACCTAAACCAACGGCTCTTTTCAGAGCCAACACAATTTCCAAAAAGAGATAATAGACTGTTTCATGAAAAGCCATGAAATTAAGGTTCGTTTATTCATTATTTAGCTTTATAACAATAGCAATAAAGATGATAACACTTGATGACAGGCATGACTAGATTTCATATCAAAAAGTTTCATTTATATTTACGTTGGTTAGCTCATAAAGAACTCTTTCTGAAGTTTGTACTCCCTTCGAAAAATAAAAAGTGTGTAATGCTACATTCACGCCTAATTCAATATCGTCATGATCTTTGACATTCTAAGAGGAAATTATCAATCGATTAACAAACGATTCCTGATCGAACGAATAGCGCATCTCATTGATTTAATCAGCCTGGCGGGGAAGTGTACATGGTGTAGTTATCTACTCCGTAAGGAATAAAGGCAACAAATATGAAAAAGAAAACCGAAATATTGTTAGATAATATATGTTAAAGATAATATTTAACATTCCATGAGGGTGTTAAACATGTTAAAGGATGATCAATATCTTATAGAGCGTGAAACTGTCGAAGTCACAACAAAAATTGAGCAAGAACGACATCTACACACTCAAAGTAAAGTAAACAACCAAATAGTTTGATGTATTACTTAATTAATTTATCAAATATTTTCTTAGCTTGCATTATTTTAAACTCATTTTAATTAGTTTAAAGGTATATTATGTGATCTTTCCATGGAACGCCCCAACATCGAGAAAAAAAATTGAAAGCAGATTTTCTTGCAGATTTACATATCTGATCAAAAATCGTACATACATTCCAAGTTACAGGGCGATACGATTCTTAATTACTTCAAAATCATGGTTTTAGAGTGAAAATAAACTGTCGGATATCCGACAACTTATTTTATTCTAGTCTAAATTCACTCTAAAGCCATGATTTTGAGGTAATTAGGAATCGTATCGCTCTGTAACTTGGAATGTATGTACGATTTATGATCAGAAATGTAAATCTGCAAGAAAATCTACTTTCTAAAAAAAATCATGAATATAGGGCGCTCTCTGGAAAAGATCACATAATATGCCTTTAAATAGCGCTAAACTTATTATATTTCAGGATGCATGATGTGTTCCATGAAATTTGTGGACGGAATGCTGACGGGGGTTATGTCATTAGCATGATTAGTCTCCATGTTCAGATTAATTAGTTTGTACCATAAAAAAATGAATCACTGATATCATGAAAACACTGATATCTACTTAGAACTCGTAAATATGTTTTGGTTTGTTTTACTTTATTTTAAACTTAGTAACCGAGTTATAGAGCGAAACTATCAAATAGATGTAATTAATCAAATTCACTTGTGTCAAATACTCAAAATATTGCACATAATACTATAATTGTAATCATTAAAAATAAATGTTACGTTACAATCGTACGTTATGGTGACATGTTGTCATAATCTCTTTGGAAGTAAGGGTGGCCCTAAAAAGAGCCGTTGGATTTGTGGCTTAAAAGTAAAGTGTTTACTTCTTCTTTGGTGCTGCCTTCATGGCGGCCTTCTTAGTTGTCTTCTTTGCCTTCTTCGCTGGCTTGGCTGCGTTCTTTGCTGGCTTCACCGTGTGTTGATAAAGTTATTTAGACCTAAACATTAAGCCTCAAATACGAGTCAACAGAAAATGCTATTTTGGCGCGTTATAACAGAAGACGCTACGGCTGCTGTGAGTAGATATTGCAGAGGTACCAAATAATTGTACATTGAACCAACAGTTTTAACCTTTCCGCGCGGCTATTAGTTTTATCATGTACAAAACAAGTTTTTCAGAAACCTCTCCCAATTTTCAAAGTCTATTTCAAGAATTATTGTACCAATACTAGGAATGTTTGTACTTATTTTAATGCATTTCCCATAGCGATTCCAAATATGGTAATGAAATTTTAAAAAATTGACATTTTTGAAACATTTTGTGAAATTTTCGAATGTCGTCTGCAGACGCCTGCCGCGTGGAAAGTGTTAAATATAATAGAGGTTGCAATATTGAAATTTAGATGTTCACTCCTAGGACTCCATCAAAATACACATTTCCACTAATCCTTAAAAGTATATGTTCCCTTGATTAGGAATTAAAACATGGTATTTTTGTTTGTATATCGACTGCGCCATGATGTACATTATTGTATCTACACTCGCGTATATACTGTTTGGTGGTAAACTTTTATTTATTTGCATGCTTATTTAGGGTAAATAAGTTGTAGATATGACACGAAATAGGCCCACACATTAAATACACGAAATAAATGACTCATTAATCAAACTTTTTATAACACGTTTAATGTTTAGCCTTAAATATGCTTTGTTTTCCAATCAAGACAAAGATTACATGTGAAATGTTTCCGAATCTAAAAATGTATTGCTAAATCTTGAAATACCGCTTTATTTTGAAATATACCCCTCTTGTGTCAAATTGCAAACAAATGATTCTAAAAGCGATCTAAAAAAGAGTTACATTTTACCCTTTTCAATTGGAATATAGTTTTACACTTAACGGAAAGGGGTTATATTAAGTTTGTGTAGTTTTATCTGTGATCTCGAAGCAAATAAAATCCACCAGTGACAATGGTATTTCGACATCACTTTTTTTGCATGGAATAATTGAAATATCAAAACCATGAAATTATAGCAATGATTACTTACGGTTGCATAGAAGGTTTTATGAGCATAAGCACTATAAGTTTAAAATTCATTGAAAATGAATAAATATCAAAAATTTCATTCGAATACTACAAATTACACATATCCTGAACGTATCCGGTGTATAAGACGAAACATAGATACACTTTTGTACTGACCAGGTTGCCCGTACAATAACGTTTGTATTGCTATCACTTTCCACGCGGCAGGCTGCTGCAGACGACATTCCATCCAAAATGTCACAACTTATGTTTCAAAAATGTCAAAACTATTGAATTTCATTACCATGAGAAACGCATTGACATAAGTACACACATGCCTAGTGTTGGGTCTGTAATCCTTGAGATAGACTTTGAAAATTGTGAAAGGTTTCTGAAAAATCTGTTTTGTGTATGGTAAAAATAATAGCCGCGTGGAAAGTGATATGATTGATTTAAAGAGGAATATTTATATATCTTGTATCGCGTCTTAGCGCGCCACAATTTCATGTATACTATTATAATTTCTGCAGCGAAAAACGTTACGTGTAAACACATTTTGAACTATGTATTAATCATGTTAATGATGGAAAATAAATTAAAAGAAAAGCTTACTATGGCAATTGAATTTAAACAAAATTAATTTAAAAATAACTGAACACACATGTATTTCGTGAAACGTATTCTTCAATATTATTGCATAACGGTATCTGAAACGAATTTTTTATCATGGTTTACTAGTATTGTTTATGCTGGGAGGTGTCAAATAGACACCTCCCTAGTTTATGTTTCCATATAATATTGACCTACATTTATTATCGTTATTTTACTTTAAAAACCTGTCATATTTAGCAATGGTATCGTATATTATTTTTAATAACATTATGGAAATATAAGAAATGAATGCAAACTATTTGAGTATTTGTTCCCTGTAAAAGAACTTCTACTCATAAAAATTCAAAATAAAAGTTGGACTTTTTAACACTTGATCATAGTCTCTTTTTAGAAAATATGTTGGCCCTGAAAAGGGCCGTTTAAGAAAACTGTTAAATAGTTTACTTCTTCTTGGGCAGAAGTACAGCCTGAATGTTAGGCAGTACACCACCTTGAGCGATGGTCACACCTCCGAGAAGTCTGTTCAGCTCCTCGTCGTTGCGGACAGCCAACTGCAAGTGGCGGGGGTTGATCCTGCTCTTCTTGTTGTCACGGGCAGCGTTGCCGGCCAACTCAAGGATCTCAGCTGTCAGGTACTCCATGACGGCTGCAAGGTACACTGGGGCACCAGCACCAACACGGTTGGCATAGTTGCCCTTGCGCAGGAAGCGGTGCACACGGCCAACTGGGAACTGAAGCCCAGCACGAGCTGATCGGCTCTTAGACTTGCTCTTTGATTTTCCTCCTTTACCACGTCCAGACATGATTGTTTCTTATTTGTTCAGTACGATACAAAATAATGGTCTAAAGCCATGAGAGTCCCCTTTATATAGGTTTTCAGAAGATCCTATCAAAGTCCGTTTTGAAAATAATCAATGGAGTTTTGCCCAATCGACAACAACTCTATTGATCAAAATTGGGACATAGTATTGATCAAATAAACCTAATAACTATTTGTGCAATAATTGCAAAGATTTATTTCAATTTTACAATTATTTAAGGGATTCAACTGTTGATTAAGGTCACTTTGTTACTTAAAATAAGGCATTATAAGAGGGACAATAGTTTTAACAGTAATATAGGCTAAGGCAAGATCATATTGGTTTCGGTACTGTTCATATTTGTAATAGGTCCTAGAACAACATATTTACTTATTCTTCCATATGATTTAACTGACTATAATATTCATGGTATGATTAATAATTGTCATCGCAGTCAACCGCCTGAATTGACACGATATATACAACAAAATTATCATTGACTTTTCCGTCTATTAATGTGTTATAATTTTGAAAACTCATGTTTTTGAACGATACTTCGATAGGTTGTAGTCATTACTTCAATTTAGGCGCGAAATCGTTTACGGTGAACGCGCCATACTTCATTTCTTCGCTCGATTAATCATGACATTATAAGTGTGCTAGCGTCTCAGGATCCTTAATTTACATATTCGATTAAAAATGAACATTCGATTCATTATATTCATATTATAGATACACTATAATAGGTCTACCTAACTTTCTATTCAACAATCATCACACGTTGACGATGGTAAAGATATATACATGTATACAGCGTGTATCAAAAAGAACGCAACACTTTTTGTCGAGAGCTGTACGGTCACAGTAAAAGGCAAATCACTCTAAAACTTATATATTCTGTTAGGTCTACTTATTGGCTGTCACATAGTCAAATTACAACGATATCGATTATTTATTCGCTGAGATATTAAAGGTATAAGTAGAGAAGTGCAAAACACGTTTTACATCGTTCATGTCGTTCGTTCTAAAAACTTGGATTTTCCTGTACGATTAGTGTTATGGGTTAACAGTTTAATAACTATGTAACATTAATGTCTGGAATGGCTTATCTTAATTTCCTTTGTTTGAGTAAGGTGGTACATAAAATCATTGAATCGTATAATCATTCGACCATTTGAATACGTCAATCACCCTTTTTAAGTTCTGAACCACCGATTGCTATGATCGCCACATAATGTCTATGGTACTTCTTTCCTAAATTAAAGTTCATAATCGATGAATCTTATAACAAGGACAGCATTTTGAGGGTCGAGCAGCACCATAATGTTCCATTCACATTCACAACAGACTAACAATGACTGATTCATACAAGGCAATTACTACCTTCACTGGACTATTCCATTTGTTTTATATTTTGAATAATGTGCCATACTGTTTTATTTATGACATTAACGAGAGAAAAAGAGAGAGGATTTGCAAACAGACTTTGTAATATGGATTTTCAAGCTGTGTCATTAACTATCAACTAATTTATTGGCAGATTTAATTAATATTGATATGATACTGTAATAGCCAGACATTTGACACCTTTAACATAACATTTTCTTCTCAGAATGATGAGCTTGATTCCAATTATTTAAGTACAATGAGTTATTAAAGTGTCTTCACCTGACAAGAAAATCAGGCATACAGGATAAACGATGTAAAACGTGTTTTGCACTTGTCTACGTGTATCGTTGATATCTCAGCGAATCAATAATCGATATCGCTGTAATTTGACTGTGTGATATCCAATAAGTACACCTAACAGAATATATAAATTTCAGAGTGATTTGTGATTTGCCGTAATCGGAGAGCTCGCGACAAAAAGTGTTGCGTTTTTTTTGATACACCCTGTATATATATCTGAAAAGCTACACATAAACTAAAATGCAATAACTTTTCTTTCTGGGATATCTAGTATTGTCACAAATTGCCAATCAATAAAATTTATTATATTTTTGATATAAAACACGATTTGACGAAGTCGTTTTAATAAAGCCCCTTTGAAATTATGTTAGTAAAGGTTTAATTGCATATTTACAAAACAATTGATATTGAATATTGCATGTTGGATATTGTAAACATACACATGCGCAATGCACAATAAATTACCATCAGTGTTCAACTACTTTCTACAATATTGATCATTCTTTTAAAACTTTGCGCGAAAAAAACGCCCTCTTTGAAAGTCAAATATTTACTGCGACGTCCGCATAAACAGAATAAAAAACATTGCTGTACTGCATTCACTATCATTCTTGAATTGATACCAAAAAATTAATCAAAATGTCTGGACGTGGTAAAGGAGGAAAGGGACTCGGAAAGGGAGGCGCCAAGCGTCATCGCAAAGTGTTGCGTGATAACATCCAGGGTATCACCAAGCCCGCCATCCGCCGTTTGGCTCGCCGTGGTGGTGTCAAACGCATCTCTGGTCTGATCTACGAAGAGACCCGTGGTGTCCTGAAGGTGTTCCTTGAGAACGTCATCCGTGATGCCGTCACATACTGCGAGCACGCAAAGAGAAAAACCGTCACCGCCATGGACGTCGTCTACGCTTTGAAACGCCAGGGACGCACACTGTACGGCTTCGGCGGTTAGATTGTTGCATTTCAAACAATAACCAAATGGTCCTTTTAAGGGCCACCATATATTCCAAAAAGAGATCTGACACTCGTCACAAAAGATATGAAGAATTGATGGTCGTTTTGGCAAATTAAATCTTTGATTCAATATGTAACTTTATTGATCACCCTGACTTCTTAGTGTTTCAGCATTAGACTGTTAAAACTGAATTAAATATAACATTTTGTATCGTTCGTTAAAGGGGCATTAAGAGATGTGGCGGAGGCAGCAAAAATATGATAAAAACTGGGATTTGTATATTTTTACAATTGTATTACATGCATGAACTTACACCTATAAGGATTAAGAAAAATTAGCCCTCTCTGTACAACAAAACTTTGATTCAAAAATGCTGGTAGAACGGCAACCAGCATTTTACATGGTTAAGGGTGGCATTCCAACATATTTAAAACATTGTTGCAATCAAGTTTTGACGGTTTTTTTTTAGTAGAAACAACAATAATGGAAATTCTTAATATTCATCTTGAATTCTGAAGTAAATTAATTAAAATTTAAAAAATTCAACATGACATTGTGTCCCTTTAATGTTAAATCAACCTATTTGGTTAGTTTGTATGTGATATCTAAATTTAGGTTGCATTCTTTTGACGAACCAACTTGTACGAAATATGCTGTTATTTATTCAAAGTTCAGTCACGGTATCTGATGCGGGGAATGCTAAGGACATATTATACAGCCTATTTTTAACACAAGTAGGCCTATATAATACATCTTGAATAATTCAGTGTTGACGGTATCTCCTTTTATTTGCTGTGGATCAGGTGAGTAAGGCTGATCAATATGGTGCACTATTCGTTCGATAAAGAATCGTTAGTTTTAAATCGACTGATAATGTAATTTCAGTTTTAAAAGATAACGTTTTACGCGGGAAATGTAGCTCCAAGATTATAGTATCAAGTGTTTAAAATAGTTTCCTATGAGCCACGCTTTTACTAGTGAAAGATAAATATAGATATATTAATTATTTTAACTGGGTCAAACTTTAAACGAATGATATTCAGGCGAAACTTTTTAACTAATACAAAAGTAAAAATTAACCTTTAGGCAAATAAATAAGAGCATAATATTCATGTCGCGTAGTTGCTTTTAGTTGTTCCTCCTACATCATATTACTTGTTAAATTGTCATTAAATTTTGTCCTTGTTGATATGATGGAAAATAAATATTGAATTGAATTGAAAAAGTTACAGAAAAAATACAGAGCCTTACAAAAGCTATGGTCTTTCTGGAAACAGTCATATTATCTCTTTTTAGAAATGATGTTGGCTCTGAAAAGAGCCGTTGTTTTTGGTTATCAATACACCATTTACTTGGAGGTGGTGTATTTGGTGACGGCCTTGGTGCCCTCACTCACGGCGTGTTTGGCCAGCTCACCAGGCAAAAGGAGACGGACAGCGGTCTGTATCTCGCGGCTGCTGATGGTTGCCTTCTTGTTGTACAAGGCCAAACGAGAAGACTCACCGGCGATGCGCTCGAAGATATCGTTGACAAAGCTGTTCATGATGCTCATGGCCTTGCTGGAAATACCAGTGTCGGGATGCACCTGCTTAAGCACCTTGTAGATGTAGATGCCGTAGCTCTCCTTTCGGCGTTTACGCCTGGTACCGGCTGGACGTCCACCCTTGGCCTTACCGGCCTTCTTTGCTCCCTTTCCGCTAGTCTTGGCAGGCATGATGATTGTTAGTTTTCTCAAGAGAAATTACTCGCTGAGCTGCTACGCGGTCTTATTTATAGAGTGCTGTATGCAAATGAGGGATCCTACCATGTTACAAAAAATAAATTGATCTAATGATGAGCATCGATTAAATTCAGATTCACCATTGATATAAACTGCTCAAAAGAAGTTTGGAATATTTTTTCAATCACAATTTGTTTAAAATCTGGGGATATGATCATTTAGTGTAATATATCATTTAAAATCTGATGTGTTCATCTTTACAATGATATCCAATTTGAAGCAATCCCTTGTTCCAGTGCTCAGCCACATGCTTGAGAACATGGGGAGGTCGCAATCTGACAGTGACAAACCAACACTATTCTGTGCTTAAAAATCAATTCGATCATCACACTACACTGTAGTGGTCAATGTAACACTTCATTGAACAGACGACAAAGATGTTCTTTTGAGCACGAAATAGTGTTGATTTTGCCACATTCAGATTGTGACCTCCCCATGTTCTCAAGCATGTAGCTGGGAACTAGAGCTTCAATTGGGATTGCTTCAAATTTGGTATCATTGTAAAGATGAACACATCAGCTTTACATGGATATATAACACTTTATGAACATATCCCGCGATATTTAAAAATCATGTGCTTGAAAAAGTATTCCAAACTTTTTTTGAGCAGTTTATATCCTGAAAATATGAATATGTGTTCCAGAAAACTAAAATCGACTGTATCCTTCCACAACGGGGAGCAACATTGATTCGTCTCAACCGATATATCGATCAGTCTGAAAGATAGATTGTGACTTACTACCACCCAATCATATATCTAATAATTTGACCAATCATATCCCTTGATTATCTAACCAATCATATGCCTTGATTATCTGACCAATCATATGCCTTGGTTTCTAACCAATAACATGGCTATTTATGTTTTGGCTCCAAATTTGGTGTGCATAATTTTTTGTTCCACTAGCATATATAAAGCCAGACAGAATTGAAATTGGTATATTTTCGACGTAAATCGAACAAATTCAAAATGGCACGTACTAAGCAAACCGCACGCAAATCTACTGGAGGTAAGGCTCCACGCAAGCAGCTGGCCACCAAGGCAGCTCGCAAATCTGCCCCAGCTACCGGTGGTGTCAAGAAGCCCCATCGCTACAGGCCCGGTACCGTGGCTCTCCGTGAGATCCGTCGCTACCAGAAGAGCACCGAGCTTCTCATCCGAAAGGCACCCTTCCAGCGTCTGGTCCGCGAAATCGCCCAGGACTTCAAGACCGAGCTGCGCTTCCAGAGCTCTGCTGTTATGGCTCTCCAAGAGGCTAGCGAAGCTTACTTGGTCGGTCTGTTCGAGGACACCAACCTGTGCGCCATCCACGCCAAACGTGTCACCATCATGCCAAAGGACATCCAACTTGCCCGCCGTATCCGTGGTGAACGTGCTTAAACAGTAACTGTTTATTATATCAAAGGCTCTTTTCAGAGCCCCAACTTTTTTAAAAAGAGAAAATGTAACCTTTTGTCTTACTTTAAATACAGGTTCATAATCAGAATATTCGGCGCATCTTTTATCTTTAAAGGCCAGCGGTTAACAATTACTGTTTTACCATTCAGGGTCTATGGTTTTATTTAATTGTAGTCGCCCAAGGTTATGTCTGAAGTAATACTTAAACATGCTTGAATTGAACACTTACAAACGTTATCAGACAAATAATAATTGCATTACTATTGCCATGATTCTGTTCTAATAGAATAATTTCATCCAATTTACCCGCCATGTCAGTACTCATAGATACGGGAGATCTCCTCCTCTATTAATTACTTTTAAATTAACCAAGTTTGATTTAAAACCTGTTTGAAAGTTGAAACAAGCAAACAAGTAGTTACTTTTCAGAAAGCAATATATACATTGTATAAAATTAATAACAACCACATAACGAAAGTAGCTGTTTAATTATTCCATTAAACAACGCTCTTGTAAACGCCATGCTAATAAATACGTGTTTTGTATTTGGCCGTTTGACTATTTTGCTTAACATATGGTAAATTTAATATAACAAATATTACATTCACAAAAATTGAATTAATTACAGAATTGTAATGGCTAATATATATTTGGGAAGTACATGTAAGCAATACGATAAGAAGGAAACTACTATGATAGTTGTAGGTGTAGGCCTATTTCCGTTAATTTTTTGGCGCAACTTTCATTGTCGTTTTCATAAATCAATTTTGGTTTCATCGATCACCTTGTAATGTTTAGAGCCACTGTTCAATATTCATCCGTATCCATGATGAGTACAATATTTTTTCTTCAATCTTTCATTTAATAATGTGAATCACGAAAGAAAAATATTACATTCATTCTAACTAAGTAAAGACTAGATATTTATACCAAAAACAAGGAGTATCGTAAAAACGGTTATTTCATCAGAGGATTCGAAAATGTATTATCAATCGGAATAGTATAGATTGAGGATCCATACTATAATATTGATCAAGTAACGACATTATCGAGTGGCAAGTTTAGTTTATAAAGTATATAAAAGTCGACATTGCCTAGATCACATTTTGCGCCTAAATTGAAACAGCCTATTGGTAATACAATTTTAAAATATTACGTGGGGCCTATTCTTATTGTTATCAAAATCAAGTAACATTAGAAACATATCAAAAAGTCCTAACCCTAACCCTAACCATACGGTTTAACATAGGCTAGATTATAATACTATTGAAAAACCTCGCGTTATTTGCAAACACATACGGTATAAATAACAAATTATTAGGGACATTAGGGGCATGAGAATTCACATACAAAATACCTAATCATTAACGAACGATACAAACTGTTATATTTAATTCAATATCTCATAGAGCGCGAAATCGTCACAGTCACAACAAAAATTGAGCGCGAACTACGTTTACACACTCAAAGTAAAGTAAATAACCAATTCAGTGTAATGTTGAAACACTAGAAGTCAGGGTGGTCGTTAAAGATACATAAACCGAATCAAAGATTTAATTTGCCAAGACAATCATCAATTCTTCATATGTGACAAGTGTCAGATCTCTTTTTGGAATATATGGTGGTCCTTAAAAGGACCGTTTTGTTATTGTTTGAGATGCAACAATCTAACCGCCGAAGCCGTACAGTGTGCGTCCCTGGCGTTTCAAAGCGTAGACGACGTCCATGGCTGTGACGGTCTTCCTCTTTGCGTGCTCGCAGTATGTGACGGCATCACGGATGACGTTCTCAAGAAACACCTTAAGGACACCACGGGTCTCTTCATAGATCAGACCAGAGATGCGTTTGACACCACCACGGCGAGCCAAACGGCGGATGGCGGGCTTGGTGATACCCTGGATGTTATCACGCAACACTTTGCGATGACGCTTGGCGCCTCCCTTTCCGAGTCCCTTTCCTCCTTTACCACGTCCAGACATGTTGATTGATTTCTCGGTATCAGTTCAAGAAATGATGCCGAAATGACCTATGACATTGTTTTTATTTTGTGTATGCGGACGTCGTAGTAAATATTTAATATTCCTTGAGGGCGTTTTTTCGCGCTACAATTTAGACATGTTTAAAGATAAGGATTTTATAGAGCGCGAAATCGTCACAGTCACAACAAAAATTGAGCGCGAACTACGTTTACACACTCAAAGTAAAGTAAATAACCAAATATTTTGATTTCTTACTTAATTTATTGAACATTTTATTTCTTACCTTACATTATTTCGAACTCATTTTAATTAGTTTAAGTAGCGCTAAACTTATTATATTCCATGCATAATGTGTTCCATGACATTTGTGGATGGATTGCTGACAAGGATTGTTTCATCAATAGCATGATTAGTCTCCATGTTCAGATCAATTAGTCTGTACCACAACCAATGTGAATATTAGTATTATACTACATTGATATAATGAAAGCACTGATATCTAATTCTAACTCGTAGATGTTATTTGGTTTGTTTTATAGTGTTTTAAACTCACCGAAACTATCAAATGGATGTAATTGATCAAATTTCACTTGTGTCAAATACTGCAAAATATTGCACATAATACTATAATTGTAATCATTAAAAATAAACATTACGTTACAATACCGATACCGCTGTTACGTTTATGGTGACATTTTGTCATAATCTCTATTTGGAAGTGAGGGTGGCCCTAAAAAGAGCCGTTGGATTTGTAGCTTAAAAGTAAAGTGTTTACTTCTTCTTTGGTGCTGCCTTCTTGGCTGCCTTCTTAGTTGTCTTCTTGGCCTTCTTCGCTGGCTTGGCTGCCTTCTTTGCTGGCTTCTTGGCGGCCTTCTTTGCTGCTTTCTTGGCTGGTTTCTTTGCCGCCTTCTTGGCTGGTTTCTTTGCTGCCTTCTTGGCTGGTTTCTTTGCTGCCTTCTTTGCAGCCTTCTTTGCCTTCGCGGCGGTCTTCTTTGCGGCAAGCTTAGCCTTCTTTGCGTCTTTCCTTGCCTTTCTCTTGGCTGCCTTTTTGGCGGCAGCAGCCTTGCGACTAGCTGCAGCCTTAGCCTTCTTTGCCTTTACCTTAGCAGCATCAGTGGTCTTTCCAAGCTTGAATCTGCCGCTGGCTCCCTTACCGGAGGCTTGGATGAGAGTACCCTTGGTAACACCTGCCTTCAGTGCCTTATTAAGATGAGTCTTCAACTTGGCCATATCAACGGTGTAGTTGGCGGCGATGTAGCTCCTGATCTTCTGCACGGATGAACCCTTTTTCTCCTTGAGTGCCACGATGGCAGCTGCAATCATGACGGAGCATGGTGGATGAGTTGCTGGCTTCTTTACAGCCTTCTTAGCGACGGTTTTAGCCTGGGCTACCATATTGAACTGTTGGGATGCTGGTTACTCGATGAGAGAAACAAACTATACTTGCTACAGATAATCTGTAAATGACATATTTGCCCGCCGATAGTAAATTTATTCATGCTCTGCGGACGTGAGTGTAATCGTAATTTTATCGACCCCCATGCTGGCATAAAAAGTTGACTCCAGTTGGCTTTCGACCAAATTTCTGTGTTAGTACATTGTGTTTTAAAGCTCAATATTCCTCCGTTTTACAACTTATATCAACTGATTTCTGTTTGAAATCTATATTAGTCACCCAAAGTTTCTCACTGTACCAAATCAGATGTTATATGTTAAACAATTCATGAAAAAGAACTTAATTACTGGAAACCTTTCTAAAACTTAGATTCTTTTCATTAAATCTACCCAAATTTGACACCGAAAAAAACGTTCCCTACCAAAAATTGTTACTAATTATAAATAACAAGCATGTAACCATTGTTGCAATATAAAATGTATCCCAAGTCACCGTGGGTTGATAAAGATATTTAGACCTAAACATTGAATCTCAAATACGAGTCAGCAGAAAATGCCATTTTGGCGCGTTATAATAGATGACACTACAACGGCTGTTTGGAGATATTGCAATATACCAAATAATTGTACATTGAACCAAAAGTTTTAAATATTGTAGAGGTTGAAATATTGTAACTTAAATGGTCACTCCTGGGACTCCATAAAAATACAAATTTCTACCAATTCTTGAAAGTATATGCATGTATTTCCTCGATGAAGAATCGAGACTTGTTATTTTGTTTGTAATATATATCGACTGCGTACATACATGCGCGCGTGTATATATTGTACCTATATAATATTTGGCGGTGAACTTTAATTTATTTTCATGCTTATTTTTAGAGTAATTAAGTTGAGGATATGACATGAAATACACATTAAATACACGAAAGAAATGAATCATTAATCAAACTTATTTATAACTCGTTTAATGTTCAGCCTAAAATATGCTTTGTTTTCCAGTCAAGACAAATTGCCAAGTCTGGAAACAGGTAAAATGTTTCCGAATTAGGAAATATATTGCTGAATCTCAAAACCTGGCTTTATTTTGAAATTTGACATTTTGTATTGAGGTGATTGCAATCAAAATGTTGGGTATTTCAAATAATTATATATTACATCCCTCGTGTTTTAAGAGCCTTAAAACACTCACTTACTGTAAAGTTAAAAAGAGGGTCTCTGTGAGGAAAGGGCTAAGTACAAGTCGAGTTGTTCTAAAAATAAGTGACTTTGTGTTAACACGGTTAACATGGTTAATGATCCTGTATAGGTCACCCAAGCTCAATTAGAAAGTTTTAATTAATAATTGACACGGTTTTGGGATGGTGGTTTTTTTCTTCAAATTTAATTATAAAAGATAGTTATTTGCTAAATCTAACAGAGATTGCTATGTCCTACCATGGAAGTACGATGGTCCTACAAACTTAAAATATGTAGTTGAAATATACCCCTCTTGTGTCAAATTGCAAACAAATGACTCAAAAAGCGATTAAAGTACTAAAAAAAAGAGTTACATTTTACCCTTTTCAATTGGAATATACTTTTACACTTAACGAAAAGGGGTTAAGTTTGTGTAGTGTTATCTGTGATCTCGAAGCAAATCAAATCCACGAGGGACAATGGTGTTTTGACATCACTGCATGGACTTATGAATGAAATATCAAAACCATGAAATGATAGCAATGATAACTTACGGTTGCATAGACGGTTTTATAAGTTCTAAGCACACTAAATAAATTCAAAATTCATTAAAAATAAATAAATATCGAGAATGTTATTCCAATACTACAAATTAGACATATCCTGAATGTATAACATTGATACACATTTGTACTGTCCAGGGAGTCCGTACATATAACGTTTGTATTGATATCACTTTGCACGCGCAGGCAGCTGCAGACGACATTCCAACATTTCACAAAATGTTTCAAAAATGTCAAAATTATTTAGTTTCATTACCATATTTGGAGTCACCATGAGAAATGCATTGACATAAGTACAAACATGCCTATTATTGGGTATGTAATCCTTGAGATAGACTTTGAAAATTGTGAAAGGTTTCTGAAAAATCTATTTTGTGTATGGTAAAAGTAATAGCCGCGTGGAAAGTGATATGGTTGATTTATAGAGGAATATTGATAATATCTTGTATCGCGTCTTAGCGCGCCACAATTCCATGTGCACTATCATTTCTGCAGTGAAAATACGTTACATGTACGTGTAATTACTTTTTGAACTATGTGTTTAATGCATGATGGGAAATAAGTTAAAAGAAAAGCTAACTCTGGTAAGTGAATTTAAACAAAAAAATAATTCAGAAATAACTGAAGACACCTGTATTTCTCGAAACGTATTTTGTGTTCATGTACTGTATGTATAGATGCAACTTCTATATAATATTATTGCATAACAGTATCTGAAACGAATTTTTTATCATGGTTTACTAGTATTGTTTATGCTGGGAGGTGTCAAAGAGACACCTCCCTTTAACATTCCCCTGGTTTATGTTTCCATCTACTATATACCTACATTTATTCTCGGTATTTACTTAAAATACCTGTCATATTTAACAGTGGTACCGTATATTATCTTTAATAATATTATGAAAATATAAGAAAAGGAAAAAATATTGTATTGTTCCTGTACACATGGTAAAAGAACCTCAACATAGAAATTCAAAATAAAAGTGGGACTTTTTAACACTTGATCATAGTCTCTTTTTAGAAAATATGTTGGCCCTGAAAAGGGCCGTTTAAGAAAACTGTTACATAGTTTACTTCTTCTTGGGCAGAAGTACAGCCTGGATGTTAGGCAGTACACCACCTTGAGCGATGGTCACACCTCCGAGAAGTCTGTTCAGCTCCTCGTCGTTGCGGACAGCCAACTGCAAGTGGCGGGGGTTGATCCTGCTCTTCTTGTTGTCACGGGCAGCGTTGCCGGCCAACTCGAGGATCTCAGCGGTCAGATACTCCATGACGGCTGCGAGGTACACTGGGGCACCAGCACCAACACGGTTGGCATAGTTGCCCTTGCGCAGGAAGCGGTGCACACGGCCAACTGGGAACTGAAGCCCAGCACGAGCTGATCGGCTCTTAGACTTGCTCTTTGACTTTCCTCCTTTACCACGTCCAGACATGATTGTTTCTTATTTGTTCAGTACGATACAAAATAATGGTCTAAAGCCATGAGAGTCCTCTTTATATAGGTTTTCAGAAGATCCTATCAAAGTCCGTTTTAAAAATAATCAATGCAGTTTTGCCCAATCGACAACAACTCTATTGATCAAAATTGGGACATAGTATTGATTATATAAACCTAATAACTATTTGTGCAATAATTGCAAAGATTTATTTCAATTGTACAATAATTTAAGGGGTTCAACTGTTGATTAAGGTCACTTTGTTACTTAAAATAAGGCATTATAAGAGGGATAACAGTGTTAACAGTAATATAGGCTAATGCAAGATCATATTAGTACTCTTCAGATTGTAATAGGGCCTTTTACAGCATTTTTACTTGTTCTGCCATATGATTTAGCTGACTTCATTCACGATATGATTTATTGTCATCGCAGCGAACCGCCTGAATTGGCACAATATCATTACAATTACTTGTATGCACAAAATAAACATTGACTCGTCTATTAATGTATTAAACATTAAAAAAAACCTCATGTTTTTAAAATTAGAACGTTACTTCGATATAATAATAATAATAATAATAATAAAACCATGCTTATTGAGCGCATAACACAATTAAGTCCCTATGCGCTATAACAAATAAAACAGAAACGCAAATATACAAAACTATACATGTAGTAGTAACAAAAGACACGACAAAAAGGAAATCATGCATTAACATTAAATAGGTAAGTTTTTAGCGATGATTTGAACTGTTCAAGAGTTTTGGCTGATTTAACTTGATATGGTAATTTATTCTAAAGTTCAGTAGAAGCATCTTGAAAAGAACGGAGTCCATATGATGTCGAAGGTGATGAAGCATGAGCAAGAAGATATTTTGAGCGAGAACGGAGATTGCGTGTGGGCTTGTAATGATGTATGAGATCTTGGAGGTACATAGGTGCTAGTCCACGAGAACATTTAAAAGTTAATAGAAGAATCTTGAACATAATGCGTGATATGTTGTAGTCATTACTTCAATTTAGGCGCGAAATTGTTTACGGTGACCGCGACATACCATATTTCTTCGCTCGATTAATCATGATATGTAAAGAAGTGTGCTAACGTCTCAGGATCCTTAATTTACATATTCGATTACTAATAAACATTCGATTTATATACATGTAGATATACATTGTATTATAGGTCTGCCTAACTTTTTATTCAACATTCACACGTCACCGATGTTAAAGATATATATCTATCTGAAAAGCTACACATGAATTAAAATGCAATAATTTTTCTTTCTGGGATATCTAGTATTGTCCCAAATTGCCAATTATCAAAATAAATTATATTTATGATTTAAAACACGATTTGACGAAGTCGTTTTAAATGAAGCCCCTTTGAAATTATGATAGTAAAGGTTTAATTGCATATTTACAAAATAGTTGTTATTGACTATTGCATGTTTAATATTGTAAACTTACACATGCGCAATGCACAATAAATTACCATCAGTATTCAGCTACTGTCTACAATATTCATCATTATTTTAAAACTTTGCGCGAAGAAACGCCCTCTTGGAAAATCAAATATTTACTGCGACGTCCGCATGAACAGAATAAAAGACATTGCTGTTCTACATTCATTATCATTCTTGAATTGATACCAAGAAATTAATCAAAATGTCTGGACGTGGTAAAGGAGGTAAAGGACTCGGAAAGGGAGGCGCCAAGCGTCATCGCAAAGTGTTGCGTGATAACATCCAGGGTATCACCAAGCCCGCTATCCGCCGTTTGGCTCGCCGTGGTGGTGTCAAACGCATCTCTGGTCTGATCTATGAAGAGACCCGTGGTGTCCTGAAGGTATTCCTTGAGAACGTCATCCGTGATGCCGTCACATACTGCGAGCACGCAAAGAGGAAGACCGTCACAGCCATGGACGTCGTCTACGCTTTGAAACGCCAGGGACGCACACTGTACGGCTTCGGCGGTTAGATTGTTGCATTTCAAACAATAAACAAACGGTCCTTTTAAGGACCACCATTTATTCTAAAAAGAGATCTGACACTTGTTACAAGAGATATGAAGAATTGATGATCGTCTTTGCAAATAAAATATTTGATTCGGTTTATGTAACTTTAATGAGCACCCTGGCTTCTAGTGTTTCAACAATAGACTGCTAAACTGAATTAAATATAAACATTTTGTATCGTTCGTTAATAATTAGGTATTTTGTATGTGAATTCTCATACCCCTATTACAACACCCAGTTAATCAAAAATCCACCAATTTAATATCATACGGTTGCATTATTTTGACAAACCAACTTGTACGAAATATAGTGCTATTTATTCAAAGTTCACGGTATCTGATGTGGGGAATGCTAAGGACACATACTGCCTTTTTTTAACACAAGTAGGCTTATATATCTTGAATATTTAAGTGTTGACGGTATATCCTCCTAATTGTTGCAGGTGAGCAAGACAAGTCAATATGGTGCACTATTCGTTCGATAAAGAATCGTTAGTTTAATCGACTGATAATGTAATTTCAGTTTTAAAAGATAACGTTTTACGCGGGAAATGTAGCTCCAAGATTATAGTATCAAGTGTTTAAAATAGTTTCCTATGAGCCACGCTTTTACTAGTGAAAGATAAATATAGATATATTAATTATTTTAACTGGGTCAAACTTTAAACGAGAAATATTCAGGCGAAACTTTTTAACTAATACAAAAGTAAAAATTAACCTTTAGGCAAATAAATAAGAGCATAATAATTCATGTCGCGTAGTTGCTTTTAGTTGTTCCTCCTACATCATATTACTTGTTAAATTGTCATTCAATTTTGTCCTTGTTGATATGATCGAAAATAAATATTTAATTGAATTGAAAAAGTTACAGAAAAATACAGAGCCTTATAAAAGCTATGGTCTTTCTGGAAACAGTCAAATTATCTCTTTTTAGAAATGATGTTGGCTCTGAAAAGAGCCGTTGGTTCTGGTTATCAATACACCATTTACTTGGAGGTGGTGTATTTGGTGACGGCCTTGGTGCCCTCACTCACGGCGTGTTTGGCCAGCTCACCAGGCAAAAGGAGACGGACAGCGGTCTGTATCTCGCGGCTGCTGATGGTTGCCTTCTTGTTGTACAAAGCCAAACGAGAAGACTCACCGGCGATGCGCTCGAAGATATCGTTGACAAAGCTGTTCATGATGCTCATGGCCTTGCTGGAAATACCAGTGTCGGGATGCACCTGCTTAAGCACCTTGTAGATGTAGATGCCGTAGCTCTCCTTTCGGCGCTTACGCCTGGTACCGGCTGGACGTCCACCCTTGGCCTTACCGGCCTTCTTTGCTCCCTTTCCGCTAGTCTTGGCAGGCATGATGATTGTTAGTTTTCTCAAGAGAAATTACTCGCTGAGTTGCTACGCGGTCTTATTTATAGAGTGCTGTATGCAAACGAGGGATTCTACCATGTTACAAAAATAAATTGATCTAATGACGTGCATCGATTCAATTCAGATTCACCATTGATATAAACTGCTCAAAAGAAGTTTGGAATATTTTTTGTCAATCACAATTTGTTTAAAATCTGGGGATATGATCATTTAGTGTAATATATCATTTAAAAACTGATGTGTTCATCTTTACAATGATATCCAATTTGAAGCAATCCCTTGTTCCAGTGCTCAGCCACATGCTTCAATGTAACACTTCATTGAACAGACGACAAAGATGTTCTTTTGAGCACGAAATAGTGTTGAATTTGCCACATTCAGATTGTGACCTCCCCATGTTCTCAAGCATGTAGCTGGGAACTAGAGCAAGGGATTGCTTCAAATTTGGTATCATTGTAAAGATGAACACATCAGCTTTACATGGATATATAATACTTGATGAACATATCCCGCGATATTTAAAAATCATGTGCTTGAAAAAGTATTCCAAACTTTTTTTGAGCAGTTTATATCCTGAAAATATGAATATGTGTTCCAGAAAACTAAAATCGACTGTATCCTTCCACAACGGGGAGCAACATTGATTCGTCTCAACCGGTATATCGATCAGTCTGAAAGATAGATTGTGACTTGATTACTACCACCCAATCATATATCTAATAATTTGACCAATCATATGCCTTGATTATCTAACCAATCATATGCCTTGATTATCTGACCAATCATATGCCTTGGTTTCTGACCAATAACATGGCTAGTTATGTTTTGGCTCCAAATTTGGTGTGCATAATCTTTTGTTCCACTAGCATATATAAAGCCAGACAAAATTGAAATTGGTATATTTTCGACGTAAATCGAACAAATTCAAAATGGCACGTACTAAGCAAACCGCACGCAAATCTACTGGAGGTAAGGCTCCACGCAAGCAGCTAGCCACCAAGGCAGCTCGCAAATCTGCCCCAGCTACCGGTGGTGTCAAGAAGCCCCATCGCTACAGGCCCGGTACCGTGGCTCTCCGTGAGATCCGTCGCTACCAGAAGAGCACCGAGCTTCTCATCCGAAAGGCACCCTTCCAGCGTCTGGTCCGCGAAATCGCCCAGGACTTCAAGACCGAGCTGCGCTTCCAGAGCTCTGCTATTATGGCTCTCCAAGAGGCTAGCGAAGCTTACTTGGTCGGTCTGTTCGAGGACACCAACCTGTGCGCCATCCACGCCAAACGTGTCACCATCATGCCAAAGGACATCCAACTTGCCCGCCGTATCCGTGGTGAACGTGCTTAAACAGTAACTGTTTATTATACCAAAGGCTCTTTTCAGAGCCCCAACTTTTCTAAAAAGAGAAAATGTAACCTTTTGTCTTACTTCAAATATAGGTTCATAATCAGAATATTCAGCACAAAATCAAAATGATATGATTATTATCAAATCAATAGTGTACATTGACATATACTGTCTTTAAAATTAAACCATTCCCTTTTATTTTTAAAAGCCAACGGTTAACAATTACTGTTTTACCATTCAGGGTCTATGGTTTATTTAATTGTAGTCGCCCAAGGTTATGTCTGAAGTAATACATAAACATGCTCTTGAACACATACAAACGTAATCAGACAAATTATAATTTCATTACTATTGCCATGAGTCTGTTCTAATAGGTTAATAAAATCCAATTTACCCGCCATGTTAGTACTCATAGATACGGGAGATCTCACTATCTATTAATTACTTTTAAATAAACCAAGTTTGATTCAAACCTGTTTGAAAGTTTAAAAACAAGCAAACAAGTAGTTACTTTTCAGAAAGCAATGTATACATTGTATAAAATTAAAACAGCCACATAAAGAAAATAGCTGTTTAATTCGCCCGTTCTTGTAAACGCCATGCTAATAATACGTGTTTTGTATTTGGCCGTTTGACTATTTTGCTTAACATATGGTAAATTTAATATAATTTACAAATATTACATTCACAAAAATTGAATTAATTACAGAATTGTAATGGCTAATATATATTTGGGAAGTACGTGTAAGCAATACGACAAGAAAATAGCTGTTTAATTCGCCCGTTCTTGTAAACGCCATGCTAATAATACGTGTTTTGTATTTGGCCGTTTGACTATTTTGCTTAACATATGGTAAATTTAATATAATTTACAAATATTACATTCACAAAAATTGAATTAATTACAGAATTGTAATGGCTAATATATATTTGGGAAGTACGTGTAAGCAATACGACAAGAAGGAAAATACTATGATAATTGTAGGTGTATTTCCGTTAATATTTTGGCGCAACTTTCATTGTCGTTTTCATAAATCAATTTTGGTTTCATCAATCACCTTGTATGTCGACTTTTATGTAATTTGTAGAGCAACTGTTCAATATTCATCCGTATCCATAAGTACAATATTTGTTTCAATCTTTCATTTAATAATACTATGACTCACGAAAGAAAAATATTACATTCATACTATACTAAATGAAGACTAGATATTTATATCAAAAACAAAGAGTATCGTAAAAACGGTTAGGTTCATCAGAGGACTCGAAAATGTATTATCAATCGAAAATGTATTTTCAATCGAAAATGTATTATCAATCGAAAATGTATTATCAATCGAAAATGTATTATCAATCGAAAATGTATAGATTGAGGATCCATACTTTTATATTGATCAAGTAACGACATTATCGAGTGGCAAGTTTACTTTAGGCGACCTTGCCTAGATTACGATTTGGTATTTTTTTTACTCATCACATTTTGCGCCTAAATTGAAACATCACATAGGTAATACAATTTAAAAATATTACGCAGGGCCTATTCTTATTGTTATCAAAATCAAGTAACGAATTTGAGACATTCGAAACATATTAAAGGCCTAACCCTAATCCTATTAACTCTGACCCTAACCATACGGTTTAACATAGGCTAGATTATAATACTTTTGAAAACCTCGCGTTATTTGCAAACACATACGGTATAACAAATTAATACACGCAGGTTGATCAATATCTCATTTATGTTGAAATACAATGATGATACTATATTTTCTAAGCCATGATTTGACCACAATACAAAAGTGTATACAATAATAAATACATTATAGGCGAACCATGCCAGTAGGTATATTTGCTTGATTAACATAATTATATTGAAACAATGTGGAATTAAAGATGACAAGATCGTTATCAATTAAATTCTTCATACCTTTGTGACAAGTATCATATATCTTTTTTTGGAATATATGGTGGCCCTTAAAAGGACCGTTTGGTTATTGTTTGAAATGCAACAATCTAACCGCCGAAGCCGTACAGTGTGCGTCCTTGACGTTTCAAGGCGTAAACAACATCCATGGCTGTGACGGTCTTCCTCTTTGCGTGCTCGCAGTAAGTGACGGCATCACGGATGACGTTCTCAAGAAACACCTTCAGGACACCACGGGTCTCTTCATAGATCAGACCAGAGATGCGTTTGACACCACCACGGCGAGCCAAACGGCGGATGGCGGGCTTGGTGATACCCTGGATGTTATCACGCAACACTTTGCGATGACGCTTGGCGCCTCCCTTTCCGAGTCCCTTTCCTCCTTTACCACGTCCAGACATGTTGATTGCTTTCTCGGTATCAGTTCAAGAAATGATGCCGAAATGACCTATGACAGTGGTTTTATTTTGGGTATGCGGACGTCGTAGTAAATATTTAACATTCCATGAGTCCATGCAGTGATGCTTGGTTTTTTCGCGCTACAATTTAGACATGTGTAAGGATAATCAATATCTTATAGAGCGCGAAGCGAAATCGTCACAGTCACAACAAATATTGAGCACGAACTACGTCTACACACTCAACGTAAAATAAATAACAACTAATGTTAATTAGTTTAAGTGGCACTAAACTTATAATATTTCAGAATGCATAATGTGTCTCCATGCTCAAATCAATTAGTCTGTACCAGAAAAAACATGAATAAGTATTATACTGCATTGATATAATGAAAGCACTAATATCTAACTCGTAGATATGATTTGGTTTGTTTTATAGTGTTTTAAACTTACCGAGAAAGTGTAACTTTCTTGTGTAAAATACTGCAAAATATTGCACATAATACTATACAGTAATTGTAATCATTAAAAAATAAACATTACGTTACAATACCGATACCGCTGTTACGTGTTTGGTGACATTTTGTCATAATCTCTATTTGGAAGTGAGGGTGGCCCTAAAAAGAGCCGTTGGATTTCTTGCTATAAAAGTAAAGTGTTTACTTCTTCTTTGGTGCTGCCTTCTTGGCGGCCTTCTTAGTTGTCTTCTTGACCTTCTTCGCTGGCTTGGCTGCTTTCTTTGCTGGCTTCTTGGCGGCCTTCTTTGCTGGCTTCTTGGTGGCCTTGGCTGCCTTCTTGGCTGGCTTCTTGGCGGCCTTGGCTGCCTTCTTGGCTGGTTTCTTTGCTGCCTTCTTTGCAGCCTTCTTTGCCTTCGCGGCGGTCTTCTTTGCGGCAAGCTTAGCCTTCTTTGCGTCTTTCCTTGCCTTTCTCTTGGCTGCCTTCTTGGCAGCAGCAGCTTTGCGACTAGCTGCAGCCTTAGCCTTCTTTGCCTTTACCTTAGTAGCATCAGTGGTCTTTCCAAGCTTGAATTTGCCGCTGGCTCCCTTACCGGAGGCTTGGATGAGAGTACCCTTGGTAACACCTGCCTTCAGTGCCTTATTAAGATGAGTCTTCAACTTGGCCATGTCAACGGTGTAGTTGGCGGCGATGTAGCTCCTGATCTTCTGCACGGATGAACCCTTTTTCTCCTTGAGTGCCACGATGGCAGCTGCAATCATGACGGAGCATGGTGGGTGAGTTGCTGGCTTCTTTGCAGCCTTCTTGGCGACGGTTTTAGCCTGTGCTACCATGGTGATCTGTTGGGGATGCTGGTTACTCGATGAGAGAAACAAACTATACTTGCTACAGAAAATCTGTAAATGACATATTTGCCCGCCGGTAGTAAATGTATGTATGCTCTGCGGACGTGGGTGTAATCGTAATTGTATCGACCCCATCCCATGCTGGCATAAAAAATTGACTCCAGTTGGCTTTTGACCAAATTTCTGTGTTAGTACATTGGGTTTTAGAGCTCAATATTCCTCCGTTTTACAACTTATATAGACTGGTTTCTGTTTGACATCTATATTAGTCACCCAAAGTTTCTCACCATACCAAATCAGATGTTATTTGTTAAACCATTCGTGAAAAAGAACTTATTTACTCGAAACCTTTCTTAAACTTGGAATCTTTTCATTAAATCCACCCAAATTTGACACCGAAAATAACGTTCACTACCAAAAATTGTTACTAAATATAAATAACAAGCATGTAATCATTGTTGCAATATAAAATGTATCACAAGTCACCGTGGGTTAATAAAGTTATATAGACCTAAACATTGAGCCTCAAATACGAGTCAGCAGAAAATGCCATTTTTGGCGCGTTATAACAGAAGACGTTACGGCTGCTGTTTGGAAATATTGCAATATACCAAATAATTGTACATTGAACCAACAGTTTTAAATAAAGTAGAGGTTGAAATATTGTAACTTGAATAGTCACTACTGGGACTCAATCAAAATACAAATTTCCACCAATTCTTGAAAGTATAATACATATTCCCTTGATGAAGAATCATACATGCGTGTAGGTATTGTATCTACACTCGCGTATACATGTATAATACTTGGCGGTGAAATTGTAATTGTTTTCATGCTTACTTTTAGGGTAAATAAGTTGTGGATATGACATGGAATACACATTAAATACAAAAAAAGAAATGTATAATTAATACAACTTGTTTATAACTCGCTTAACACTTCCACGCGGCAGGCGTCTGCAGACGACATTCCAAAATTTCACAAATTTTTTCAAATATGTCAAACCTATTGAATTTCTTACCATATTTGGAAGCACCATGTGAAACGCTTTGAATTAAGTGCAAACATGCCTATTATTGGTTAAGTAATCCTTGAGATACACTTTGAAAATTGGGAAAGGGTTATGAAAAATCATTTTTTTACATATGGTAAAACTAATAGCCGCGTGGAAAGTGTTAATGTTTAGCTTAATCTTTGCTATGTTTTCCAGTTAAACAAATTACCAAGTCAGGAAACATGTGAAATGTGGGAGGTTTTTTGGATTTTTTTTGGTTGGTTTTTTATATTGCTGTATCTGGATTAATACTGCCTTATTTTGCCATTTGTTACTTTGTATTGAGATGATTGCACTCAAAATATTCAAGTACATATACATCCCTCGTGTTTTAAGAGCCTCAAAACACTCTCACTTATTGTAAAGTTAAAAAGAGGGTTTCTGTGACGAAAGTGTGTAGTACAAGTCAAGTTGTTCTAAAAATAGGTGACTTTGTGTTAACACGGTTAACATGGTTAATGATCCTGTATAGGTCACCCAAGCTCAATTAGAAAGTTTTAATTAATAATTGACATGTTTTGGGATGGTGGTTTTTTTCTTCAAATTTAATTATAAAAGATAATTATTTGCTAAATCTAACAGAGATTGAAATGTCCTACCATGGAAGTACGATGGTCCTACAAACTTAAAATATGTAGTTGAAATATACCCCTCTTGTGTCAAATTGCAAACAAATGACTCAAAAAGCGATTAAAGTACTAAAAAAAGAGTTACATTTTACCCTTTTCAATTGGAATATACTTTTACACTTAACGAAAAGGGGTTAAGTTTGTGTAGTGTTATCTGTGATCTCGAAGCAAATCAAATCCACGAGGGACAATGGTGTTTTGACATCACTGCATGGACTTATGATTGAAATATCAAAACCATGAAATGATAGCAATGATAACTTACGGTGGCATAGACGGTTTTATGAGTTCTAAGCACACTAAATAAATTCAAAATTCATTAAAAATAAATAAATATCGAGAATGTTATTCCAATACTACAAATTAGACATATCCTGAATGTATCTATCCGTGTATGAAACGAAACATTGATACACATTTGTACTGTCCAGGGAGTCCGTACATATAACGTTTGTATTGATATCACTTTGCACGCGGCAGGCAGCTGCAAACGACATTCCAACATTTCACAAAATGTTTCAAAAATGTCAAAATTATTTAGTTTCATTACCATATTTGGAGTCACCATGAGAAATGCATTGACATAAGTACAAACATGCCTATTATTGGGTATGTAATCCTTGAGATAGACTTTGAAAATTGTGAAAGGTTTCTGACAAATCTATTTTGTGTATGGTAAAAGTAATAGCCGCGTGGAAAGTGATATGATTGATTTATAGAGGAATATTGATAATATCTTGTATCGCGTCTTAGCGCGCCACAATTCCATGTGCACTATCATTTCTGCAGTGAAAATACGTTACATATACGTGTAATTACTTTTTGAACTATGTGTTTAATGCATGATGGGAAATAAGTTAAAAGAAAAGCTAACTCTGGTAAGTGAATTTAAACAAACAAAAAAATTCAGAAATAACTGAAGACACCTGTATTTCTCGAAACGTATTTTGTGTTCATGTACTGTATGTATAGATGCAACTTCTATATAATATTATTGCATAACAGTATCTGAAACGTATTTTTTATCATGGTTTACTGGTATTGTTTATGCTGGGAGGTGTCAAAGAGACACCTCCCTTTGACATTCCCCTGGTTTATGTTTCCATATACTATAGACCTACATTGATTATCGTTATTTTACTTAAAATACCTGTCATATTTAGCAGTGGTAGGCCTACCATATATTATCTTTAATAATGATAATATTATAAAAATATAAGAAAAGGAAACAATATTGTATCGTTCCTGTAAACATGGTAAAAGAACCTCCACATAGAAATTCAAAATAAAAGTGGGACTTTTTAACACTTGATCATAGTCTCTTTTTAGATAATATGTTGGCCCTGAAAAGGGCCGTTTAAGAAAACTGTTACATAGTTTACTTCTTCTTGGGCAGAAGTACAGCCTGGATGTTAGGCAGTACACCACCTTGAGCGATGGTCACACCTCCGAGAAGTCTGTTCAGCTCCTCGTCGTTGCGGACAGCCAACTGCAAGTGGCGGGGGTTGATCCTGCTCTTCTTGTTGTCACGGGCAGCGTTACCGGCCAACTCAAGGATCTCAGCAGTCAGGTACTCCATGACGGCTGCAAGGTACACTGGGGCACCAGCACCAACACGGTTGGCGTAGTTGCCCTTGCGCAGGAAGCGGTGCACACGGCCAACTGGGAACTGAAGCCCAGCACGAGCTGATCGGCTCTTAGACTTGCTCTTTGACTTTCCTCCTTTACCACGTCCAGACATGATTGTTTCTTATTTGTTCAGTACGATACAAAATAATGGTCTAAAGCCATGAGAGTCCTCTTTATATAGGTTTTCAGAAGATCCTATCAAAGTCCGTTTTAAAAATAATCAATGCAGTTTTGCCCAATCGACAACAACTCTATTGATCAAAATTGGGACATAGTATTGATCAAATAAACCTAATAACTATTTGTGCAATAATTGCAAAGATTTATTTCAATTGTACAATAATTTAAGGGGTTCAACTGTTGATTAAGGTCACTTTGTTACTTAAAATAAGGCATTATAAGAGGGATAATAGTGTTAACAGTAATATAGGCTAATGCAAGATCATATTAGTTGGGTACTCTTCAGATTGTAATAGGGCCTTTCACAACATTTTTACTTGTTCTACCATATGATTTAGCTGACTTCATTCACGGTATGATTTATTGTCGTCGCAGCGAACCGCCTGAATGGCACAATATCATTACAATAACTTGTATGCACAAAATATACATTGACTCGCCTATTAATTGTGTTAAACATTAAAAAAAACTCATGTTTTTAAAATTACAACGTTACTTCGATATGTTGTAGTCATTACTTCAATTTAGGCGCGAAATTGTTTACGGTGACCGCGACATACCATATTTCTTCACTCGATTAATCATGATATGGAAAGAAGTGTGCTAACGTCTCAGGATCCTTAATTTACATATTCGATTACTAATAAACATTCGATTTATATACATGTAGATATACATTGTATTATAGGTCTGCCTAACTTTTTATTCAACATTCACGCGTCACCGATGTTAAAGATATATATATATCTGAAAAGCTACACGTGAATTAAAATGCAATAATTTTTCTTTCTGGGATATCTAGTATTGTCTCAAATTGCCAATTATCAAAATAAATTATATTTATGATTTAAAACACGATTTGACGAAGTCGTTTTAAAATGAAGCCCCTTTGAAATTATGATAGTAAAGGTTTAATTGCATATTTACAAAACAGTTGTTATTGACTATTGCATGTTTAATATTGTAAACTTACACATGCGCAATGCACAATAAATTACCATCAGTATTCAGCTACTGTCTACAAACTTTGCGCGAAGAAACGCCCTCTTGGAAAATCAAATATTTACTGCGACGTCCGCATGAACAGAATAAAAGACATTGCTGTTCTACATTCATTATCATTCTTGAATTGATACCAAGAAATTAATCAAAATGTCTGGACGTGGTAAAGGAGGTAAAGGACTCGGAAAGGGAGGCGCCAAGCGTCATCGCAAAGTGTTGCGTGATAACATCCAGGGTATCACCAAGCCCGCTATCCGCCGTTTGGCTCGCCGTGGTGGTGTCAAACGCATCTCTGGTCTGATCTATGAAGAGACCCGTGGTGTCCTGAAGGTATTCCTTGAGAACGTCATCCGTGATGCCGTCACATACTGCGAGCACGCAAAGAGGAAGACCGTCACAGCCATGGACGTCGTCTACGCTTTGAAACGCCAGGGACGCACACTGTACGGCTTCGGCGGTTAGATTGTTGCATTTCAAACAATAAACAAACGGTCCTTTTAAGGACCACCATTTATTCCAAAAAGAGATCTGACACTTGTTACAAAAGATATGAAGAATTGATTATCGTCTTTGCAAATTAAATCTTTGATTCGGTTTATGTAACTTTAATGAGCACCCTGACTTCTAGTGTTTCAACATTAGACTGTTAAACTGAATTAAATATAAACATTTTGTATCGTTCGTTAATAATTAGGTATTTTGTATGTGAATTCTCATACCCCTATTACAACACCCAGTTAATCAAAAATCCACCAATTTAATATCATAAGGTTGCATTATTTTGACAAACCAACTTGTACGAAATATAGTGCTATTTATTCAAAGTTCACGGTATCTGATGTGGGGAATACTAAGGACACATACTGCCTTTTTTAACACAAGTAGGCTTATATATCTTGAATATTTAAGTGTTGACGGTATATCCTCCTAATTGTTGCAGGTGAGCAAGACAAGTCAATATGGTGCACTATTCGTTCGATAAAGAATCGTTAGTTTAATCGACTGATAATGTAATTTCAGTTTTAAAAGATAACGTTTTACGCGGCAAATGTAGCTCCAGAATATAGTATTAAAAAGTTTTAAAAATAGTTTCCTATGAGCCACGCTTTTACTAGTGAAAGATATATATATATATATATATATATATATATATATATATATATATATTTAACTAACTGGGTCACACTTTGAAATTAACGAGAAATATTCAAACTTTTATTTGCAAATAAATAAAAGCATAATATTCATGTCGCACAGTTACAGAAAAAATACAGAGCCTTATACAAGCTATGGTCTTTCTGGAAACAGTCAAATTATCTCTTTTTAGAAATGATGTTGGCTCTGAAAAGAGCCGTTGGTTCTGGTTATCAATACACCATTTACTTGGAGGTGGTGTATTTGGTGACGGCCTTGGTGCCCTCACTCACGGCGTGTTTGGCCAGCTCACCAGGCAAAAGTAGACGGACAGCGGTCTGTATCTCGCGGCTACTGATGGTTGACTTCTTGTTGTACTGAGCCAAACGGGAAGACTCACCGGCGATGCGCTCAAAGATATCGTTGACAAAGCTGTTCATGATGCTCATGGCCTTGCTGGAGATACCAGTGTCGGGATGCACCTGCTTGAGCACCTTGTAGATGTAGATGCCATAGCTCTCCTTTCGGCGCTTACGCCTGGTACCGGCTGGACGTCCACCCTTGGCCTTACCGGCCTTCTTTGCTCCCTTTCCGCTAATCTTGGCAGGCATGATGATTGTTAGTTTTCTCAAGAGAAATTAATCGTTGAGCTGCTGCTCGGTCATATTTATAGAGTGCGGTTTGTAAGTGAGGGATCCTACGATGTTACCAAATAAATTGATCTAATGACGAGCATCGATTAAATTCTAGATTCATACTTGATATAACCTGCAAAATGAAAATGTGTTCCATGAGAACTCAAATCGACCGTGTCCTTCCACAACGGGGGAGCAACATTGATTCGTCTCAGCCGGATATATCGACCAGTTTGAAAGATAGATTGTGACTTGATTGTTACCAGCTAATCATATGCTGACAATTTGCCCGGCTAATTTTACCAATCGTATGCCTTGATTATTTGACCAGTCATATACCTTGATTATCTGACCAATCATATGCCTTGGTTTTCTGTCCAATAACGTGCCAAGTTCTGTATTGGCTCCATTTTCGATCTGTAAACCTTTTGTTCCACCGGCATATATAAACCTAGACCGAAAACCAAGTTGTTATGTTTTCGACGTAAATCGAGAAATCTCAAAATGGCACGTACTAAGCAAACCGCACGCAAATCTACTGGAGGTAAGGCTCCACGCAAGCAGCTGGCCACCAAGGCAGCTCGCAAATCTGCCCCAGCTACCGGTGGCGTCAAGAAGCCCCATCGCTACAGGCCCGGTACCGTGGCTCTCCGTGAGATCCGTCGCTACCAGAAGAGCACCGAGCTTCTCATCCGAAAGCTGCCCTTCCAGCGTCTGGTGCGCGAAATCGCACAGGACTTCAAGACCGAGTTGCGCTTCCAGAGCTCTGCTATTATGGCTCTCCAAGAGGCTAGCGAAGCTTACTTGGTCGGTCTGTTCGAGGACACCAACCTGTGCGCCATCCACGCCAAACGTGTCACCATTATGCCAAAGGACATCCAACTTGCCCGCCGTATCCGTGGTGAACGTGCTTAAACAGTAACAGTTTATTACACAAAAGGCTCTTTTCAGAGCCCCAACTTTTCTAAAAAGAGAAAATGTAAACTTTTGTCTAACTTCAAAAACAGGTTCACAATCATAATACTCGACGCCAAATTAAAATGATATGATAACAGTAAACAATAATGTTTGTAAAATTAGTCCACCCCTTTTACGCTTAAAAGCCAGGGATTAATAACGACTGTTTTAATTGTTATCGCCCATAGTCATCTTTTGAACTTATACTCAAACATAAGCTTAAACATAAACAAACGTAATCAGATAAATTGTCATTTCATTACTATCGCCATGATTCTATTATAATGCATTGGAATCACGAATTTCTACCACTTATTTTGTAAATCGTTTAGGAAAGTAACATCCAATCTATCCTCTGTGTCGGATTAGGACTACTTAATAGATATGGGATTTATCCTCATATTATTTACTTCTATATCAAACGGTGTGATCCAAATCTGTTTCAACAAGCAAACAAGCAGTCACTTTTTTCAGAAAGTATTAGATACATTTTATAAGTTTAGATACAACCACATAAAAAAAGAAGCTGTTCAATTCTTCCATTAAACCAACGCTCTTGTAAACGTTATAAAATAATGATGAGTGTTTTGTATTTGGCCGTTTGACAATTTGCCTAACATATAGTAAATATTTTATAAATAACATCCAAATATTGGATGAAATACATAATTGTAATTGCTAATATATTTGCGAAGCGATAAGACTAGAAGCAAAATATTAAATATACCTATATGATTGTACGAGCTCGAGGTATATTTCCGTTAATATTTTGGCGCAATGTTCATTGTCGTTTTCATAAATCAATTGTCTTTTATCGGTATATTACTTTGGAAGTCGCCTTATGCAAAATTATATATTACAGATTTTCAATATTTGTCCGTACAAATACATCATTTCCCCCGTATTTCAGTCATAGATATGAGTCACGAAAGAAAAATGTTACATTCATCTTTATTTTTTGAAGAAAGGCAAGATTTGTACGGACATTCAATGAGTATCATGTGTAAGATATACGGCTATGTTCATCAGGAGAATCGAAAATTTATCATCAATCGAAAATGTAGATTTAGGCAGGATCCAGACATGAATTGATCGAGTAAACGACATTATCGAATGGCAGGTTTACCTAATAAAGGTCGACCTTCCATAGATCACGATTTGGAAATCATCACAGTTGCGCCTAAATTGAAGTTGGCTATATAGGTATTACAGTTTCAAAATAAGTAGGACCTATTCTTATTGTTATAAAAATAAGTCATTTTGTAATTACTTTTAATATAGTGTAATTAGTAAATTTCAGCTGATGAAAATAGTAAACTGGAAATTGTTGCTATGCTAACTGCTACAGGTGCTAACTGCTACTGAAGAAATCTAAAGAATACCACAATCTAGCAGATAGCCCTTTTATGGCAAAAGAATGTATCTTAGATGTACTTTCCTAATGATATAGTTCCTTTTAACATGGATTGTGTTAACTTGGTTCAATAATCCTCACGTAGGAAAAAGTTGCAACTTGTAAAGACAATAAAAGTAATATACTGCCTTTTACACTACATGTACATGATTTATGTTAGAAAACTACATATAAGATACATTCTTTTGCCATAAAAGGGCTGTACTGTCGACAGTGTGAGTCACAATAATTTGGACACTATTTTTCTCTGGCAATTAGAGTATACTGGGAAAACTATTGAGGATTTCACATGCATACTTGAAACTGTCTCTTTCTGTCACTTTGAATTGTCCAAATTGGTGGCTGTGGTGAGGAGGGTTATTTTTGTATAGAGAGCAAATGTGAGCAATAGCCCAACAGACATATCAATGAACTGAGTGATTAGAACTCAAACTGGTAACTCTCTACAAAGAGATCTTATGGGCCAATCAATTGGCTCTCTGCAACTCAGAAAACATGCATATTACATACAAGTTACAAATTCTTACTATAGTTTTAGTTATGTTACTCTCATCAAAATTTCTCTTTTTAAATAATTTGTTTTGACTAAGAAAGTTAAAAGATTAGCCAAACTGCATAATGTTGATGTCAAGTACTCCTTTATGTAAGAGCCAATGAACACAGTGTCTGTTATATACAGGGTGAGTCAACAAGAAGTTAATCGATATTTATTTTTTTCCCTACAAAAAACCAAGCACAATTGACATTCCAATCAAGCATGTTTTAAACGAGAATATTCTTCCGTTCATCTGAAAAATAGAATCATTGAAATTGAACCTTGCTCAAGAATTATGGCTGTTTTACCGATAGAACCCATATTTCCAGCTGTCCATCAAATACTTAAACGAACAAAATTAAAGAAATACATTCAAAACTCACCATTTTCAATTCAGGATGTAATAGATTTATTCCTCACAATGAAACTCACAGAATCCGACAATAAGGGGATGTTTCAGTGTTAACTCAAAGTTGGACAATTGTTCATAGCAGCTTGCGTTGAGAAAATAAAACCTGTCCGTAAAATAATGACAACTCTCCTTAAATCATTAGAGTTCATAATAAAAATTGTACATTTACCGCCCTGCCCTTCCTTCAACTTGACCACCACGAAGGTTGATACATCTCTGAGCCCTCTCTCTCATATTCTCAATCGCTCGCCTGGACATTCTGGTGCGGCGAAGACGTCTAACCTCAGCAATTATCCGTCTTTCAAGTTCCTGTAGATTTGCTGGTGGTCTCACAGAGTACACTCGGTACTTCAGATATCCCCAAAGGAAAAATTGATAGATTCAACGGACTTAGAGTTACATGGACAGCTCAAGACATGGGTTCTTTCATTAAAAACGAGGATAACTCCTGATAGCAAGGTTCAATTTCCATGATTCTTTTTTTCAGATGAACGGAAGAATATTCTTGTCTCATACATGCGTGATTGGAAGGTCAACCGTGCTTGGTTTGGTGTGTGAAAATTAATCATTATCGATCAACTTCTTTTTGACTCACCCTGTATTCAATTAAGTATTCATAATATTTTAGCTATTTTGTCCCCCCCCCCCCCTCCCACATTTCCATCCCCCTCAAAAAGAATTACAGGTAACGTGTTTATAACGTCATCTGGACCATCTTTGGTGTTAACATTTTCCAATATTAAGCTTGATTAAGTTCAATTTGTTACACAAGATGGCTTCAGGAACGTTTGTCTATACCATTTTAGTTCAAAACTGAAAATGTTTGCGCGCTTTGCGCACATTTTTTTATAAATTGTTATTCAACATTATCAAACAAAATTTTGCTTAACCCCCCCCCCCCCCCAATTGTTTTGCTTTCGCCACCACTCTTTAACGAAAAGACATTATCGTAAAATCAATTGCTTTTTCAACTATTAAAAAGTTATAAAAAGTTGTAAGGTGTTATATATATATAGATCTATATGCATTTGTTTAACCAGGGGCAGTCTAGACAGTTCCTAGAATATAATGGTAGCGTATTCTAAATCTGAGCCGATCAATATCATGTTCCAAATTTGATCGATAGGTCCTAGGGTTCTCGCTGATTAACCAAAACTGCATTGTTTATTTTCAAACGGACCTCCATAGGATCTTACCAAAACGTATAAAAAGGGGACTTTCATTTCATTAGATAATTATTTTGTATCCTAGTGAACAAATAAGAAACAATCATGTCTGGACGTGGTAAAGGAGAAAAGGCAAAGTCTAAGAGCCGATCAGCCCGTGCTGGGCTTCAGTTCCCAGTTGGCCGTGTGCACCGCTTTTTGCGCAAGGGAAACTATGCCAACCGTGTTGGTTCTGGTGCCCCAGTGTACCTTGCAGCCGTCCTGGAATACCTGACAGCTGAGCTTCTTGAGTTGGCCGGAAATGCTGCCCGTGACAACAAGAAGACCAGGATCAACCCCCGCCACTTGCAGTTGGCTGTCCGCAACGACGAGGAGCTGAACAAACTTCTAGGAGGTGTGACAATCGCTCAGGGTGGTGTACTCCCTAACATCCAGGCTGCACTTCTGCCCAAGAAGAAGAAGTAAACTGTGTAATTAGTTTTACTTCACACTCAACGGCCCTTTTCAGGGCCAACATATTTTCCAAAAAGAGATTATGATCAACTGCTTTGATTTAAAATCTATCTGTGCCGTCAATCTACACTTTCTGTTTATTCCTAAACTTACCCATTTCGTACAGGGTACAGCTATATGGCAAACATTCGAAGTACATGTAACATGAAAATGAAACATGAAACTACATATCACAGATGTAAAAAAACTGTTATCGCTTTAACTCATTACACTTTTGTTGATTAAATAAATTAGATTAAATTCTCAGGTAAAACAGAGTAAAAAGCAATTTACATTGAAACAGCTAAATATATGAAAATAAAGGATTTCAGACATAATTAGAAATATTTTTTTAAATAAGAGTAGGCCTACCATACGATTTAGAATAGACAACAATAAATTGGGGGAATCAATAACGACATACGGTATAAAAAAAAACATATTACTCACAGGTTTCCATTTTACCATTTACAAGGAAATATATGATCAAAAGTAACTTTGATATTATGCTTTATTTTTGGCGCCAATCCACTCTTAGTCATTATTTTGTAAATGACATTTTCGCGAGCGCGATATACGGCGATCAGTACTCCTCTACATTATTGTCGATTTAATGTTGTCGTACATGTGGCCAGTGGCGTAGCCAGAGGGGGTCAGAGGGAGTGCCCTCTCCCCCCCCCCCCCCCCCCCCCCGACCAAAAATTGAGTGACAAAATCTGGAAGGCAAAGAAAAGGAAAAGGGGAAGGGGAAAAAAGAAAAGGAGAAAAAGAGGCAAAAGGGGAAAGGAGAAAAAAGGAAAGGAGAAAAAAGAAAATATTTTCAAAATGAAGAAGGAAAACGTAAGAAGCATCTAGAACTGTTATGCTGACCACTGGCCTCGCAGAGACGCAGTGGCCGAGCCCAGTTGCCATAGTGAGGTAGGAAGGAATAAGGTCATTGAAACGGTTTTAAAAAAGAAAGATTTCACAGTGGGAAAATTGTTTGGCGTTTTTGCCCGCTTGGCGCTTTTACCGTTACAGTGTTACGATAGGCCTAAGCCAAAGAAGAAGGTAGTACCGGGAAGAAATAAAGCAGTTTCACAGGGCAATTCTGGTCGATTCTGCCCGGGAAATGTTGACTTTTTCAAGTCAAAATCACATCCAAATTAGGCTTAGAGTAGGTCTGAAATATCTATAATTTCATACCAAATTAAGCTAATTTCAGGCAATTTTAACATTAAAAAGCCAGAATTTTCGTGCGCTCCCTGAAATGTTTTCTTGCCCTCACAATAAAAAGGATACTGGTGCCGCCACTGATGGTTATTTATCAATTTTACTCTTTCAAAATTAAGAAAAATACTGCATGTCACGACTTGCGAATCCCCCTGGCTGGGAGATCAACTAAATGAGGTCAAAGGTCACATAGGGGTCATGTTCCCCCAGTGTTCATGTTTCTTTTCTCCAAGTTTGAGGTCAAACATCAACTTTTATGATTTGACCTCTGGATGACCTTTGACCTCAGATGACCTCGGATGACCTCTAATTATTTTTTGATGTCCCCCGGTGTTCCTTGCACGATTTAAGCTCTTGTTGACCGTTGACCTTGGTTGACATCTAATGACCGTTGACGACCTCGGATGATCTTTAATTTATTTTAGACATATTCCCCCGGTGTTCATGTTCCTTGTCTCCAAGTTTGACGTCAATCGGGCAACTTTTACGATTTGACCTCTGGATGACCTTTGACCTCAGATGACCTCTAATTATTGTTTGACATGTTCCCCCGGTGTTCATTGCGCGATTTAACCCCTTGTTGACCTTTGACCTTGGATGACCTCTAATGACCGTAGACCTCAGATGACCTCTAATTTAGTTTAGACATGTTCACCCGGTGTTCATGTTTCTTTTCTCCAAGTTTGAGGTCAAACATCAACTTTTATGATTTGACCTCTGGATGACCTTTGACCTCAGATGACCTCGGATGATCTCTAATTATTTTTTGATGTCCCCCGGTGTTCCTTGCACGATTTAAGCTCTTGTTGACCGTTGACCTTGGTTGACATCTAATGACCGTTGACGACCTCGGATGATCTTTAATTTATTTTAGACATATTCCCCCGGTGTTCATGTTCCTTGTCTCCAAGTTTGACGTCAATCGGGCAACTTTTACGATTTGACCTCTGGATGACCTTTGACCTCAGATGACCTCTAATTATTGTTTGACATGTTCCCCCGGTGTTCATTGCGCGATTTAACCCCTTGTTGACCTTTGACCTTGGATGACCTCTAATGACCGTAGACCTCAGATGACCTCTAATTTAGTTTAGACATGTTCACCCGGTGTTCATGTTTCTTTTCTCCAAGTTTGAGGTCAAACATCAACTTTTATGATTTGACCTCTGGATGACCTTTGACCTCAGATGACCTCGGATGATCTCTAATTATTTTTTGATGTCCCCCGGTGTTCCTTGCACGATTTAAGCTCTTGTTGACCTTTGACCTTGGTTGACATCTAATGACCGTTGACGACCTCGGATGATCTTTAATTTATTATAGACATATTCCCCCGGTGTTCATGTTTCTTTTCTCCAAGTTTGAAGTCAATCGGGCAACTTTTACGATTTGACCCCTGGATGACCTTTGACCTCAGATGACCTATGCAAATTAGACCTCAACAAATATTCACCCGGCGTTCATGTTTCTTTTCTCCAAGTTTCAAGTCAATCGGGCAACTTTTACGATTTGACCTCTGGATGACCTTTGACCTCAGATGACCTATGCAAATTATACCCAAAAAAATCAGCCACATTTTTTAACCATGGCCTATCTATCAAATCAATCCGTCCAACCGTTCAAAAGATACAGCATTCGGGGAAAAGGCTAACCAAAAAGGCTAACTAAAAGGCACAGATGGACACCACAACCCCCCCCCCCCCCCCCCTACCATACATAACACCACATACCCCTAGTGTGATCAGGCTAATAAGCCTATAAACATTTCCCGTGTGGCTTATAATATGCGCCATTATGTGTTAGGAGTGCGTATAGTGCCGCGGCAGTGAGCTCTTGCGCTAACATGCACGCGACGCGTTACCACGGTATGATTACGCGGTAGTACGCGCAACGCACAGTATCTTGCAATTCTAGTGGCATTTTTGAGCCAAATTCGAACGGTTTTTTTGCTGTTTTTTGGAGCCAATTGTTAACCAATTTCACTGGAATACTTTATCACACTTCCCGTTATTTCCTCTTTATTTCATGTAAAGTAGGCGACACTTTGATCAAAACTAACGGAGAAGTTTGTTAAGGATAACAAACACACCCCCACACCCCTAATGAAAAAGTGTGTTACTCTTCTGTACACTTCATAGCAATGTTTAATCTTTTTCAAACATTTTTACATGCCCTATTATAATACACTATACACATTTTCATTCACCAGATATCAAGAGTAAGACGTGTTTTGAAATAATGTTGGTGATAATGTTTAATACATAAACAATGAATATCATTATGATATTGAAGTGAATATTGTTTCACTTCTTACATTCATGATCATTACTGTGAGTTTTTTACATCCGACAGAAATATATAAAAAAATGATGTTACTTCTGAACATAATATTATAACATCATGCAATAATTTTACTCGGGTTTTAGTTTAACCTGTAATTACTTGTAATAATATAAAGATGGATATAACATGAATTTTCAGAACATTTTGGTAGTTTTTCTACCTTTAGATCTTGTAGATATTTTTATACAATTGTGTACTTCTTTGCCACATTATGTATAACTTCATTCACATCATCTTTTTGACTCTTATGTGTTTGAAGGTATATGACCCGATCACATTTTGGGGGCTATGATTTTTTTTTCACATCAAGATATTTTGGTATCAGAGGAATCCCCATATTTTTCTCATTATGTCTGTAAAATATTAGGGGCCAGAAATGTTTCATTTGGAAATTATAGGCTAAAATGTGGTGAATTACTGCCAAAGGTGGTTAACCACCAACCAGTCTGTGTACTACTCAATGTCTTTTGACCTTGCGCTTCTAAAATAGAACCATTGGAGTTATGCAACTCAAACTTTGGAATACAACAATTTTAAGGATGACCTTTCATGTAAAATAGAAAACATCAAGTTGAAAATCGGGTCATCTACCTTTAACATCTATAGATGTAATTTCAACATCTATCCTGTCATAGAAATATTTGATGAAACATTGATCACTCTCATAAAAAATATTGTTTACAAAACAGGTTAATATAAACTCACTTTGTTCCCCCGCGGTATTGACATCCAATTGGATAAGATAGAAATCATTAACATGATATATTAACGGCATAAGGCTCATGAAAGTCAATTGAGAGTTTCCCGTTACTTTTTTCTTCTTCAAAGTGATGAGGCGACTTTTTCATTATTCATTATTCATTATTTGATCAGATTTCATTATTGACATGTAAATGCATGTTTAATCAACCCATATTGATACGGTGCTCATTTAAATCATATAAAAACATGTTTTTAAGGTTAAAAAACTGGTAGCCAGCGAGTCGGGGGAAATCCCGATGTTTTTTTGCAGAAACGAATAAATGCATCAAAATAATGTTCACGGAAGGTAGGTTTACGATTAAAAAAGCCTTGTTTATGAGCCTAGTTATCAAAATTCATATTTTAAGAAAGTGAAAAATGTGTTCAAATTGATACAACTGGCAACAATTGTGTTTAAAAATAAATAATGAATTTTTTGGGAAATCTTGAAATTTTGACGCGGGTGAAAAAAGTGATAAGGGCGGGTAACGGGAAACTCGATATCGACTTTCATGCGCCTAATGATTCAATCCCGGGGGGCCAGTCAAACATAATGGTGTACACATGCGTGACCAAATTTTTTCCAGACACCCCCTAAACAAGTTTTACCCTGCAAGCAAAATTACCCCCTAAACAAGTTTTTAGCGCGCTTTCCTTGCAAATTTTGACCCCTAAACAAGTTCTTGGCAGAATATGACCCCTAAACAAGTTTGTCTATTTAACGGGGAACAAAATAAGTTACCCTAAACACGTTCGACCTGTATTTTAAGCCGGGATTTTAAGCCACCCTTTTTCATGAAAATCAGCGTTTTTGATACCCTTAACGCGTCACGCGCGTGACGCGTCCAACATGGTCACGCATGTGTACAACATTATGTTTGACTGGCCCCCATTTCGAGGTAGAAATCAGTAAATGTGAGAGGTTTGATTACGCCTTCCTCTGCCTGACGAAAAAAAACCAACAAATCTATATAAAAGGCAAAACAAACAACAAAATACAAAGACAAACACTTACACTTACTAAAATACATCCACAAACAACAACACCCCATATTATGTTTCACATATCACAACCCACTAAGACAAATAACAACAAACACGAACCAAAACAAACAAAAACAGTAAACATACAAAATCAAAACATAACTTAAATGAAAACATCTTGCATTTTGGTAGCAAATATTAAAGCTTAACAAATCTGGACCTTTTCCATTTAGAAATAGCATCAAAGTGTATTGGACAAAACCAGCTGATATCAAATATTGATTAAATATTGATTATTGGTAACAGCTTGCCACAAATGACCAACCTGGATATATACGTGTTACCACAGTCATGGTTATGTTAATGATTATGTTCATTAAGGAATAAAATATCCCCCGGTTTTACATGATCTGCCTCCATAGCTCAGTGGTTAGAGCACTGGTCTTGTAAACCAGGGGTCCTGAGTTCAAATCTCAGTGGAGGCTAATGCTTTTTGATTGATTGATTTTATTTTATTTTTAAACTCGTATAATGAGATTAATAACATACACGATAGACAGTTTCATATGGCACGCCGTTTGGGTCAAAATTAACATCGTTTTTGTATATCAATATTGTGTTTTACATGTTGTTTTTTGTATATCAATTTGTGATTTACATGTGTGTTTTTGTACATCAATTTGTGTTTTACGTGTTGTTTCAAAATTAACATTGTTTTTGTATATAGATTGGTGTTTTAATTGTTTTTTGTATATCAATTTGTGTTTTACATGTAGTTTTGTGTACATCAATATGTGTTTTTTACATTTTGAACCAAACGGCGTGCCTATGCCACGCCGTTTGGTTCAATATGTGTCGACGTGTCGTTTTTTTACATTTTGAACCGTTTGGTTCAAAATGTAAAAAAACGACACGTCGACACATATTGAACCAAACGGCGTGGCATAGGCACGCCATTTGGTTCAAAACTTAAAAACACCATGTTAATTTTGAACCAAACGGCGTTCCTTGGCACGTCATTTGGTTCAAAATTAAAAAAACACCAAAGCATTCCTACTATCCCAAACATTAGTAGCATCCCTTCTATCTCAAAGTGCCATTTCGTCCAATAGCCACTTGGTCCAATAACCACTTGGTCCAATAGCCACTTCGTCCAATGTCATTTTGTGAATGCTTTATTGCCACTTCGTCTAATGCCAATGTCCAATGCCATTCCGTCTATCCCATTGTCCAATGCCATTTCGTCTAAGGCCATTTCGTCCATTAGCCACTTGGTCCGATAACACTTGGTCCAATAGCCACTTCGTCGAATGTCATTTCGTTTAATAGCCACTTCGTCCAATGTCACTTAGTCCAATAGCCACTTCGTCCAATAGCCATTTTGTCCATTCCCACTTCGCCCAATAGCCATTTCGTCCAATGCCATTTGGTCCAATAACCTTTTCGTCCATACCCATTTGGTCCAATATCCATTTTGTCCAATGTCACTTGGTCCAATAGCCACTTCGTCCAATAGCCATTTTGTCCATTCCCACTTCGTCCAATAGCCATTCGGTCCAATTATATAGCCATTTGGTCCAATAGCCATTTGGTCCAAAAGCCATTTCGTCCAATAGTCATTTGGTCCAAAAGCCATTTGGTCCAATAGCCATTTGGTCCAATAGCCATTTGGTCCACAATAGCCATTTCGTCCAATAACCACTTCGTCCAATAACCATTTCGTCCAATAGCCATTTCGTCCAATAACCACTTCGTCCAATAGCCATTTCGTCTAATAACCATTTCGACCAATAGCCATTTCGCCCAATAGCAGAGCCATTTCGTCCGATTGCTTCCCACCAAAAGTCAACTACAATGGCTATTGGTCGAAATGGCTATTAAATGGCTATTGGACGAAATGGCTATTGGACGAAATGGCTTTTGGACGAAATGGCTTTTGGACCATTGGGCGAAATGGCTATTTGTCGAACTGGCTATTAGACGAAATGGCTATTGGACGAAGTGGTTATTGGACGAAATGGCTATTGGACCAAATGGCTATTGTGGACCAAATGGCTATTGGACCAAATGGCTATTGGACCAAATGGCTATTGGACGAAATGGCTTTTGGACGAAATGACTATTGGACGAAATTGCTTTTGGACGAAATGGTTATTGGGCGAAATGGCTATTGGACGAATTGGTTATTGGACGAAATGGCTATTGGACGAAATGGTTATGGTTATTGGACGAAGTGGGTATTGGACGAAATGGCTATTGGACAAGATGGCTATTGGACGAAATGGTTATTGGACGAAGTGGTTATTGGACGAAATGGCTATTGTGGACCAAATGGCTATTGGACCAAATGGCTATTGGACCAAATGGCTATTGGACCAAATGGCTTTTGGACGAAATGACTATTGGACGAAATGGCTTTTGGACCAAATGGCTATTGGGCAAAATGGCTATTGGACGAATTGGTTATTGGACGAAATGGCTATTGGACGAAATGGTTATGGTTATTGGACGAAGTGGGTATTGGACGAAATGACTATTGTGGACCAAATGGCTATTGGACGAAATGGCTTTTAGACGAAATGGCTATTGGACCAAATGGCTATTGGACCAAATGGCTATTGGACCGAATGGCTATTGGACCAAATGGCATTGGACCAAATGGCTATTGGACGAAGTGGGAATGGACAAAATGGCTATTGGACGAAGTGGCTATTGGACCAAGTGACATTGGACAAAATGGCTATTGGACCAAATGGCTATTGGACCAAATGGCTATGGACGAAATGGTTATTGGACCAAATGGCATTGGACGAAATGGCTATTGGGCGAAGTGGGAATGGACAAAATGGCTATTGGACGAAGTGGCTATTGGACCAAGTGACATTGGACCAAGTGGCTATTGAACGAAATGACATTGGACGAAGTGGCTATTGGACCAAGTGGTTATCGGACCAAGTGGCTAATGGACGAAATGGCCTTAGACGAAATGGCATTGGACAATGGAATTAGACGAAATGGCGTTGGACAATGGCATTAGACGAAATAGCATTGGACGAACTGGTTAATGGACGAAATGGCATTGGACGAAGTGGCAATAGAGCATTCACAAAATGACATTGGACGAAGTGGCTATTGGACCAAGTAGTTATCGGACCAAGTGGCTATTGGACGAAATGGCACTTTGAGATAGAAGGGATGCTACTAATGCTTGGGATAGTAGGAATGCTTTAGTGGGGTTTTTTTAAATTTTGAATCAAATGGCGTGCCAAGGAACGCCGTTTGGTTCAAAATTAACATGGTGTTTTTAAGTTTTGAACCAAATGGCGTGCCAAGGAACGCCGTTTGGTTCAAAATGTTAAAAAAACGACACGTCGACACATATTGAACCAAACGGCGTGGCATAGGCACGCCGTTTGGTTCAAAATGTAAAAAACACATATAATTGATGTACACAAAAACTACATGTAAAACACAAATTGATATACAAAAAACAATTAAAACACCAATCTATATACAAAAACAATGTTAATTTTGAAACAACACGTAAAACACAAATTGATATACAAAAAACAACATGTAAAACACATATTGATATACAAAAACAATGTTAATTTTGACCCAAACGGCGTGCAATAGTTTCATTTAATTATTTGAACGTACATTTGACATGATTTTTTTGTTATCTTCTGTTATGTAGGGTAAATTGGGACATGAGCGGAAAAAAGAAAATAAGTGATGTTTTCCAAGAAATCATTTGCCTTCTCAGTCAGTCGCTAGGTCACTCACACATTTTAACATTGGCCTATACAAAATACATTAGACGCAAACTAAAAAGGGATTTTGTGTACAGCTAAGGTTAGTGACATTGATTGTGGATGGCAACGCCACCATGAAAATACGTTGAGTTTTCCGTGAGTTTATTACTCTAATTGTCAAAGCGCAACTTGAGTTGCGAGCGCAATGGCAACATAGCCGGAAAGCGTAGACGACGACGCGTACGACGAATGTACTATATTCAGCGAAATTATTTTACAAAATTACCGGCTGAGATTCGTTATTTCTTTAAAAATATAACACTACAACAAATCACACCCCTAGTGATTCATCTGATAATAATTATAAAATGCAATGTATTTGTTTTGGTTACATTTACATCGTGAGCAAGAGGGGGTGCCACGCTAAAGTACAGTGTCTATGGGAGCCGCCGCTCGACTAATATCTACTACATGAAAATAGAAATACATGTATTTTACCCATTTATAAATGCAATCAGCTTGAGAAGACATGTGCACTACGCCCTGTCAAACAGGCATGCACGCACGGCGCTTTGAAGTGAATGCAGACAGAGGAATGCGATTGGACATGATGATATAATTGCTATCCACCACTGCCTGGTGATAGGTAGCAAATAATTTATAACATCCAATCAAAAGCCATCTTTTGGATCATTTACATATTAAACCACTCCCACTACATAAGAATGCACCTAGGAAGACGATGATTTCCACTCGATAGAATGACGTTATAATTGCTGGTTCCCAATTTCAAATACTATTTATTCCGTTTGACGGAATAAATCGTATTTAAAATTTGGAGCCGTATTTAAAATTGGGAACCAGCGTCATTCTATCGAGTGGAAATCATCATCTTCCATGCACCTAACCCTAAAAGCTAAATTCAGCAATTTTGACATTGGAAGGCAAAACTTGCGAGTAAAACTAACATATAATAGCAATTCAAGAATTTCAATTATTACTTCTGCATTAATTTTGAAAATGGAAAGAAAAAAATTGTTGGAAATCTCCTATTTTATTGCCATTCAAACATCTACTCGACCCGACCTTGCACTTAACTGTCTGATTATCATAGTATAGCGCAAAATATTAGTGATTAAAATCTTTTAGCGGAATTAAGGAGTCACTCGATTCCAAAGCATTGCCCTGAATATAGTGAGCTGAACTTTGAGCACAGGTAGATAGTAAAAAGTGCATGTTTCAAGAAAATACTCATTTTTTTATGAAAACTTTGATAGTATTATACAACTTGTAACTGATTAAAATATGTCGAAAGATGCCTTTACTATTCTAATGAAAATCAATTCCATATCTTATTGTATCACTCATACATAGGGAAGAACCAACCAATGCAAGTGGAGGTGATTGGAAATTTAAAGTGCCAAAACATCACACAGTAAGTATTACTAATAATGGTATAGGGATAGTTACGGAGGAGGTTTGATAGTCTGCCGTATGCAGAGGTTTAAAAATATTTTGAAATGGTTAAAACCTTTCCAATTTTCAATATTTTTTAAATAAATATTTTAAACAAATATTAAGAATTGAAAAGTGGACAGTATTATAGATATAGACAATAATTGGACAGATTGTGAACAAACCTCGGTCCACCACTTTTCATCAGCAAGGAATTTCTTTGTAATAAACACTGCACACACAAAAATCCACTTTTTTCACATTTTGACACCTCATTTGTCACAATAGTACCAATATTGATGAAGCAGTGGCCATTTGAATAAAAAAAATTATGCAGTTTCCATTGTTGCACTTAACCCTAATACCCATGCAAAGAGCGTAAACAAAACTGTAAATTTAAAGTGTTCCACTTTCTGTCCATGAAAAGTTTCTGGAGTTCTGTAACTGAAGTTGCTCGTCGATTTGGAGTTACAAGGAAGGTTGCACGGAAATGGAGAGACAGGTGTTGGCTTACAAACATCATTAATTATACTGGTCATTGTAAAGGATGAGTCCCACGCCAGTTGATACATGTGTTGGAACAATTGATTATGTGAGATGTTCGGATTATGATTGTCTTTTCATGGAGAGAAAGAAGAGGAACACTTTACTTTAGATAGGCATATCTAAATAGCCAATATGCCTATTCTTTCTCACTTTTTGAATTTCTTTAGGATCCTAAGAATTTAACATGGCACCTTGAAAAAAGTAGATACTTTCTTTTTGTGCAGAGTTTAGCTAAACTACCATCATGAATTGTATTATCAGATGGGAGCAGCATATCATCACATTCAGGGTCATTTAGTGATTTTAGCCAAATTAACAAGGGAAGCATTTGTACTTAACACCCCTTTACCTCTCGCTAGTGCTCTTACTGACTTTGGCATTCCCAAAGTGGTCCAAACTTTACTTGGGCATATGTGTTTGAAGACCATTCTATGCAGGGAATGTCCATTACAATGATAATAATGATCCCAAAATTATTGAAATTATCACTGATGATGATAATAGTTGCAGGGAATTCCCAGGGTCGAAGTTCATCACATGGTCGTCTGCGGTAGAGGTTATCTTGGTTGTTTTTGCCACTCAAACTTCTGAACAGAACTTCTAGAAGTCTTATTAAATTTGCCATTAATTTAATTATCACTTTATTAGCTTCATAACACATACAGAATTGATTCACAATAAAGAAAGAAAACATGTAAATCCCAGTTCAGTTCTCCATTTAGGTGGACGAACGCAGGGATAATGGGGGAAATTTACTGAACACAACAATGAAAAATAAAAACAAAACAGCCATGTTAAAACATTAAAATATATCCATATAAAAGGACCTGCCCTGCAATCTATATACTAATTTTCGGAACATGGCTTTATTAGATAGTTCAATATAATTTTACACTCGCGTCCCTTCTCAACTGAAAAAGCGTGGTAATTGCGCCTCTAATACACGAGCTAATTAGATAGTTCAATGCCCGTTTTTTACCGTTTTCAGACATGCGCAGAAAGGATCACATGTGAAAATCCGAAATGTTGAATTTCTTTTACTCGGGTAGCTACTTTCGGACACAAATTGTGGTTTTCGGAATGAGTGATGACATATGGTCTTCACCCAAAATATTTTCTTCAGGGATATAGCTACATTTCTGTATATGCGGCTGTTTGTTATTCTTGAAGATCGCATAGTAACAAGCATTTATACGTCCGACAAATAAAAATATTTCACGACATTTTCTAAATGTAAACAAAAACTCTTACACAGATCTTAAAGTGACACTTTCACATTAGTAACATAGATGAATGCGACGTTTGCTAACGATAAAGAAACTGGCAGTACCATGTCAACCGTTTCTATGTTGTGTTGCGCGACCGCGTTTAACATGGCGCACGCGGTTCGGCGCACACGTAATGACGCAGACAAAAAGTGTACGCGTTTGTGGCGCAAACCGTGCACATTGTAACGGAGCAGAGTGAAAGCAGGCAGTCCGTACACTCTTAGAAAAAGGATGCTTCAGGCTTCAGGGGTTCTTGGCTGTCCCGTATGGAACCCTTTATATCACCTTAAAAGGTTAAAAAAAGAACCATTTTAAGGTTCAAAATAGGCAAAATATGGACAAACATTGGTCTTTCGAACCTCTAAAGGTTCTCTACAGAACCTTTTGGGGCCTTTAAAATCAAAGAACCTTTAAACCATTATACGGGACAGCCAAGAACCCCTCTGAAGCACCCTTTTTCTAATAGTGTACCCTAAAGCCACCTCCTCCTCTCCGCACTTCCCTTACTTGATAATCTGGATATAAGGGCACATGGGGCATCTGGATAAACGGAACGTGTGGTACATTATCATGATTATTATAGAGTGTCTGGATTATTCAGGGCATCCGTGGTATCTGGATTACGGGGTTCACTATAAAACGAGTCTCAAATTACCTGGATATACTATGCGCAGGTGGGCCACCTGTGATAACTGGATTTCAAGGGTGTACACTCAGGTAGTATCTCGGGAGGCTTTATAGAACACAGCAAACATGATACATATACTATACGTTAAGGCCCCACATGCCTATTGGAGGAATAATGTATTTAATGTAAATAGGCCAAACAAAACCTGGATGGCACACATTGTGCTCAAGTACAAGCGTGGAATGGTACAAGTGATCTTGATGATAGACTCCGCCGACCATAAAACTAAACGACCGACTATAAAACTATAACGCTCAGAACGTAGGCCTACTGAATTACATGGATACAGTATGTGCGGCATATGGGCAGTGGCGACACTTGCACCAGCACCATATGTTAAAGGCATATTATGTGATCTTTTCCAGAGAGCGCCCTCTATTCGTGATTTTTTTTAGAGAGTAGATTTTCTTGCAGATTTACATTTCTGATCATAAATCGTACATATATTCCAAGTTACAGAGCGATACGATTCCTAATTACCTCAAAATCATGGTTTTAGAGTGAATTTAGACTAGAATAAAATAGGTTGTCGGATATCCGACAGTTTATTTTCACTCTAAAACCATGATTTTAAAGTAATTAAGAATCGTATCGCCCTGTAACTTGGAATGTATGTACGATTTATGATCAGAAATGTAAATCTGCAAGAAAATCTGCTTTCAATTTTTTTCGATGTTGAGGGCGTTCCATGGAAAGATCACATAATATACCTTTAAAGGAGTAAAACGGGGTGGCAGGGCAATAAAAGAATCGGGGAGACATTTAAAAGCTAATTTTATGTAACTTTCAATTTTGACATTAAAATTCAACTTTTTATTATTTGGGGTACAAAATAGGTAGAGACATGCGCTGACAGGAGTATAACTGGGAGTATTAAGAACACGTTGATGGAGTAGGCCTACTCGGATTAAGATCTTGGGTATCTGTATTATTTAAGAGCACATTGGGCCTAGGCTCATGGTGTATTAAGGGTACCATGTCACTTACATTATATCAAGGGCACCTTAGTACCTGAATTATTTAAGGACATACTCTTTGATTGATATTTATATAAACATTTATAACGCTTTGATATTACTGACCTCTGCCTATTGTGACTTTTACTGTCCGCTATCTTCGGCACCCGCGTTTAATTTACTTGACTATGATAAAGTAAGGGCACCTGGGTATCTCGAGATAACGGCACACTGCAGTGGGCCTACCTTGATTATGTGGTATCCAGTGCATTATTAAGGGCACCTGGGGGTAACTGGATTAGAGGGTAAGGCTTAGGCCTATGGGGTCCCTGGATATAATGGGACAACGGGTACCTGCATTTCAGGTCTCATGGGAGGCCTACATAGGTATCTGGAAACACAAACGTAGGCCTACCTAGATTAAGGCAATGTATAACCTGGATTATCAAAAGCACCTGCGATATTCGGATTATTTAGGGCCCCGTCTGGATTATGTATAGGACATGTTCTTGATATTATTGTATCAAATTTTCTTACGCTTTGTTTACCAGTGTTTACTTATTCCCCGTGAAATTTTCTAGCGGGTCCAGCGCGAAGCGCTGGTGCCCGCTAGTAAAACATTATCATGATTATGATTGCACTCTTTGAATAAGTTCATCTGGATTGTTATTGAACATTTTAGATAAGATTTCGTTATGTACAAATCCAATAAAATGTGAATAGGATACTCACAATTTAGTTACGTTTCACTGCTAAACTAGCAGCTTCGTCAGACTGGCAACTCTGTCTGGAGGCAACAGGAATTAGGGATTTAGGGATTAGGGATTATGAGGGGTCTTGGTCAGAAGTCACAAACTGGTCCAAAAAAATGTTTCACTTCTAATAATGTTGAGGAATGCACCAAATCTGATTAAACGGGACAAAACTTAAGTTTTACATACTTAATGACCCACAAACTATATATCGTTGGAAAGCTTATGATTCAAGGTTTTTCATTTTTGCAAAAAAGAATCAAATTATACAGGGTGTGTAAAATTTGTATAGGGTGGAACATAAAAAAGTTGATCGTTTTTGCTCCTCACAAAATATTTTGATAGTTTGTACAATTAGGGTTTAGCTGAAGATAGTCACCAAAATCAGAACAACCGCAGAAGGTGCTACCAAATTTGCTAAGAATCACTTGCCCAAAATGTTCACAGGAAAAGTACAGGGTGTCTAAAATTATGATGAAATAATGCATAAAATGAAGGTTTGTATATAATATTCTATGAAATTAAGTTAGCATGGACTATTTAATTTAAAGGAAAATGGTTATCAAAATGAACTACACGAATATCGTTAAAGTTCCTTTTATTTTAAATACAGGGTGGTCAAAAATAGGTCTAAATAGCAAAATTTTCATGAATCTATGAACAATTCTGTGAAGAAACACTTCTGGCTTTTTTAGTTAAATGTTTTACTACCCAGGGTAGAAAAGGACCGAAGAGTCACACAAATGAAATAGAGAGACTGTGATTTGGCCATTGTTTAATCAATAAAATGAATAAAACTGTGTGTTTTTTACATTAAAACACTCCCTGAATTGAACATCATATTCTAGTAGAGAATGTCTAGATAACAATTCAATATTATTATGCATAGTAGCAGGCACATGTTATTAACACATGTGAGAAGTTTGAAAACTTTCCTATGTATAATTTTAAAATGGCATCAATTTCAAAAGTTCTAGTTTTCCACTATTTTGTGTAGAAACCTATAGATGGGCTCCTCGTCCACCGGCTCCTCGTCCACCGGTCCCACCCCTGACTCACTCGACGTTTAGATTGATAACTTCACTGTTGCTAAACATGTGGCTTTAATTCTTTTTTTATTCGGTAGCTGGATAAATTGTCTTTAATATGATACCAAAAATGTTATGTTTTTTTGACAACTTCTATTTAAAATAGAGACACGTATCACGATTTTAAGGGTTTTTTGAAACGATCCCACCTTATTTGATATACCTATTAGTGACCTGTGACCTCTTACACACTGCACAACATCTACGATCAACTCGTCGGAACTACGCCCTCTACAACGGCGGGTCCCAGCAACAGGAAATCCCTAATTCCTGTTGCCTCCAGACAGAGTTGCCAGTCTGACGAAGCTGCTAGTTTAGCAGTGAAACGTAACTAAATTGTGAGTATCCTATTCACATTTTATTGGATTTGTACATAACGAAATCTTATCTCAAAAATTATGATTGCACGTTGAGAGTTGGATTGAGAAAGAAATTCAGAAAGATGATAGAATAGACAAATTGGTTATGTTGTCCCGGAATGTTTTAAAATTATAGTAGTAGGGCTATTGCACAGTTTGAGTATAATTATATTTAAGTCTATCAAGATTGTTGGGGGATATGTAGCTACGGCTGCCAATTTCAAGCGACAACAAAACTCGATCGATTTTAACGAACAAGGTGTCAAAATCACCGTAATTAAATTTCCCGTCTCCTGGTATTTTTAGAATATGAGTAACAATTTTAAAATTATAGGTGCTTTTACAACAGCCGAGTTACTTTTTGGCTGTCTTTATAATTCACCAATGCTTGTATGTTGAAAAGCCAAGTGCCGAAATGAAAAATAGAATCCCTTTTACTTTAATTACAAGTACAGTGCTTTCTTTGCTAGAAAGTTACGATGCATCAGTCCCGGGCATCAGTCCATCAAAGTTTACCAATTTGAATTTTAGGCAAAGCCTCTACCTTGATGAACCTACAATTCCAGAGAAAGATTGAACCTTTTCTGATTTATTTTTTGTCTCGCCTGATATGTCGGGGTTTCTTTTTGTAATCTTATTTCATTATTTTCTTTCCTTTGCCGAAAGAAAAGTTGATTTCATGTTTTGCTTTTTTACCTGCTCAATCTTTATAATTAAATATCTTTTCCCCATTAATATCGACGAATTACAAGCTTCGTGCATATTTTCCTTGATTTCTGGAAAGATTAACTTCACGCTCTGCACAAATCAATCAGTGGTTGATTCAATTCACCTGTCAACTTATTTCCATCTGAACTTGTCACTTGTCAGTTTTGTGCAAATGAAATGTGTCAGTCTTGTCCTTTGTATGTCTTATACCTCTGTATGATTACGCCCTGCATTAATCATTACTTTACACTATCTCTGGCATTCCTTAATAGTGTTTCATGTTGATTGCGAAATTCATTGTGTTGTGACACGTGCATACGCAGATACATAACGCAAAAGAAAGTTTCCGCTTTTTATAAAATAATGGTTATTTGATGCAAAATTGTCTTCCATTACTAATGAAAAGCTCAAAATATGAAAACAGTCATAACCAATGCTCGTATACAATCATATACAGCGTGTCCTCAAAATAGTTGGTCCAAAATATGAAAAATGAAAGATATTAAAACGAATGTTGTATTGTTATCTGTATGTCCCTTGTCGTTTACAGGCTTAATTTAAAATGATACACAGGTAAGGCATAGAAATCGTTTCCCTCCTCCCGGTGTGTTGGGGGAAAGCCACCCATGAGACATAGGCCTACTTGCTGATTTGGATTCAAAGCAGGGAATGTTTTGAGGCCGGACCATGGCTCCACCGGTATAACATTAAACATAAGTAATTGTTTGGCAATCTAATTGCTATACTTGTATTTAGCAATGTTTCTAGCTGAATTTGAATCTAGGTTGTCTCGCGAGGACAACATTCTGTTGGCTAGCTCCAACTCTATAATCAACTTTGATTTATGTGCATTAAAATTGGAGGAAATGATGTACAACAGTATTACATTTTATACGGCTTTGCCGTTTTTGGACCCAAAGTTTGGGACGCACTGTACCATAGAGAAAATACCAATCCTGCTTTAAACTATTGAAGTAGACAATCCCGGGGTGACACTCGTAACTTGATATAAAGCCTCGATAAGAGAGCACCACACCAAATCAATGCGCAATTCGTGTAATCCTATAATAGTTCCGGAAAAGCACGGAGACTAGGCTTGTAAATGTGAGGTTTTCGGGCAATTTGTTTCTCCGGGGATGGTATGTTTGTATTTAAATGAACGAGTGGGACCTATCCGTTGCACCTACAATGATAAAATACGATATTTTTAATTTATCGACCTAAATAGTGCCCAGGGCGTAAGCACCTGCCTAAATGGTGAACAGGCATGCCAGAAAACGTGAAAAAGTGAGGGCGCTGTGTGCAGGTCCGTAGCGGAAAATTTAGCTTAATAACCCCTCATGAAACAAGGCTTAAATTAAAGTTGAGATGTTACTGAAAATGGTCATAGGTGACAAGTATGCAATAAATGTAACCGGAGGGTAGAAAAGGTGTCTTGAAATATGGCACTTTTACACGTATTTCAATGAGAAAGATATTTGGTGTGGTGCGCCCATAAGTCACAAGTACATGAGCTGTGATTCCACTGATTGTTGTAAAAATCAAAATTTCAATTCCACAACTTGCCAGCCGTTGGGCGCATCTTTTACATGTTAAAGTTTTTACTTCACCAAGGAAAAGTCGAGATAGAAAGTAGTCTTCATGGCAGGGTATTTTCACGTTCCAATTTCAGTACAGATGCCTCTTATAATATCTTATTGGTCTAATGACATGACATTTTTCTAAATACGGTGTGTGAAAAGGTGTCTTTTCCAAAACCGCTTCATATACATGTATGTAGCCGCTTTGATTTATGTACCTGCTTTGATTTATGAAGATTTGGCTTGTGAGTTTATTAAAAATATGTCATAGTCAGTGGCGTATCCAGGGGGCCCAGCAGGCCCCCCCCCCCCCCCCCCTGGAAAAAAGTTGTTTAAAAAAAGGAGGAAGAGGAGAAAGAGGAAGGGGATAAGAAGGAGGAAGAGAAGGAGGTAGGGGAGAAGAAATGGTAGGGACATACGCGGCGCAAATAGGGGGGGGGTACGGGGTCACGTCCCCATAATTTTAATGTGAGGGACGTTATAAACGTTATAGGCCTACTATACCTTTTTTTGTGTAAAAAATTCCAATTTTTGCACGCTTTGCACGTATTAGTTTTAATGTTTCATTATTCAAGCTTAATAAGAGGGCTTCAGGAACGTTTTTTCTGGACCATTTTAGTTCAAAAACTGGGTTTTCTTGCTCGATTCGCGCTCACTTTTTCATTTCAACAGGTTTCAACATTATAATGGGTCTCAAAACACACCAAATATTCTAAATATTATGTGGGGACGTTAAAAACGTCATACTGGACCATTTATAAGTGTAGAAATGTCAATTTGTGCGTACATCGCGCGCATTAGATTGAATGTTTCATTATTCAAGCTTAACAAGATGGCGTTGCAGGACAGTTTCCCATGACCATTTTATTTCAGAAACTGAAAGATTTTGTGCGCTCCGCGCGCATATTTTCTACAGGTTTTAACATTATAATGGCCCTCAAACCATGCGAAATATTGTAAATATTATGTTGGGGACGTTAAAAACATCATACTGGACCAATTTAAATGTTAGAAATGTCAATTTTTGCGTACTTCGCGCATTAGTTTCAATGTTTCATTATTCAAGCTTGACAGGACAGTTTTCCATTTTAGTTCAAAAAGTCAAACATTTTGCGCGTTTCGCGCGAATATTTCCTGCAGGTTTTAACATTATATTGGCCCTCAGACCCACCAAATATTCTAAATACGTTGTTATCATACTGGCCCATTAGTGTTAGAAATGCAATTTTTGCGCGCGTATTAATTTTAATATTTCATTGTTTAAGCTTAACAACGTGGCTTCAGGACTGTTTTCCATGACCATTTAAGTTAAACTCAACAATTTTGCGCGCATATTTTCTACAGGTTTTAACATTATAATGGCCCTCATCCCGGCCCCTCAGACAATACCAAATATTCTAAATATTATGTGGGGGACGTTAAAAACATCATACTGGACCATTTAAGTGTTAGAAATGCCAATTTTTGCACGCTTCGCCCGCGTATTAGTTTCAATATTACATTATTCAATCTTAACAAAATGGGCTTCAGGACAGTTTTTCATGACCATTTTAGTTCAAAAACTCAAAAAATGTTGGCGCTCTACGTGAATACAGGTTTTAACATTATAATGGCCCTCAAACCATACCAAATACTCTAAATATTATGCGGGGACGTTAAAAACGTCATAAATACTGTACCTTTTTAGTGTTAAAATCATAATTTTTGCGCGCTTCGCGCGTATTAGGTTTAACGTTTCAATATTTAAGATCAACTTTTTTTGGCCCCCCATCAAAACATTCATGGATACACCATTGGTCAGAGTTAACAATGTCACTCACTTTAAAAACACTTTATTGTTATAATTGTGCAGGCACTTCACTATTAAAATGGATATGGGTATACTGTCAAGGAAAAGAAAATGAAAAGGAGAAGAGCAAATCTCACAATAAAATAAAATTTGAAGCACTGAAGTTAAAAATATTTGTGCAAGTCACTCATTCTGCGCAAATCTATTAGTTTACCTACACTACTGCGCACATTCATATCAATTTGACTGATGAAAGTAACAGTCATTTGTGTCACTGGTAAGTGAACACATCACAAGAGCGTCACCTTGGTGGAGTTTGGAACAAACAGCAGGGCATAGAACTGTTCATGGATATATATACACCATCGATAGCACAGAACAGAGTTGGACTTAAAATTGCAAGAGGCAGCAAGTTCATTCGAAATTGTAACAAACCACATCGCTACTTTGTGTGAATCTGTTTGTAAGCTGTAGAGTACGACTGTACGATAGATGTGTGAATTTGATGCCAGCGTATTACTATTAGCTTCTAATACAGAATGTCATAAAGAGTACATCTTCGCGCGTCAATTCAGTTATCTCGTTTTATATTGCCATCTCTTTGTCAAGACGTGTTTTGATAGATTTGTCACAATTCATATGTAAAGTGGATATCGTCGCTGCACTCGTAAAGACATCTATTTGTCGCTGCACTCGTAAAGACATCTATTCGCGGGAAAAGGAAGTAGTGGATCAAACCATTATTACTGAAGAAGTCAACCGAACTGGTTGACGAAACCGTCTAAATGTGAGTACATTTATTGGATTTGTTCAACAAAATATCAACTTTCATCTATTTGAAATCTGTATCAACTGGAAATGCTGGTAATCATCTTTTAGCGTTGACTAGCATGTCACACTGGTCGTCTTTTCAACATCTTTACTCAGGTTGTGAACCGTGCTATCATATCATAACACATTTCTACATCTAAAAATCGTAAACACTCTTTCGTTTTACCGTTAAGACTGCAGCTAAATTCAAACACGAATACCATTACGTTATCTCATCTATACCTATGACTATACGTTTGTCTTCATTGATTCATATCGTAATGACATTTCACAACTCCGTGCCTTTCATCATATTGCTGCAAAAACAACGACGATTAATGATTCGATTGGAGATTTAGAGACTCTGTTACAAGATTCCATTGCTGCTGTTGCAACATTTACACATCAAGCGTCATGTACCACCGCTAGTTTACAACAATTTATTCTAAAAAAAATAATTTGAGCTCCTTCAAAGAACGAAAGCCAATCAAACCTGATATTTCTGCACATTCAAGCAGTAAAATAGTATGGTGACATGGTAATTGGTCATTTTTTCAACAACATTTTATTTAAACGTAATTGTAAAACTAGGATTTTATTTTTTGGTACTACTTTTGGTCAACAAAATAGCCACTACTTGTTGTGTCCACTCCAAATGGTTTAACTATATACTTCGCACTTGATTCATAAAACATTGATCATGTTTTGTGGCACCTTCGGGTCAAAACTGTCACTTGTCATAATATTCACTGTTTTCGGCACCCATTTTGTGATCAAGAATCCAGCGGTGGACGCCGGCTTATTCGTAAAACCTCTAGAGACTCCTGATAATGGAGCTCAACCATGTCGCATTGAAGAAACATATTCCAGTCAAGAGGGGATACTCCTTCGTGGAACTGCACATCACTACTGTAGTATTGAAGTAACCGCATCGCAGGAATCGCTCACGCGTATAGAATTACCCGGGGAATTACCAGTTGGTAAAGAATCTATGTTTCTTTATATCAAGAGACTAGGGGAATTGCGTGACTGTCAATATAGGTATGTGGTCTTTAATAACCAAATTGAAGTATGTAGTTCCGTTCTTCATCAGAAAAGTTTTCACCTAACTGTACAAGGTAATGTCAGTATATTAGTCAGTGGAATATCAGAATTAGAATACAGTTCTCATGGGTGTCCAGAATCTAATGATTTTACCTTGACCAGTCTAAAAGTAAATCAGACAACAATTTGCAGTAACGTAAAGGGTTATCATGAAAAATTCACATGCAATCTTGACGATAGTAAAATATGCAGACTAGACATGCTAGAGTATCCACAATATTGTAATGTCACGCTGCGTCACAGAGAGGTAATACTTCATTGTATTGATAAAGAGTTAATTGCATTCGTAGTATACCCGATTGGTATGTCAAGCTTAAAACTCAGTAGTAATACTATAGTAAGTATCGAATACAATTCATTTCAAGATATGAACAATTTGGAAACTCTGATTTTATATGGGAATGATTTGACTACCTTGGGAACAGATGTATTTGTTGGATTGTACGTTCTTACTCGACTTGATCTTGCCAGAAATCAATTGATTGAACTTCGGGTCGGCTTATTTCGAGATTTAAAAAACCTTACAGAATTGGGTCTATGGGGCAATAACTTGGTAACACTTCCAGTTCAATTGTTTTGGGGGTTAGATAGCTTAACTCTGCTGAAACTGTTCATAAACCAGTTGAGTGAACTTCAAGTAGGGATATTTAGAGATTTAAGAATGCTTACAGAATTGGGTCTATGGGGCAATAACTTGGTAACACTTCCAGTTCAATTGTTTGAGGGATTAAGAAATTTGAAGATACTGCGCCTGATGTCGAATCAAATAACCGCTTTGCCGGTAGGCTTGTTTTTGGGATTAGATAACTTAACTAAGCTGTACCTGATGTCGAATCAAATAACCGCTTTGCCGGTAGGCTTGTTTTTGGGATTAGATAACTTAACTCTGCTGCAACTGTTCAGAAACCAGTTGAGTGAACTTCAAGTAGGGATATTTAGAGATTTAAGAATGCTTACAGAATTGGATCTAAACACTCTTTGTTGGCAGTGTTTATTTGACAACAACTTGGTACAATTTCCCGTTCAATTGTTTGAAGGATTGAGAAATTTGAAGGTACTGAGGATGTATACAAATCATATAACCGCTTTGCCGGTAGGCTTGTTTGGGGGATTAGATAACTTAACTGAGCTGGAGCTGTTCGATAATAAGTTGACCGCTTTGGATACAAGAATATTTAGTGGGTTGAGCCTCACTTCCCTCAGTGTAGCGGATAACCCTTTTACCACACTTTCAAATGTTTTTAATGGTTTGATAACGCTAAAAGAACTCAACATAGGTAAAATTGGCTTGAAATCTCTTCCCAGTGGGCTATTTTGGGGATTGGACAATTTAATTCTTCTGGATTTGCGTGATAACAATCTTGTCACACTGAATTCTGATGTGTTTAATTATCTATTTCATCTCAAAGTCCTAGATCTTCGATTTGGTATATTGGCAACCTTACCTGGTGATGTATTTAAAGACTTACATAATCTTTCAATTCTGTGGTTGGGTAATAATAAAATAAAATGGTTAGATGCAAATATCTTGCGGGGATTATATAATCTGGAGGTTCTACACCTACAAAATAATTTGCTTACAATGCTTGATCTTAACATATTCAAAGACGCGACAAGTCTCACTTACATCAACTTATCTAAAAATAAGTTGAAAATATGTCCGAATATCGAATTTTTAGTTCACTTAATTGTGCTTGATCTTACATACAACCCATTAACAAGTGTAACACAAGAATGCGTCTCTTCCTTCTCCAATTCTTCTTTGGAGGTGATTGCAAATCATGAGATATGTGAGTGTTATGTGCCGAAGAAGGGTGTTCACTGCACTTCAAGTTATGTCAAAAGATCTCCATATCTCACATGTCATAGACTTTTATCAGACAAGTATTTGGCGGTCATGATGTGGATTATTGGTTTGAATGCACTCGGCGGAAATATATTTGTTTTGATTTATAGAAATAGAAATATTCAGAAATACAAGGTAAATGATTTATTATTAAGTAATCTTGCCTTGTCTGATTTACTCATGGGTGTATACATGATGATTATTGCATGCGTTGATATATATTATGGTAAACACTTTCCAATGCACTCTGAAACCTGGAGAAGTAGTATCTTCTGTAGATTGGCTGGAAGTTTGTCAATAGCGTCTAGTGAGGCATCTGCGCTGTTTGTAACCTTGATAAGTGTTGATAGGCTTATCAATATTAAGTTTCCTTATTCTACGAAAAAATTAGGCAAACAGTCAACAACCATGATCGCTGTTTTTGTATGGGTTTGCTCATTAGCTTTGGGTATTATCCCATCAGTTCTTAGTGGAAGAAATTTCAAGTTTTATGATAACTCACATGTGTGTGTTGGTCTGCCACTCGCTTTAACCCAAACTTTCTCAACCGAACGAGCCGGCGAAATATTTGTTGATTATACAAATATATATTTTATTTTTGAAACCTTTACGACTGTGTCTACAGGTTATGTCAATGGCTTATACTATTCAATAGCTGTTTTCCTTGGATTCAATTGCTTTTGTTTCCTGATAATCCTCGGGTGTTACATAGAAATAGTGAGGGCTGTTTTTAAGTCAGCTACCGATTCTGGACGAACCCCTGATATGAAAGAACAAATCAGACTCACCACAAAGGTAACCGGTATAATTGCCACTGATTTTGCATGCTGGTCGCCATTAGTTATCCTAGGAATTTTAGTGCAACTAAGAGTCATTACACTGCCCCCTTCAGTATACGCTTGGTCAGTGACATTCGTCCTACCTTTGAATTCTGCCATTAATCCATATTTGTATACTATGGCAGAAATAATGTCAAATTATCGAAAGAAGAAAACAGGCAAAAAGTCAAGTTCACAACGGTTTACTCAGCAAACGTTGACCAAATAACGGTATCAAACAGCGAGCTAATTTGATAGGATGAATAATGATGCTTCTTTTTTTTATCACCTCATCCCTCTTAGAACCCAAACATGTAGATAATTTTATAAAATTAAACCAACTTCGAGAATCACATCAACGAATCATCTTTTGGAATGGAAATGTAACTTTTGCAAGTGGAAAGTTTTTTTAAACGACATATTGAGAAAATTTACCTCTGTTCATCATCTTAACATGCTTTTCTCGTAAATTTGCTTAGTTACAGTTACATTGAGTTCTTAAAAGCGGTATGGCTGATATGTATGGCAATGTTTTACGCGGGAAATCAGATCAATGACATGGTGTTCCATTCATTATTTTTAACACTGGTTACATATGAACAAGCTTCATTATGCCTTAAAATGCTGCTTTACGTGAGAATAATGAATATAGGACAAATATTTCGTGTACCGTAAAGTGATTGCACATATGTATACAAGTCATTGGTTTTATTTGTTTAGTATCTAAAATCATTGTAGTAGTAAATATAAAGCTTATGCTATTTACGGACTTAACTATATTTATAAAGTGTAAAATCAGCTACAAAATCGTAAGAGTACTCCTCACTTCGCTCGTCGTCACTCTTACTCACACTAAGATGTTATCTTACGTCTAACCTTACACGTACTACGTGTTACCTTAGACGTATTACCTTACACGTTTTGTTTGGCCACTAATAGATGTATGAGCATGTGGTCCAGTGGCAAAATGCGTCTCATGATCATAAAGTTGTGAGTTTTATTCCACCCGTGGCCAACGTGTTTGTATCCTTCGTCAAAAACCTAGCCTCAATTACCTCGTTCCCCTGAAGCGAGATTGGGTAGCTGTTAAAAAGGGGTAGGCTGATTTATAAACACTTCAAAAGAAGTAAGTTCCCCTTTAGGGTTTCCCTTATATTTTCAAAAATATACATTGGGTTGAAATGGGTTTTCTGTCAAATTGTTATGAGGTTCATACCAATACTTGACCAAAATCAACAGGTTCTGTCATACTTGAGTGAGCTTGTATTGAATGACAGAATTTCCCATTTCAAAAGTTGTTAAAATAATGTTTAGTAGTGTGTGTATCCACCACGTTGGTGTATCAATGACGACATCGATTTCTCATAGTGTTGGTGAGGCGCGCTACTCGATGGAAGTCCCACTCTTGTTGTACCAGAATTTTATCCCAACAGGTGCTTAAACGTTATTTTAGCAACTTTTGAAATGGGACATTCCGTCATTCAATACGTGCTCACTCGAGCATGACAGAACCTGTTGATTTGAAATTTTGGTCAAGTATTGGTATGAAGCCCATAATCATTTGACTGAAAACCCCATTTCATTCCAATGTATTGTTTTGGAAATATAAGGGAACCCCTAAAGGGGAACTTACTTCTTTTGAAGTGTTTATTCTAAGTACTGCTATATGGTTGTGCACCTATTCAGCTGTCACCTATTATAGTCACGGTCATAATGCTATGATGGACAGGATTCAAGCTATTCACGCGAGCGTGTTTTGTTGTTCTTCGCGGGCGGAGCTGTTTTCTGATGCATGAAATGCGCGAACAACAATGCCTGCACGCGGGTGACGATTTCACGATTGACCAATCAGGACGCGCGGTCATTTTTGGAATCGTCCGGTACGCACTTCCGGTTTTACGCACGCACGCTCGTACACATGTACGCACGCATTATTGGAATTATGTCCGTACCATTATGACGCTGACTATTATAGATAGGGCGAAATGATTGTGACGATTTCCTAATGACAGCGTCCTGTAGGATGGATAGAGGCGCGTTCATACTCCCGTCGTTGCGCATCGACCGACGTCGGTGGATAAAAGTTGCCATTGCTTCAACTCGCGCGCCGATGTCCATCGATGTCGGCCGATGCGCAACGACGGGAGTATGAACGCACCTTTTTTTAAGTGTGTGTTATAAATCGACATTATTATCATTTGTCTAATGTCATGTAAAAGTTTTAAAATATTATAAATGTGTATTAACGTTCTATTAGTTTGTTAATGATTTTAGAAGCTGCATTCCTATAATAGTACACCATTACGGAGCATATAGCTATATGTTGCAATCCAACAGTGTTGTGACTGAAATTCGTGTTAAGTGGAAACAGAAAATCGCCCTTTAAAAGCGACCCAAAACGTATTGATTGAGATTTGTTTAAATAAGCGTCAATAAAACCAACATATCCAGAGATGCTGAGTGCATAGCTAATAGAACCATTTGAAGACAGTGGTAATTTGTTATCATGCAATGATACGCTTTAAGCGCTTTGTAGTGGATCGAGGCGGTAAATTAAGGCCTCACGATGCAACTTCCATAGAATTAATCATAAATAACGATGTCATAAATGCACCTCTATATTATTAAGTATAAATTGGGTATTTCTGTAATTTATTTATTTATGTATTTAGGCCCCACGGCAAAACTAGTACGTGAAGCTCATGCGTATAAGTGAATTGTAAGTAAGACTTATGTGGAAGTCGCCAAAGTAATATCTTGCATCATAATTCGTACAAACACCAATGGAAATCAAACTGAGACCAATGTTTCTATATGATAAATGCTTGTACGTATGGCGATGCAAAGTATTCCATAGCATTAATCATAAATAACGATGTCATAAATTCACCTCTATATTATTAAGTCCGGTAGTTAGCTTAAATTGTGTATATCTGTAATTCATTTATTTATGTATTGAGACCCCATGGCAAAACTAGTACGTGAAGCCCATGCGTATAAGTGAATTGTACGTAAGACTTTTGCGGAAGTCGCCAAACTAATATATTGCATCATAATTCGTTAAAACACCAATGGAAATCAAACTGAGACCAATGTTTCTATATGATAAATGCTTGTACGTATGGCGATGCAAAGTATTCCATAGCATTAATCATAAATAACGATGTCATAAATGCACCTCTATATTATTAAGTAGTTAGCTTAAATTGTGTATCTCTGTAATTCATTTATTTATGTATTTAGGCCCCACGGCAAAACTAGTACGTGAAGCTCATGCGTATAAGTGAATTGTACGTAAGACTTATGCGGGAGTCGCCAAATTAATATCTTGCATCATAATTCGTACAAACACCAATGGAAATCATACTGAGACCAATGTTTCTATATGATAAATGATTGTACGTATGGCGATGCAAAGTATTCCATAGCATTAATCATAAATAACGATGTCATAAATTCACCTCTATATTATTAAGTAATAAGCTTAAATTGTGTATCTCTGTAATTCATTTATTTATGCATTTAGGCCCCACGGCAAAACTAGTACGTGAAGCTCATGCGTATAAGTGAATTGTACGTAAGACTCATGCGGGAGTCGCCAAAGTAATATCTTGCATCATAATTCGTACAAACACCAATGGAAATCAAACTGAGACCAATGTTTCTATAATGATAAATGCGTGTACGCATGGCGATGCAAAGTATTCCTGTGGACGACTATCAACAGTCTTACGTACAAGTCACTTTTTCGTATGAGCCATTTATTTTTGCAGTGCGGTCTTAGTTTCCTCGATATTGTTCACAGCCGCTCACAGGATCCCACTGTGCACGTAATTGACAGCTGGTTCCGACCAAGACCCCCCATAGATAAAGCGTGGTTTGATCGCTACCGGTTTTTGGCCAGGATTGAGTAACTCTACCCTTGTATAATTGATCTTTTTGTGTACCATGTTGTATATTCTAAACCTTAAAAATGTAGCAAACAATATGTGCAATTATGTTTGACAAGCTGTCAACAATGAGATTATCATGATAGACAATGACCTCAATTTAAAGGACACATACAGTAAAGTGTAGTACTTATATGGACAAATTCAGTGACATTCACTGGTAAATGTTAATACAGAAAGAAGAAAGAAGAAATCAAAGAAAAGGGGGAAAGAAAACATCTAACCCAAGGGGGAAAGAAAAACATCTAACCCAAGGGGGGAAAGAAAACATCTAACCCAAGGGGGAAAGAAAAACATCTAACCCAAGGGGGGAAAGAAAACATCTAACCCAAGGGGGGAAAGAAAAACATCTAACCCAAGGGGGAAAAGAAAACATCTAACCCAGAGGGGGGGGGAGAGAAAAACATCTAACCCAAGGGGGGAAAGAAAAACATCTAACCCAAGGACTAAGGACTTGCTCAAAATGATATGTTATGCCTCGCCATAACTACATCTATATCCAAGCAAGAAACCGTATTGAGTAAAGAAAATGTGTGGTACCAAATCAGTAAAGTATGTATGTTAATATTATATTCATGTTTATTGTAATCAACATAAGAATCTGCTGATCACTAAAGTATATTCTCATAAATCAATAAAATAGATGTATTAGCATTTTCTTGTCTCTGGTTCTTTTCAAATCTGCGTTGATTTCTTTAAGGTGGTTTATTTTAATTTTATTTTATTTGTTTCATCATGTTTCTTTTCCTCTTGGGGTACACCATAAATGCAGGTGTTTTTTTCCTCATCATTTAAAGCTAATTAAGTTGTTCAATAGGTGGAGGCAAAATATACTTTTTTCCCATTTTCTTTTGCACATTGTACAAACAGTAAACAAACTTCGGTTGTGGTATACCATTATACCATCTGGGGATTATTCATTATCTTTCCGCTTCAAGCATAAAACCAAACGTCTCTCAAGCATAAACATTCTGGGGTAATGATGAAGGCTTTCATTTGATACCAAATCTTTATTTTCATCGGAAAATGTAATTTGATCGGGTCCTCATTTAATATAGATTTACAAATTGTGAGATAGGCTTTTACGACGGGTACCGTATTCATAATATAGGTAAAAAGTGTTAACGGGTTCGCCGTCGGACAAAACTTGTTAAAACTTGTCCGACGGACAAAACTTGTTAAAACTTGGCCGACGGACAAAACTTGTTAAAACTTGTCCGACGGCGAACCCGTTAAAACTTTTTACTTATAGATTTACATGCAACCATAAATTAATAATCAGAAATAGGCCAAGCATTTGGAGAGTCGTGCAGGAGGTTCCATGCTTAGAACTTTAACAAATAGTTGAGAAATCACTGTAGAAATACGGAAATTTGTAACGGATTACCTGAAACTTGGGAAATTTGTTTGATACCAAACATGATATTAGTAACTTCTTCTTACACAGATAAGAAGTTTCAAAGAAAGTATTTTTTTGCGTAATCATACATTTCAATAATGTAGTGCAACTGACGGATGCAGGAATTCAAGTATTTCAATATATAACATTTGAAAGTATTTGAGTCCATTCCAAGACCGTTATAACAGCTTAATCCATATCATTATACTATTCTTAAAGTCCTTAAATTATGTCGCTATTGATGTAATAAGTTATGTTCACATTGATTGCCGTTATCGTTGTTTACAATAGAAAGTGTCAATGTTGTGTATACAGTCCTCAAAATAAGTAACTGACCCGGTAATAAGCTATAGCTCCTACTTAAAAATATTAAATAATAAATTTGTAAAGACATTTCGTCTCTTTGATTTGAGATATTGTTCACGAAGATCGGTTAATAATTAACAATTAACGCTATATTGATAGAACAAAGGGCAGTTTACATTTTCACTCTTGGGTTTGTGACAGGTATGGGCTGCATTGATTGAAGCATCCCCAATCCTCATCTTACTATCGACCCGTGAGTTGTCGCTACCAGTTAATCAATAATCTGCCTATTGCTAGTCCGCGGCTGCGTGTAGGCGAACAAAATGTTCAAATGAAAAACGGACTTCGTTTCGGTTTTAGCTGAGACTATTCAGACTAATATAACTAAAGTTATTATATTAGTCTCAGGTTTTAGGCACATAAACGTTAATATTCATTCAATCTTCACCTATGATATCTCAAGTTCAAGAGAATACATCCTCGCAACCTTTTTTTAAATATGTTTACGTGGGAGCTATAGGCTAATAGTTCTGGAGGAGAGAGTATATTTCGTCGCTGTTCTGACATAACGGAACATCACTTTACTTAATTCTGTTGTGATGTGTCGTTATGTCAGAACAGCGACGATTTGTTACCTGGTTAGTTACTTATTTTGAGGACTGTACATTTCACAAGTATCTCCCAATAAAGATCACCACTTTGGTCTGTCAATAACAACAGTTTCTATCGGTTAAGGTCATGTTTTTTATACTGGGTACAATTTGTGTTACATGTCCCTTTTTCCATAAATTAGGTTCCTTTTTCAGTTTATGCATTATATCTGAAAAAGTTTACATTTAAAGTTGGTAAAAGTATACATATTCTGAAAGCATATACTGTAACAGATGCAAATAGCATACAATCAAGTTGATTATACAGGGTGGTCCGAAATTGTACAGGGTGTAACAAGCAAAATCTTCTTAAAAAAGAAGGGTTACAATAATTACTTCCACTATGTATATGAAGTGATGAGAGAAAAGTTCAGTACAGATTTAAAGTAGTTTAATAAAATACCCATCCAGACATATGCAAATTAAATTTCATTACGAATCTGAAATTCTACATACAGGGTGTCTACAAATTTGTTTATTTAGTTCCAGAAAAATGCTTCTATTACTACATACATACAAAGACTAGTATTTTAACCAAATTCAAGTAGATTTCAAATAAAAATGCATTAATTACATGTACATGAACATTGATTGATTTTAAAAGTCACCCTTTTCTAACATATAGGGTGTTTAAAACATTAATTTATAGGTATACATGATTATCCACAACTCATTAAATTGAATGAATTTATATTTGCATCTGAAACATGATTTTACATTCCAATTTGATGTGGCAAATGCTTAAAGTGGTATGAGTTTCAAATAATGTTCAATAAAAAGGGGCCCTTTATCTACAGGGTGACTCAAATTTTCCCAATGGCACATGTTTAGTGGCATACAATTAATTGCGTTCATTCTTTTTGTACCTTCATGATGTGCAAAGCACATTCAAATGAACAAATTAGGTTAGTTTCCATAATGTTTGAACCCAGTATTCAAATTTCAAGAGTCTGATTTAAGTTTGAATTTTTTTTTTTTTTTCGTTTTAAGTTGTATTCAACATATAGGGTGATCCAATGTTGATTGGCAAACTGCTTATGCTGGTCATCCTATACTAGGTCAGGTCAGTTGCATTCCTAAGAATTTAATAATTCTCCTGAGTTTACAAGCTTGATGAAAACCAGCAGTTTTTTACTTATTTGGTAACACAGTTAAAAACAAGTAATAACACCACACTTAAACGCATTTAACAAAATGTGCTAATTAACATCCAGACAATACAGAATACATGAGGTTAATTACATATCTTCTTTTAATTTTTAACTAAATAGTTAAATTTATTTATTCAAAAGGGTACCTCAACCTTTCTATATTTTTAAAATGGACAGTTTGGTGCAGGCAAATGTTTGCATACATTTGCAAACTGCGACCAACTTACGTTTCTTAACATTTTTTTGAGCTTCTTATTTAATGCTAATTAATGATTCCTTAATTAACTAATTATATTTTTAATTCAAATATACTTCAATAATGTTATGTTTTCAATATAGAATTGTACCAAGAGTGAAACCAGTGCATTTTATGTTTGCCCAATGTATATTGCACCATACTTGTTCAACTATGCACTCCTCCTCCTCCACATACTCCTCCTCCACATACTCCTCCACCCCTGACTAATTAGGTTTAACGAACTATTGTAATTAACAGAACCATGGTAGTTTATATTTTTCTTTTTAAAATAAAGGCCAACTACTTTCTCATCAAAATAAGACCAAATTTAAGTATGTGTGATAAAGAATAGCCAAAATATATGCATGCAAAGTAATAATATGTAGTGCAAATGTAACAGATCCACCTCTTTTGGGTACCCAGTATAAAAAACATGACCTTAACTACATAATCATTTCAACAATAGATAGTTATTAGTGAAGAGAAAGGTTTTCCATGGTGATTGTTTTTGAATATCAACTGCTCAAAAAAAGTTCGGAAATTGTTTTCAATCACAAACTTTTCAAATATCTCTGGATATTTCCACACTGTGTTGCATATCAATGACAAGCTGATGTGTTCATCTTTACAATGATAACCAATGTGTAGCATCTAGCAATACCTTGTTCCAGTGCCACTTGCTTGAGAATATGGAGACAGGCGCGGATACAGGGGCGACGCCCCCGCCCCCTTCTATTAAAAAAGGGGGGAAAGCGCGAAAGAGAGGAAGAAGAGGGGACAAACGAAAAAGAAAAAGAAAAAAGGGGGGTACGAAAAGGCAGGCGGGGAGGCATGCGAGGGACATAAGAACGTTTGGAGTTTATTGGAAGTTGGTCGGTATACATACGCGTATACGTACGTACGTTGCCGAGAGATCTGATATTTTGAAGGTAACTATAGTATAACTTCTTTCTGGCATAGGCCTATAAAAAAGCCAATATTGATCGGAAATCAAGTGATTGCTTTTCAATAAAATATTGCTCAAAAGTACATACCAAATCGCACAAAATGGGTTCGGAAATTGAAAAAAATTCCAATTCTGAGGGGGGCACATCACCCCTCAGACTCCCCCCTGTTCGACCTTTTAAACAATCTATATTTAAATTAAGAACATATTATCAGTATGCTCAACTTCTTTGTTGCATTGATAAAAATATATATTGATTGGAAATGAAGAGGTGGCTTTTCGATAAAATGTTGGTCAAAGTATACACCAGATCGCACCAAATTCGAAAAATGAAAACAATTCTACTTCTGAGGGGGCCCTCAGACTCCCCCTGTTCGAGCTTTTAAATCATCTATACTTAAATCAGGTAGGCAGGTACTGTCTCAGTGCCGAGGAGCTGAAAATTACCTTTTGCCAGCACCCCTGGTGTTGGATTTTCCCCAAACGGGTATTTCTTTTCCCATTTGGGTGTTCCTTACCTGCTCTATATACTCTTACTTCACCTTTCACTCTTTCTTATTTCTACCACCTTCTCTAACTAATGTACTTCCTTTCGCAACCCAGTTGGCTAGGATAGGTTAGCCAACTTAATTGGCTAATAGTTTGCAATTCGGGTTTGTCTAGGATAGAGGTTCTAATCCTTCGTGTAGGGTATAGGCGCCTAATCCCCGGAAAGATCGAGACTTAACTGATATCTTTCCGAGGTACAGGATACAGATCCTCAGTTTGATGGTGACGGCGCAACACCACACGGTGTTAGTGTGGGTGCCAACTGGTGCTGTGACTATCTCTTTTACTTTTCCTTCTCCCAATCATCGAGTATTGAGTAGGATGCATTATCATCTCGCATATTACTTTTAACTTATTGTTAAAGAACAATTGGATGGCTATAGGCATCCATGATTTTTATAAATCCAAGGCGGGATCCCGAAGGGCGAAAGAGCTACAAAGTCACCGGCCATCTAGCATCAGTTGTACTTGACAGTGCCATTGCAACTTAATTAACCTGGAGGACATCCATACACAAATAACATCAGTTATGTAGAACCCACAGGTAGCCCAGTTAGCGGGTCAGCATTGGGACAGAAGGTAACGGGAATTACCCACTGTCTTAAACTTTTTCCCGAGAATGCCAATATGAGTAGCAGATCAGAAAGAATACGTGAGCAGATGGGTGCTGGGCCCCTTAGGGTACCCATCCGATGTTACTGAGGAAGAGGATGCAGAGTCTGTGAAGTGTGTCAATGATGACGGCGGTACCCGAAACTCGGGATTACACACAGAGGGGGTACAGCTTGACGTCAGCACTACTGAACAGTCTCATGTCAACCTGATGAGTAAGAAGAAGAGATGTTTCCATATCGGAACGGGGAATGTAAGGACTATGAACAAGGAGGGAAAGCTAGAACTTCTATTGGAAGAAGCACCCCGCCAACATCTAGATGTCCTTGGTCTCTGTGAAACAATCTGGAGAGGTGAAGGATCTTTCCAACCAGACAAGTACACCACAAGTCTGCACTCCGGAAAAATCAAAGGAAGAAGAGAGAGTGGGGGTAGCTGTTGTCCTAAAAGGAATAGCACGTAAAGCACTAGCAAGCATCTCTAACCCCATCACTAACCGGATCCTTGCTGTAAGACTTCATGCTAAACCTAAACCAATCACCATACTCCAGGTATATGCTCCTACTTTAACACAAGTTGATGCTATTATAGAGGAATTTTACGAGCAGCTCCAAAATGCAGTGGAGACCATAAAGAAAGGGGATGTGTGTGTAATTATGGGAGATATGAACGCAAAGATCGGAGAAGGAGAAGACAAAAGACGTGGAATTGGAAAGTTTGGTCTGGGTGAAAGAAATGAAAGAGGAGACAGGCTTGCTGATTTTTGCTGTGCTAACAACCTGGCTGTAATGAATACATACTTCAAACACCGGAAAAGGAATTTATACACATGGGAATCACCTGGTGATTGCTACAGAAACAGATTGACTACATCCTTATAAACAAAAGATGGAAGTTAAGTATAACAGATGTACGATCCTACCCCCGGCCGGTGCTGATTGTGACTAGATCACTTACTACTGGCAGGAAAGATGAGAGCAAAACCAGTCTGTAACAAACACAAGAGGAAACAAGGCAAACTGGATGTGAAAATGCTTGAACGACCCAACTATGAAAGCCAAGTTTGAATCTGAGACAGAAAAGCGATTTGAAGCAGAAGCTCTCCTTCAAGACCCATCTAACATATCTCCAGAATCACTATGGATGACTTACAAAACCATCTTATCTGAAACAGTTGAGGAGACACTTGGAATAGTCAAAAGATCCCCAAAGAAACCATGGATCAGCAAAGAAGTGTTGATAAAACTAGCTGAGGAAAAAAGTCAACTATGCAAACAAATCTCACCAGCCAAAGTAGAGCGATATAAAGAAGTGCGTGCTGAAATGTAGCAAATCTCACCAGCCAAAGTAGAGCGATATAAAGAAGTGCGTGCTGAAATTCAAAGACAAATCAGAAGGGATAAGGCAGTATGGCTTAAAGAGCAATGTCTACAAATAAAGGACTTTGATGCAACTGGAAAATCCAAAGCAATGTTCAATCAGATCAGATCACTCCGAAATAAATCCACTCCATCAAACCAAGCATGTGTAAAAAACACAGATGGGGCAGTGATAAGTAAACCATCAAATATCATGAACAGATGGAGAGAGTACGGTGCCTCATTCTTTGAAAGTCCAGATGGAGAAACACCACTGACAAAAATGAACAGAGCATTTGACGATGACATGGAACCTCCACCGCTAATGGAAGAAGTGATGTATGCTGTCAAGAAACTCAAGGATGGGAAATCACCAGGCCTTGATGGGATTCCTGCTGAGCTCATAAAATCAACAGGCCAGCACGGAATTAAAGAACTACATCAGTTATGTACATGCATCTGGATCAAATGCGACTGTCCAAATGACTGGAAAGTGCAAGAATTTGTCATGCTGTTCAAATCAGGCGACCGCAAACAGTGCTCCAACTACAGGACAATTGCTCTCATCAGCCACACAAATAAAGTGCTACTGATGATCATCATCTTACGCCTGAAAGCCAAACTAGATCAAGAACTTCCAGAAGAGCAAGCCGCCTACAGGTAAGGCAGGGGTACTGTCGATATGCTGGTTTGTCTGCAGATCTTGATGGAGAAAATCATTGAAATAGGTCAGAAAGCTTTCATCATGTTCATAGATTATTCTAAAGCATTTGACTCTGTGAGCCACGTCAAGCTTTTCTCTGCAATGATAGAGATGGGATTTCCAGCACATCTTGTAGCACTGCTTCAATCCCTCTATGTGAATCAGAAGGCAAGGATCAGATGGAATGGTGAAAACACAGATGAATTCAACCTAGGTAAAGGTGTGAGGCAAGGATGCATTGCTTCACCACACTTCGTCTCCTACACAGAAAAAGTCATGAGAGACGCTGATGTAAACCAGTATGGGATAAAAGTAGGCGGTACACCAATTTTTTAATCTCAGATATGCCGATGACACTGCACTTTTTGAAACCTATGAAGAAGACATCGAGAGGCTAACATCAGCCGTAAATGATGCAGGCAGGAAGCTCAATCTCAATGTCAAAAAGACAAAACTTCTAACAACTGGAGAAGAACAGACTGTGCATAATATCTCAATCGATGGAGAGGATGTTGAACAAGTCAGTCGCTTCAAATACCTAGGCTCTGGAAAAACCACATCTGCCAGTTGCACAGCTGATATAAGAGCTAGAATCGGAATGGCCAAGGGAAGGATGATAGAACTCCAGGACCTATGGAATGACCGCAACCTCACAACAAACCTTAAAACAAAGATTGTAAAAGCATTGGTATGGAGCGTGCTCCTTTACGGTCTGGAGGGATGGACTATAACCAAAGCAGATGAAAATCATCAAGAGACAACTGCTAGGAGAGCTTATCAAAAGAAAGCTGGCCTACTTCGGGCACATCATTAGAGGCAGTGGTAGCTTACTGGCACTCCACATCATAGAAGGGAAAGTGGGAAGCAGCAGGAAAAGAGGTCGTCAAAGGAAACAATGGTTTGACAACATCAAGGAATGGACTGGCACGGTCTTATAAAGGCTAAGCGTCTGGCACAAGACAGAGTAGCTTGGAGAAAGATGATCCGGAGATGCCAATCGTCAAATCTGACGGAGGCCAAAGAAGAAGAAGGAGATACTTAAATTTAAAAAATAATTTGCTCAACTTCTTTCGTGCATTGATAAAAAAAACAAATATTTAGTGGAAATGAAGAGGTGGCTTTTCGATAAAATGTTGGTCAAAAGTATACACCAGACCGCACCAAATGAGTTCGAAAATTGATTCCCCCCACCCCCAAATTCTCCCCTGTTCGAGCTTTTAAACCATCTACATGTATACTTAAATAAAAAATATATCAGTATAATATGCTCAACTTCTTTCGTGCATTGATAAAAAACAAAATATTTATTGGAAAGTGGCTTTTCGATAACATTTTGGTCAAAAGTATACACCATACCAGATCGCACCAAATGAGTTCGAAAATTGATTATTTTTCTTTCTTTCTTTCTTCTACTTATCATCTCAGGGGGAACACAACTATACAGGTAATAAATGGGCTTCTAATTCTAAAAATATATATCCTACCTAAAAATATTAAATTATAAAGTTGTTGAAAAATTCATCTTCTTTAATATGAGATATTGCACGCTAGAATCGGATGACTATTGACGCAGTAACACGTCAAAATGTAAGGTGGGGTCCGATTTTCATTTTCACATTTTTATTATCTACACGCGGACCCATCTACAGATACCTTATCGATTACCGGTAGTGCAATTGGGTGATGCATGCGCAGGTTGGACAGTCGGCCGTATTGTTCCGATGGATCAATACGCCACACACACGCTACTTGTCAAACCTTCCCCCGTGTTGAAATGTAAAATGTGAAAATGAAATTGTGACTTTACCTTACATTTTGGATTGTCACTTCTTCAATATTCAACCGATCCTAGCGTGTAATATCTCATATTAAAGAAGAGAAATTTCTCAACAACTTTATGATTTAATAATTTTAGGTAGATTATATATTTTTAGAGTTAAAAATCAATTTATTACCTGTATAGTTACTTTTTGTGATGACTGTTAATGTCTTCGTGCTTGTGATTGAGGGCAATCTCTTACTTATTGATATGTTCTTAGAAAGAGTATTGAAGTGTACCTGTGAACAAATATTGTTCATTTTCATACAGAGAATTGTAATTTGTGTCCTCAGTTCATATCGTAAGACAACAACATCATCTTACGCTGACCATTGATAATATTCTTTGGGTATTGTTAGTATAAGTCAATTTTGCCAAGAATCTGTGAAACAAAAAATACAATGATTTATTTGTATGACAATTATTTGTAATATTTGGCGCCAAAATATAAATGAGCATATATGGTAATTTAGCAGACGTATGATTGGTCGGTAGCAATCAACTCAATCTATCTTTCGAAAAGCAGGAGAAAGGTGGTGGGGAATAACACTTACTGAATGAAGATATAAACTGTTCAAAAAAAGTTCGGAAATCTGTTTTCAATCGCCGATTTGTTTAATATTTCGTGATATATTCATATTGTGTTTCATATTTAATGAAAAGCTGACGTGTTCCCCTTTCCAACGATACCTCATTCATAGCCATCACTTGTTTCAGTGCTTAACCACCTGCTTGTGAATGCGGGGAGGTCTTGTTCACAATGTGCCAAATTCACCGCCATTTCGTGCTCAAAAGAACAACTCTGTCATCTGTTCAATGAAGTGTTACTACATGTTGTACATCGAGCATGTTGAGAGCTAATGTGTAAAAACTATGTTTACAAACATTTAAACAACTTCTTTTGTTCAAGAACTGTGCTCAAACGTTTAAGCAGGGTACTTGAAGAACCAACATTGTGTAAATGGTTAAACAACTTCGTTGCTGTGTTGTAGAGAGATGGTCTTTTAACTTTAAAGAGAACAAAATAGTGATGATTTTGGCTCATTCAGATTGAGACCTCCCCATATTCTCAAGCATGTGGCTGAGCTCTAAGGACATGTTTATATTGTGTTGCATATCAATTGAAAGCTGATGTGTTCATCTTTCCAGTGATACCAAATTTGTAACAATTACTTGTTTCAGAACGCAGCCATGTGCCAAAATCATCACTATTTTGTCCTCAAAATTGTCAATAGAGCATCTCTCTACAACACATCAAAAATGTTGTTTTAAACAGGGGTTCTTCAAGTACCCTGATTAATCAAGTTTAGCGTATTCAAACATTCGTTTAAGCAGTGTACTTAACCAAAGCCAGTTGTTAAGATTTTAAATAGTGTTTTACACTGTAGCTGTCAATGTAACACTTCATGGAAGAGTTGTGCTTTTGAGCCCGAAATTGTGGTGATCTTGGCACATTTTGAATGAGACCTCCCCACATTGACAAGCAGGTGGCTAAGCACAGAAACAAGTGATTACTACGGGCGTATGAGGTATCGTTAGAAAAAGAAACACATCAGCTTTTCATTGATATGAAACACAATATGAACATATCACAAAATATTTGAAAAATGGGCAATTGAAAACAATATTTCAGAACTTTTTGGGAGCAATTTACTAAAAATGCCTGATTATCAATTTTCAATCAATCTACTATCAATCGAATGATCAATTTTAAAATGCTATTTATCTTTTACCATCAGATAACATGAGAAGTGTCTTTTGCTATCTAATTTGCTATTACATGTTTTTAGTCACAAAGGGAAATTCTCGTTTCGTATAAACCACCAACTGAAATAAATGCGTCGTACAAATCATTGTGCACTTCCTTTGCATACTGTCTTTATTAATAATACTGCCAGAGTATCTTGCAGACAACATAAACTTATACAGCTTTTGATTCATAACATGCCCTTGCAAAATCAGATTATTTACAGTAAGAGGCTTGAAATGCAGCTTTGTGATTGAATATTGCAGATGGTAAAATTCCCAAATTAAAAGATTATTTCTGTTTTTCATTGTCAAGAACAAATCGAGGGTTTAGTGCAACAAAGGGCGGCTATCTGCATTTTTGACCAAAATAATTTTGGTATCAAAATGATCCGCACAAGATCAGGAACCTAATTATGAGAAAATAGTGAATTCACCTAATCAAAAAGGTTTGAAAAGCATTAATAGGTGACAATGATGGGTACAAAGCTTTAATTCACTTTTTCTCAAAATGATCGAAATGCAGATAGCCCTTTGTTGCACTAAACCCTCGAAATATCATTTTTGAATTAGCATACTATCATTACTATACCTACTATCTATCATTTTAGGTCTTACAGATTTTCAACAGTTTTACATACCACAGTTAAAGCTAAACTATCAACCTACTACTGGTATCTAACAGGTGCATACAAAACATGTAACAAGTTCAGGAGTAAAAGAAATCTGTGTTTTTTCTCTCTCATCCAAATTGTGGTCCAATTATATGATTAGAGGGCATTTCGGCATTAATAGTGATTGATACTGGTGGCCCTCATCTAGCTAGATTCATGGATGTGACCACTTTCTTTCATAAAACTAATAAAGCTCTTCTTCAGAATTATCGCTAAACCATCCATAGCAAAAGCATATATATCAATGAATACGAATCATGTGTTTAGATATTGTTGCTCAGAGCCCTTGGTATGTGAAACCTTCCGTATTGGAATCAGAAACATTGATTAATAACCAGTGAAAATATGAAGCATATATCTAGGGCTCAGAAACACAAGGCCTTATCTCCATTTTTTCAAAAATGTGATTTTGGTATCAACATTTTCAGAAAGAAATTCTCTTTCCAGTATACATGCAGCCTATCTCCATAACACAACCCCTTTCAAAGTTATAGCCAGTATCACAAGGCATCATCTCCATCTCCCCAATGTGTTTAAAAATCTTCAATAGTCTTTTTTCAAAATGGTCAAAATGGAGATAAGGCCTTGTGTATATGTAAGTTACTTAACTATTATCTATATTTTGAAATTTTGCTTTCTTATAAAGCCCATCAAATGCAGATTGCACACATATAAAAAAAGACAATACATTACGTTATAATCAATGATGATTGTTTAACAGTGCAAAATGGTTTGTAATAGGAAGAGTGGGTTATACGTAGGTCTTTTTGTAATTTTCTTAGGAAACAGGTTTTTAAAATTCCATTTCAACTATCTCAACATGAAATAACAACATTTTTAGCCAGGGGTCCGAGAAAAGGTGTGCAGCGTCCTCTTGTGCCACCATACCTTATTTTTTGTGGTGGGTAAAACTAGTGTTCTCAGCAAATTGATCTGCTGTCAACTTCGTGCCATCGTATTTCTAAGCATGTGTATTTGGAATCACAAAATTAGAGTATAACAATAATTCTTATATTTGTATACGTTTACTAATCTATTGAACCATCATTTGAGTACATTTGTTTTCTTATTAAAAAGAGTGATTATCATCATTTTCTCTCGGCGAAATAGAAAAACTTTTGTTTTGACGCTTACTTGAGTTGTAAAATGTGAATAGTGAAAACACATCTATGGTGTTCCGCAAGTACATCTATAAAAGACAATCTGTTGGCCATACATCATATTTAAATAAGTTAAGAGAATCCATTTATCATTCTATTTCTATTCATAATTCCTTGGGCATTTCAAAACATACCTAACAGTGCAACTGCATCACATGATGATAATACTGTAAAAGTGGTAATATTCGTGTGGTTAAATTTTCACACTTTGCTAATTTTCAGCTATTTCGCTTGTTTTTAAATTCACAATCTGAAAGCTCAATACATAGACTTATACACAAAATAAATATATTTGCATGTTTTTATTTTTGTGGTAGCTGCTTGGAGCGCAAAAAGCGTGAACATTAATATAGCGCGAAAATATCCACGTTTACAGTATATACATCAGGGTATAACATTAGCATCTGCTTTGTCCAGGAAATTCTTAATCAGACAACAGTGACATCAAACAAGTATTATGCGATGTGATCAAGTAGATCGGGTCTGATGTCCACACAAATAAATTTTTCATTTAAGATATAACATTTTGAAGCTACAATCCTGGAAAAAAGTATTGGAACGCTCACTCGTTATTAATAAGCCCCGGAAAAAAACGCACGAACTTTTGGTAAAAAACGCACCAACTTTTAAGCAAAAGCGAGATATACCGAGATTTCATCAGATTCACTAAAAACCCGAGAAAAACGCACCGAAATTGTTGATAGCGAGAGAAAAACGAGAAATCGGATAGTGATACAATCATTGTCATGTACATAAAAAAAAATCGCCATCAAAATGTATCATTTAAATCGCAAATCCCGGGCGCAAATCATTCTTATTTTATTCTGCAATCGTTTCATCATTCATATCGCCATCAAAATGTATCATTTGAATCGCAAATCCCAGGCGCAAATCATTCTTATTTTATTCTGCAAGTGCAATCGTTTCATCATATCGGGATCGCACACGCATGATCATTTTTCATTTTTCAGCTCAGGCAGTTTAATAGCACCGCACTGCATCTTGGGAACCACGTGTTACAGCATGATTCACAGGTAATCGCCTCCACGTATGCGTAGTATTAAGTTGACCTTTTGAACCGTGCCTCTAATTACGAGCTTCATTTATTATTACGCCAGCGTGGGAAATGCGCCCATTTTTAATAGCCTCGTGTGAGAACTTCGCTTGCCTATTACAAATACTTATTTGGAACTGTGTTTTTTGAAACGGATACAGATTTATCGCAGAGCACTTTTTTGTTGTTTTTCGTTGTTTCAACATTTCTTCATAAAACACGCAATTCCGAGCGAAAAACACACAATTCACGGGCGATTTTTCTGAAAGCGAGAATTGATATAAATAGCGAGAATCACGCCGTAAATACCGAGATTGCGTTATCTTCCGGGCCTTAGTTATTAACAACGGTAAACTATCACGCCCCCCCCCTTTCCCCGTGTAATGTTTATGAATGTTAATGTCCTCAGCAGTTGTTCAAGGTGTCCCAACATTGATCGATGGGGTGTGGGGAAAGGAAAATTGTTGTATAAAATGTCCTATTCACAGTTTAACAAAATAAACATCATTTAAAGATCAGCAAACAAATTCTTTACATAATGACCAAAACGTGTAAAGCGTTCGAAGGATTTTTTTTCCAAGATTGTAGGCACATTGAAATGACTGAAACAGGGGGAAATGGGTTTAAAGTTTGCACTATGTTATATACCCAAGATTAAAATAGCTGTCAAAAAATGTTTACCCTTTATTTTCGGAATTTTGAAACTTTACAAAATGAATGAGTAAGGATTCCCTTTCATTTGTTAAAACTCAATTTTGATATTTTGACTCTTCTGCAGCTATTTTCATCCATATATCTTAAATCTAAATTCCCCGAAATCCGACCCGATCTACTCAATCGCATCACATATTTCAATTACGCTCTATACAAGGAAAGTATGCCACTCTTGGTTCAGGCATGAGAATGAAAAAGAAGAAACAAAAATGAAAAAATGAAAATTTGCATGAAATTGGGCTAAAAGGCCAAAAACAGGCTGAAATTAAAAGAAAATGCGGAAATTTGGACCCCCAAAAATCCTGAATTCAGTTTTAAAACTGAACATTCTCATGCCTGTTGGTTACCTTTCCTAGGCATTTACAAACCAACCTGTGCGTGCCATGGCCAACAAAACTGTGCAATCTTACAATCCATTAATAAATAGGCAAAACATATTCTAACCAAAGCAGCATGTCAAACATATTTATCTTTAAGATAAATGTCCTCCGGTGTTGGCGTCCTTCCTATCAGCTCTTCTTCGACATTTTCCAGAGCCCACTTGTGGGGTACTATCTCCAACGCTTCCCATTCCGCCTGTAAAAATTTACAAAATGGATTTTTCAGAAACTTTTCACAAATTTCAAAGTCTATCTATTCTCAAGAATTACTGAACCAATACCAGGCATGTTTGAACTGATTTTAATGCATTTCTCATGGTAATTCCAAATATGTGACCCGTCACATCAAAATGGACATGTTGGAGGGGCGGGTCAAATCTGAGTTATTGGTATGACTTGAAATAGCACATTTTAAGCTTTGAAATGATACATGTTGAAGGTAATCATACTTTGTAAACACAAGATATGATTTGAAGAAGCATGTTTTCTTCTATTATTTTCTTTATATTTAACCTCTATCTCAAAACGGCGTTTGCCGACAACATGTCCTTTTTAACGCGACTGGTCACATATGACGATGACATTCAATAAGATTGACATTTTTGAAACAATTTGTGAAATTTTGGAACTGTTGTCTGTAGATGCCTGTGGCGTGGAAACCGTTAATGACTAAATTGAGTAAGTCACTAAACCACATTTTAGTAAAATGTTTAGGCTAGTCTTATTACCTATCCACGGGACGTGTCTAAAAAGAGTCCTGTGTAAAACATGATTTATTCTTGAAATGAAGAATGTAAAAAATGGACCTGGAACAGTGAGTCATGTTCAGTATAAATCTTTAATGTGTCATAGGATTTGTGTCTGCATATTTTTGAGTTTTTGTTACCAAATTATGGCAAATCTACTTCCAAGTTTTCATGTGTAAAAAGCCTCTAAAAACCACCCAACACTTCATATCATGCATGACTCGCCAGTAACAATATATTCTACATATTCCTTTCGAATTAAAAAGCGAAATGCACAACAAAACTTTCTTTTTCATGGCCATACCTTAAATGCCTTAGCCGGGTCTGGTATTTGTCCTCCCATAGGTTGAGACATTTGTTGTTGCATTAACCTGGCTTGATCAGCAGCTGAGAAGAATAAATTAATGCAGTAATATTAATAATGAATAGTATATATTAATATAGAATATGAAAACAAGTCAATAATTATAGGTCAATAAATGCAAACATGTTGTTTCTAGAGAAATTAGACAAATCAATGCATGAGCGCCGATGTTGATGTGTGAATAAAGGCATGTCCCGCAGGAGTGCTATATTGTGAGTATATCAACATTTGCGAAAGTGCATTGATTTTTCTGATTTTTCGAGATACAAAACATATGTATTGAACTTATTCATACACGACACTATAAAATCAAAAATCACAATTTGAGCATAATTTTGATCTATATAAAAACAAATAAAACATGTTAACAAGTTTGTTCACACCCGCAGTGAAAAAATCAGCAAACCCGTGCTTCCTGCACTCTGCGTGATTCAATGCACTCAATGCGTATTTTAGTTTCTTGCTTTCTGATTGGATCGACACTACTAAGAGTGTATGAATACTGTTGAGTGTTTACCTAGACTGGCTGGCGTTCTAAGCCAGTTAGATTTAAGCCAGCTACCTTTGGATTATATACCACTGTCTTACCCACTAGCCATGACAGAAAATTTGTATACTGCAAACAAAAAAGCAATAATTCATAACCATATAAACCCAGGAAGGGGCACTGTAAATCATATTTTAGTCTAATGCTGCTATCTAGGTTTTCAAAAGTGTGTTATAGAGAACCAATTTTTGTCAAAAAAGATATGGTTTGCTTTAATAGCTATTAAATTTAAGATACTGATCATTTACTTGGTACATCCGTGTTCGCTGAATTAATGTAGAAGCCATTTTAATGTTATATATTAATGAACAATGGTGATATTTTATGTTACTAATTAATGAACATGATTAAAATGCACATTCTTGTTATAAATTTGAGTTTTGATAACAAGTGAAGACGGTCGTAATGTTTTTGCAGCATGCTTAAAGTAATTTTTGAAGCAAGCTTACAGTAGAGGTAACAAGAATGTGCAAAATAGGTATCTTCATGTCAGCACATGTACCCACTTCCATTCCTCTTCCTCATTCCCCCACCCCCCCCCCCCCCCCTCCCCCAATACATTCAATGTTCAGTCCTCAAGAAAGTAACTTCCCTGGTAATAAATACGCTCTTAACTCAACTATAGCTCTATAAAACATTATAAATATTTTTACTATAGGAGCTATAGTTTTGAAGTTAAGAGCGTATTCAAGTCACACTATCCTGCTTGCAGAAGAAAAATATCATCAGCCTGCTTCGATAATTGCCTAACTCATTTTTTCTAGTTTTGAGAAAACAACAAAAATACGAAAAGTGAGTAAGGCAATTATCGAAGCAGGTTGACGATATGTTGAATAGCACCATGAATAGTGCAGGTGAATTACAACAGGAACAGTAACTGTTGGCTAGAATTAGGTTTGTGAATGTGGCTTGTTATAGGCCTAATACAAGTTTATATGACCCATTTTAAACATGTTACATCGTTATTACAATCTGCCTTACTCACAAGGCTGACTTAGGCAGAATTTAAATTGCGCATTTATCAACACTTTTAATTGGTCAATGACTTAGGTATTATTACAGCATGTGCATAATGTAATGAAGTCATGATTTATGCAAAAAGCTCAATTTCGCTTAAAAGTGAGTTAGGCAATTATCAAAGCAGGCTGACGATGTGCTAAACTGTAAACTGCACATCGTTTCAGTTTTCTCGGTGTAGCGTTCTTAATTATGAAGCGATATTTGCATGCAATACCTCCAATTAACACTAACCATCCTCAATGCCGCAAATGTGCATGGTTAAGTCTGTCTGTGCCAGCTGGCGTGGCACTTTTTCGATGAAACAATGGCCCCAGGCTACATAGTCGGGCCAATACACTTTTGTCGTTGAAAAAAAAATTCTTCAAAATGTGACTTAGGAGGTTAGGGTTAACGGATTGATTTTTTTTTTTTTTTTTTTTTCAAAATTTTCCATGTATGATTTTATTAACCCTAACCATCCTCAATGCCGCAAATGTGCACAGTAAAGTCTGTCTGTGCCAGCTGGCGTGGCACTTTTTCGATGAAATAATGGCCTCTGGTAGAGCGTTCGTCTGACAACCGAGAGGTTGTGGGTTCGAGCCCCGGTGGCAGCGCCACTCTTTTTGTCTGCGTTTTTGTCGTTGAAAAAAAAATTCTTCAAAATGTGACTTAGGAGGTTAGGGTTAAAGAGAAGAAATTTCTTTACAATTGTATAATTTAATATTTTTTACATATAGGAGCTATAGTTTTGAAGTTTAGAGTGTATTTATCACCTGGTAAGTTCCTTTTTTGAGGACTGTATTTCATAGTTTTATGATTTGCTCACCATACCCACTCACCATTATTTTCTCCTAATATAAGTGAATATACACTACGAAGTCCGAAGACGTTAAGGAAATACCAACTGGCCGAGCTGACCCACGATGCATCCAGTGAGGCCAACTCTACACCACGCTGTAACATAGGTTTGAAGCGTAGGGTCAGGGGAAATGGCACCTTGGCTGAGGAGAGAAAGAAAGAGAGAGAGAGCAAAGATGAAACATGGTTATTTGGGGTCAAGTTTACTTTTAGTAGCTAGACTACTGTTTGAACACACAGAATCAAATTCCTATATTTTGTTTAATTTATTCGCCCTATGATAGACATATTCAAAACTTTCCTTGTAAACGAAATGTTTGTATGGTCAATTGAATGTAATAAAATTTGTTTTCTTGATGAAACACATCATCTTCCTTCCTATTCAAGTTAAGCCTTTATCATCAAACAGAAGATCCATCATTGGTAAATCAATCATCCATTTACATGCGCAAAAACAATCGATGGTTGATAAAAAGGACCACTTTAATGTCTTAAGCCTAACCTTCCTTGAACCTACAAAACTCGACAATGCTACAACATTGTACCGCGCGGCGACACCGTCAATCTCGTACCACGCTCAGCGCGGCTTCAACTTGTGAAAAAAACTTATGTTTTTTAACCTCACCTGTGTAGCTCAGTCAGTAGAGCATCAGACTTGCACGCTTGTGGCTCGTGTGTGATCCGCGGCGCATGCGGAGACTGATTTTCCCCTCACATTTGACCCGTTTTTCTCCCCTGATAGTTCAATTCACAAAATGCCCGGGGAGGTAGGGCTAATACAAATATTCTAATGTGTGCATGTGTTTGAGACAGCTGAATGATCTACCGAGGATGTCAGCTCGTTGCGAAGACTTGTATTGATTATTTATACTTACTTATAACAAAGCCAGAGAAAGTCCAATTAATCCAACCTCCGATGACGATCATAGGTAATAGATTGGTTAAGTTGCCTTTCAACATATCTGTTAACATACTGGGATCTGTTGGTGGAAACAGTCAATACAAATAAACAGATTACAGAAAATACATCTCATCTTTGATTGAAAGGGGCTCAGAGATTTTTAAAGGGAAAAAGAAGATCATTGTATGAATTTAAGAAGAGTGCTGATGTTTAACATTGCTACAAAACTCTGATACCCAGTACACATACCTGTCATTGGATTGGGAGCTGCTCCTTCCCTCTTTTGAGTTTTGAAGAAACCATTTTCTTCATCATTGAAGAAGTGTTTCCGCATGTTGAAAGCCTGCAGAGGGTGAAAAACAAAGCAGTGCAAATCAGTATTTAAATAAGATAAAAGATCTGTATTATTCCAAGCTTAAGGGGTCGTCCATAATTTTCGCCATTTTCAGTTACGTACAAAGCGTACGTAAGAGGGGGGAGGGGGTCGAAATATACCCCAACCGTACGTAACTTAAATGGCGATCTTGAGAGGCGGGATTTTTTTTTTAAAGTACAAAATAAAATAAAATTTCGCCATTTATTGCGTACGTAACTCGAGGGGGAGGGGGGTAAAAAGTTACGTTCGCTCTGTACGTAAGTGAAAATGGCGTTAATTTTGGTCGACCCCATAGCTTATAGCCTTAGGGTATGTATATGAACCTGTTACCCTGCATGCATTCCATTTACCATAAAATAACAAGTAAAATACTGTGAATGGATCTATCTACATCTGAACTACACTGTACTAAATTTATGGCAAAATAAATTCAAATTAAAACATATAACGTGTGCCTTGGTTTGGCATTTAAATACAATTACAAGATAAGATAACAATAATTTAATTCCCTTTAAATTTCCTTCCATCAATTCCATCCATTATGATATTTAAAATTTAAATGTTCCCTCTTAACGGAAAACCATGCCATGGAACTTTAGCACTCGGACATGTAGCATTATTATTATAATAGTCCGCATACATACATGTAGGTATGGTTTTTAAAAGTGCCGCGTTAAGATAAAATTGTTTTTAGAATGAAAAAAAATCACCTGCATAGACGTCGCCCGACGCCATATTAGTGAAAGCTATGACGAAAGAGTTACGAGATTTCCACCTGTCTGTTTCATATACTAAAACTGATATTTTTGATTTATGCAATGAATTCCTGCATGATTACCTGCAGCGACTTGCTGCTGATGAGTGAGTTTTACTTTTAGTAACGATGACATTACAATATCGGGTATGGCTATCCCATTAGTACTTTCGACACAAACAACCGAGCGCGAATTTCAAATAATCGCAGGTTGCGGATGTGCAGTTTAAATCAGTTTTATTATAGTTCTGAGTTCAATACAAATGGACGATATACATTTAAATAATTATTATAGTTCTGTGTTCAATACAAATGGACGATATACATTAAATAATTATTTTTCTACCATAATGCTTAGTTTCATGAATTAGTACTGTTCTTCTTGAATTGCTTTCCCCAAAAACAATTGCAATACAAGATTTAATTTACCTGTCTAGGAATGTAGCGTCCATTTTCCCTGAGAAGTCTACTCCTCATCAAAGTTTGGCTGAAAACATAAAACACATCAAAAGTTACGATTCAATCATCAAGGTACAATACAATCATACAATGTGTTGTCAGATCTTGGTGCTTGTAGCATTGTAGCATTTAACTCTAGTCAATCACTACAAATTTAACATTCAAAGCTACTTCATACCCTCACTTGATTTGTAAATAAACATGGTAAAACTAACCAGTAGTTTTGAATTTGTTTTGAATTTATTATTTAGCATGTGAATTTTCACATTACCCACTGACTCCCGCATCTACCTGCTCCATCCGCATGAAAGTACCAGTTAAATACTTTATAGCATAGTACCCACACTTGAGAACAACGGTATGTAATGTACACTTTCCACTCCCTGCATGCCCACTGAGGACGTTGAAATAAGATGTTGCTTTTGAAATAAATTGTATTTTTTACACAGAAAACAGTGTTGAAAAATGATTACTTTTGATAAGAATGAATTAAATAATTTAGGATAAGATCTTAGGTTAGGAGTTAGTAAGTTACTATCCCTAATGGTGTGGGTCAAGGGGTACTATTATGTGGGTTATTGAGGGTCAAATACGAGTTATCTAAGCTAAGGTCCTGTTTTGGACTTGGAAGAGAAAAAAAACAAAAAAACGCAAATCCTCCTGGATTCGCGCTGCAGTGATATTACATGAATCTTTACGCGAATTGGATTCGCGCCGAAATTCTGACCCTGTCGTTAGGGACGATGCTTTTTATGCGTCACAATAGATAGTATCACATCCCTTCATAACGCGCTAATATTGAATTTGCTGCCTTTACATCTAGAAACATGTGAAGGCAATATTTCTGTGGCTGTGTAATTAAGAGTTTCTAGTTTATCGTAAAAATTGATCACATTATTTGTCTCTGTTTGGACGTATAAAGGTGTTTTTTTACATGATATTGAAAGATAGGAAATAGCATGGAAATAGTCACATATATGCGTAAATGTAGCTATATCTCTTGAGGAAAATATTTTGGGCGAGGACCGAGGACCAATGTCAAAGATTACTCCCTAAAGTGTAATTTTAGACCAAAACGACGTCTATACAGTGCAAGAAAATCAACATTTTGAATTTATCGAAGTGAGCAAGATTCTTCTTTCTGCGAAGACGGTATAGGCCCTAGGCCTATTAGTATAAATATTAATATATTTCGTATTTATCATGTCTACCATTGGTCAATTTTGAACCCCACGCGAACAACAACGTATTCATCCAGTATTTTGGATGTAGCATAGCCATAGTCACATCATAGTGTAACAGTATACGGAGGTCGAAAGGTCAATAAATAGACCATGTAATTGGTCGGTTCTCGGATGTGAGCAATTTCGGCAAGGCAAAGTTAGTATCAGAGGGTGTTGTTCGATTATATTTTGAGACTTCGTGAGATATGACAATGTGTTTGGCCTCTCAAATTGCTTCAAATCCCAATGTTAAAAGTACTAATAAAGTAAACAAACCTGACCTTGTGGGCGTGGCTATCCGGAAGGGGGGGTCATGACCTTAGGTCACATGGCCCCTTGACCCCTATACTCATCGGCCATTTTCAAATTGCTTTTTTACGATAAGGTTGGCTGCTCGGGATTACGAGCCAGATAAGTTGAATTTAAGGTAATTTTTATTACAGTTAGTAAGTCTTACCGATATATATTATCAATATTAGTTATAGTATTGTGATACTGGCGTAATGGATGCGAGTCAGTCAGAGGTGAGTGATATTCAGCACGAATTGCTGACGGTAGGTGGGGGCGTAAGTGGTGACGACCCAGTGTACAATAATTCCTATTACAATGTGCGCCAAACACTCGATGAGCGTTTATATCCTAACTCAGCCGCTATGGTGAGTAGGGACGAGTGTGAGAATACTAATGTAGATGTAGATGACACCTCAGCCGATATGGTGAGGAACGATGTCAACATGAATTCTAGCTCAGCCGCTAAGGTGAGAGAATCTATCCGCAACAACTACACAGGCTCAGCCGATAAGGTGAGCGAGGAGGGGGGAAACCCTTGTAGTAGTGGTAGTAATGATAGTCATCCAGCCGCTACGGTGGATGCAAGTGGGAGTAAGGTTGCAGGTAAGAGAATGAGATCAGTTAGCGAGAGTGGGCGCGAGCCAGCTAACAATAGGCCTAGTCTTAGTGAGGCAAGCGCATTCAGTGAGGAGAGGAATGGCGCTAAAAGATCTCGTCGCCCTGATCTGGACGAAATGAGCCTAGTTGCAGACAGGCAGGGCATGGAGGATTTGGGTGTTGAGAGAGAGATAGAGGATGATGCTCAGGAGAATGAGGGTGAGTACGAGCAGAATGAAGGTCAGGGTTATTCAGGCTACCAGGCTGGAGCTGTCAGTTGTAACACTAACAGTAATTATGACGAAATATCTATCCCGTCAGCTGACAGCTCTGGCGCCTCACGATATGGTGATGTAATTGACATATCTGAGGAGGAGAAGGCTTTTTCTCTCCAAATTATGAAAGAGATAAAGGTAGACCCGAGAGAGGATAAAGCCATATATAGCAAGTGGCCATGCACAGAGGCGACCTCTGAGTTTGTTAACAAGGTGTTTAGAAACCCTCTGCTGGCCACTCATGCCAAATGCTTAACGGCGAAGACCCCTTTGCCAGACGTGGATGCTCTGGCATGGCTGAAAGTAGACCCCTTCTTTTTGGCAGCTTTTAAAGACCCGGCCACGGGACACAACTCTCATCAGCTTGGTAAAGTCCTTGCAGCTGATGAGAAGTTCAAGAAGGTGTCGCGGGAGTTTGTGGACTCCATGGGGCCACTGGCGCTTGTACTGGACTCCATCAATTCCGGTCAATCTCTCTCGTATAGCCAGATAACCTTAGCTATAAAACGGTCCATGGCCATATGTGGGTCAGCCATGGCAGGGATACAGAAAGCAAGACGCTATAACTTGCTGAATGGTTTGCAGCTAAATGCAAACTATGGCCACCTGGCCAAAAAGCCTCCCCAAAAGGGAAAGTCTGTGTTCGGGGAACAGTTCCTGGGTCAAGTAAAGGAACAGCACGAGGCTACTAAGGCCTTCACGTCAATAGTGAGAGCCGCGGGGGCAGGTCAAACCCAAAGACCTAGACCACCGTTTTCGTTGCGCCCCCAAGGGAATAATAGTAGGCCTACTCCGCAACATAACAGGCCGCTTTTTCGGTCAGGGGCCCCCATGCCATTCCAAAACAAGCAGCATGCGGGCCGAAGCTACCAACCGGGTACCAGCAGAGGAAGACCATTCAGAGGAGGGTACAGAGGGCGAGGAGCACCAGCAGCGAGGGGCCGCGGGAGAGGCCGGGACAAGTAAGTTTACATGTAACTCCACCAGAAAACTCTCAACTTCCTCCTCTAATATTAAACCCTCCGGTGGCAGGCGGGGTGAGACATTTTGTAACCCAATGGATGGAAATCACATCAGATCCTTGGGTACACCAAACAGTAAAAGGTTACAAAATAGACTTTTTGTCGCCCCCTTTCCAAAATCGCATTCCCTGCCCTCCGAGTCTCAAGAAGGAGGAGGAGTTATACGTAGAGAAGGAAATTCAGAGTTTACTGGTAAAAGAGGCTATATGCCAAGTTCCTTCGGTACAGTATTACCAAGGCTTCATAAGCAACCTGTTCCTCGTCCCCAAGAAAGGAGGAGGTTTCCGACCGGTAATAAACTTAAAAGAGCTCAATCAATTTGTGAAACCGGAGCATTTCAAGATGGAGGGTATGCATATGCTCAAAGATGTCCTGAGGTTAAACGACTTCATGGTAAAGATAGACCTCAAAGATGCATATTTCTCCATCCCGCTTCACCAAAACCACAGAAAATACCTCAGGTTTCAATGGAAAGACAAGCTGTACCAATTCAATTGTCTAGCATTCGGGTTAACAAGTGCCCCGAGGACATTCACAAAAACGTTGAAACCGGTCGTAAGCTTCCTTCGCCGAAAGGGAATAAGGTGCATAATATATCTAGACGATCTCCTTATGATGAACCAGGATCCAAGTCTATTGAGATCAGAAGCAGAACTAACGGTAAGAACCTTTCAATCCCTGGGCTTTGTGGTAAACCAGGAAAAATCCATAATAATACCAAGCAGAGAAATAGAGTTTCTAGGGTTTGTAATAAATTCCAATATTTTCACTCTGACTCTACCAAGAGACAAGGTAACAAACATTGTCAAGGAAAGTCGTTCCCTCTTAGCGGATGGAGCACCGACACTGAAAAAGGTAAGCAGCATCTTAGGAAAAATGCAAGCAACGCACCTCGCAGTACGAGAAGCTCCTCTGAGGTTGAGGGCGCTGCAAAGAGCCATGATAAAATCATGGTACAAAACTCACGACTTCAGTACCACTATAAAACTACCCACGGATGCCAGGCAGGATGCACAGTGGTGGATAGACAATCTGCAGTTAAGGCACACGGCAGCCATTCAGGAAACAATGCAAACGCTGATCATAGAATCAGATGCTTCACTGACCGGATGGGGCGCACACTGCGAGGGATTAACAACCGGGGGTGCATGGTCAGTCATAGAGGGGAAGAAGCATATAAACGAACTAGAGATAATGGCAGCATTTCTCGCTCTGAAGTCATTTGCAACAGCAAAAAGCCAAACAACAATTCTACTCAGAATGGACAACAAGTCAGCAGTAGCATATTTAGGCCGAATGGGAGGAACAAAGTCCAAGAACTTAGCGGATTGGGCCATTCGGATTTGGGATTGGGCTTTAGAACGCAGCTTATCACTGAAAACCGAATACCTCCCAGGTCGCCTGAACACGCTGGCGGACAGAGAATCGAGGAAAGGACAAGAATCCAGCGACTGGAAACTAGACGGGATAGTATTCCGTCTGGTGCTCAACTGCCTGGGACCGTTGACAGTGGATCTGTTCGCCAACCGGTTGAATGCACAACTTCCCAGGTATTTCAGCTGGAGGCCGGACCCAGGGGCAGAGAGATCGGATGCATTCCTTCACAGGTGGCCCCTGACAGGAGGTTACGCTTTTCCACCAATAGTGCTAATTTCACGGTGTCTGCAGAAAGCGGCCAAGGAGTGCAAGGAACTAGTGTTAGTAACACCCCTATGGCCAGGTCAACCCTGGTATCCAACTCTTCTGGAAATGCTGATAAGACCTCCAGTGTTATTGAAGCCCAAGAAGGGTCTGTTGACATCACCTCAAGGGGAGGAGCATCCTCTGATCACGAACAAATCACTGTACCTGATCGCATGTTGCATATCCAACGACATTGCAGCGCAAGAGGAATTTCGTCAAACGCTTCCAAGCTCATCTTTGCCGCTTGGAGATCATCAACACATACTCAGTACAACAGTGCCTGGAAAATCTGGATACGCTGGTGTGATCAGACAGAGACGGATTCCGTTTCTCCATCAATCGCACAGATAGCAAATTTTCTAGCTGAGAAATTTCAAGAAGGTAAAGAATATAGGACTATGAATGTCTACAGATCTATGTTATCTTCATCTGTCCCGCCAATAGAGGGATACCAGGTAGGGCAGCATCCTATTATTATTAGGGTGATGGCAGGGGTTAGAACTTCTAGACCGCCCATGCCTAGATACTCACACACATGGGAAGTAAAGAAAGTGACAGACTATATGAAATCAATTCCTATGGAATTGGACCTAAAGATATTGTCTAAGAAACTAGTGATGCTGCAGTAATTTCAGAGACCCGAACTTCCGGGTAATCGACGCTTGACTATTGAATCTCACGCTTGACTTTAAACCCCAAGGGTATTTTTGACGCACAACTTTTCATTTCCCACGGGTCCTCAAAAGTCTGATCTTACGAGTCGCCATTTGAAACCAGCCGCTATTGATCCAGTGGTTCACGCACAGCATTTTCGCCGATCTCAAGTTGATCAATCCATTCATCAAAAATACCACCCACGCACGGTATTACAATAAAATGTACATCAACATGATCAAGGGCCACTTGATAGTGAAAGTGCATTCATTTCTAGGCCTACTTGACACGACTGATTGAAATTCAATTGACAGATGATTTATAATATCGAATTTATTTGAATGAGATAAACAAAAGACCGTCGTCTTCTAAAGAAATAAGTAGGCCTACTTCAAACCCAACTTCAAAAGAGCATAGTCTAGAGATTGTTTACATATGCCACCCTCTTCAGAAACGTTGTTAGTTGATACAAGAAATAATCCAGGGTGTGGCGTTCAATGGGTGATTATTGATTCAAGACCCTTTTAAGGGTTTCGATGTCGTTTTAAACAACATCGTGTCGTCAGCATTCATATTGCATTGCATTGTATTGTATTGCGTTACAAGGTGCTTACAATAGCTTTTAATGGCTAAAGGCAGTGAGCGTACGACGCCGGGGGTCACCCAGCGTAAATCGTATTGAAAATACATGTGGCTATCTAAAAAGTCCGCCATTACGAACCCTGATGGTTCCCGTTTCTTTTGAAGACGACAACATTAATGAATATTCAACATAATTCATTCATAAAAAAGTCATGTGATGATGAATAAATTACAATTATATTTTTGTAAATACAAAAGGGCTTTGTGATTGGTAGAGATTTATTGTGTTTTCGTGCGGCGATCGTTTACAGATGTTCAGGTCATGACCTCACAAGGGTAATTCAATGGGTCGGAGTATTTAGTTAAATGGGTAACTACTTTAAATATGTCACTAAAAATGAAACGATCTATCAGTAAACAGAGTTGTTCGGAATAATAACAATCAATTACTTAATTATCATAGATTTGAAATAAATAGAAGAATTCAAGTTTGTTTTGTCGTGTACCATGGTGTAATGGCATTTTGTAAATTACAAAATTATATACACCCCTACAGATTAAATGGAAAAGTCCCGATCATGTCATAAAACAATAATTTTTCAATGTCGAGAAGTACGATCGATCGATGCACGTTTATTGTTGTTATAAACTAAAACTGTTGCGAAGTTTCCTTGCTGTTGTTACGAATTGAAATACCCGGGTTGAAATACCTTTCAAGTGGTATTGATGTTTAGAAAGGCTTTGTTTACAAACTATAAGCATGGGGATTGATTGTAGTACACTTTGTTTAAAGTAAATTTAGACATGAATTGAATGTTAATGGAGTAAAGTAAGCTTATATATTTAATATTTTGGATTTGGTAAAAAAAACCACGGGGCGGGCCGGCCACGTTTTCCCACCAAATATTATACAAATTTCAGGGCTTCCCTTCAAAATGGTTATTATTGACTCATATGGATATTGCCTGTATTATTATTATCAATGAAAACTTCATAAAAAGTAATTTCAAAGGTTTTCTTTTCCTGAGCCCTTCCTGAGTAGGAGTATTATTTGTTCATCATTATTTGCAAGACTAAGAGTGTTTTATTTTGATCTGAAACATGCAAGAATTGGAGGATCACATGATCACCTCTTGGCAACAAATTTTCATCACCCATTGTTGGATTGCAAGTCTAGGGGTGGGGATGGAGGAGGGTGGGAGGGGAAGGGTGGGGTGTGGGGGGGGGGGTTTAAAAACAAGACCCCAACTATAGAGAAAAACTAAGGCTCCCCCCCCCCCCCCCCCCCCCCTCAACCCCATTAAATAATAAACAAATACATTATTTAAAAATCATTTAAATAATTAACTAAACTACACAAAAACATATTTGGATGGATATATTTGATGTTATACACGAAAAGTATTTTTTTTAAAAAGAAAAATCGCGCTTAAATTTACCGGAATTTTTTTCACCCTTCACTTTTCATTTTGACCCTTTACTTTTTGATCCCAAGGGTCAAATACCCTTGGGAAAAAAATTGAGTGAAAATACTGTGCTGTTAGCCCTGTGTTGTGCAGGTAGGGTAAGTGAATTAGCAGCGTTAGACTTGCAGTACGAATTCCAAGAACCCGATGGTGTCAGATATGTCCTTCCGATTATGACCAAGACCCAGAAATCGGGACCACCGAAAGAGATTTTCTTCCCGTCCTTCAAAGAGGACCTGACTCTATGCCCTGTTCAGTGCATAAAAGATTACAAGGAAAAAACTCGAACTTTAAGAGAAGATTTGACAAGTAAAAGGATGATAATTACCATCAAAAAACCACATAAACCAGCCTCTACGGCAACTTTAGCCAGATGGATGAAAGACGTTTTGAAGGCATCTGGTATTGACACCACAGTCTTTAAGGCTCATTCATCTAGGAGTGCAGCAACATCAGCAGCGAAGGCAGCAGGTGTCTCCGGTGAGGATATCATTAAGACAGCAAACTGGACTACCGAAACTACGTTCAACAAGTTTTACTACCGTTCAAGATCTTCATCCGCGTTTGCTCGGGGTGCTCTTGGACTTCAATCAAGGTTAGTGTGTACTTTAAACTCACATTGTCATATCTCACGAAGTCTCGAAATATAATTCCAATTCTACGATTTATGCAATAATGCAAGTAGAATTGTAGTTATATAAGAGACAAGTGAGATATGACAATGTGTTTCCCAGGGTTCACCCACCCACCCACACATTGTCATACTCACTTGTCTATGTCAAGAGCACTTTAAATCTAATGTGATTTTTTCCCTTCTCCTTTTTGGTATCTTTACAGATAGCCTTATTATAGGAGGAGCCACATCGGGATGTTAAGACTAAGAGTGCCGCATGGACGACCGTGAAGAAGTCACCATTGACTGGGTGGACCAGGAGTTTATCTAGAGACTTTCATTATTATCAGATAAGCTACCATAATTTTGATATGGATTGATTATTAACATTCTATAGACTACATGTATGCATACTTGTTGTTACAAGTTCATAACAATTGACAGGCGTCAGTTAACAATCATTTACTGACAGAACTCTGATAAGTAGTCAAGATACTTTTCAATGCAACAAGTTGTGTGCTATTTCTTCAGGTGGTATGTATATATATGGGCAGTTCCGTAATTAGGTAACCCAAATTGAAAAAATTGAAAAAATTGAAAATCGTCGAAATAACCTCATTTATGTCTCATATCAAAGGTTATAGGTTGTAGTTACATGATATAATTTGGAATTTGACCTATCATTCTCGGTTTGGCTGATTTTGAGGTTGTTGTGGACGTACAGGGCGTTTTTGAGTAGAGATCGCACCATTGAAGTGCAATTATTTCCATAAATGAACTAAGGCAAGTATTAAATTTTCAAAATATGGCAAGAAACAATGTTTTTTATAATAAAAAGGAAATTTAATACAGAAAATTACGAAAAATTGACTACTTAATTTAATTTTTTTTTGAATTATTGCAAATTTCGTCGCGGACGTACACGTCCCAAATCTGCCATTTTTAACCACCCTGTTCTATATTGTATTGTTGTTTGAATACAATAAATTGTGCATATATTCCAAGCTGTTGATTGCTAGTATGTCTTTGAAACCTTCATCCGTCTGAATCTGTGTACATTGTTAATTAATGAGCTGCTGAAGTCGTGTCGGACGTACACATTGAATTAATTCACAGATGTACGTCCGCAACACTAATCTTGTACGTCCGCGACGGTGAAAATTGATCAATTTCAACATGAATTTGAAAGGTATGACTGTTTTCTTTATGTTTTTCCTACAGTTTGATCCCTCTTGCAAACAAATATATCTAAGTTTCAATCAGAGACCTGAACACTTCAGAGAATTTTGGATATGAATACAGGTATACTGAAAAAAACACTTTCTCTGCGTACGTCCGCGACGGAGGGTTTTCACACCATATCTCATTAACCGAAAATGGTACAGCAAAGACATTTTCAGGTTTTATACTCCTACTAGAGCTCCTTGAAACCCTAGTGTTAAAAATCAAGCAACTGGTATAGTTTAGATTTTGCAAGCCCTCAAAGTGTCTGAATTCTCTGAAATGTACGTCCGTAACTACGGAACTGCCCATATGCCAGATTGATACCAAAGAATCCTTGGTTAATGACCAAGATGCAGCTGATTTAGTTTTTCATTATATATTCTTTATATATGTTTTATATTCATATTTTTATGTTATTTGATACAACGAACCAGAGAAAAGGTTCCCTGAAATAAATTGGATGTTGTTTATAAAGGTGTGTTTCATCAATAGTTTGATTAAGTTATGAACAGCAATTTTCCCCAATATAATTCTCACCGCTATAGGGTGAGTGAAAATTGCCTTAATGTGCACAATTTTTCAATGACCGATGAGTATAGGGGTCAAGGGGCCATGTGACCTAAGGTCGTGACCCCCCCTTCCGGATAGCCACGCCCACAAGGTCAGGTTTGTTTACTTTATTAGTACTTTTAACATTGGGATTTGAAGCAATTTGAGAGGCCAAACACATTGTCATATCTCACTTGTCTCTTATATAACTACAATTCTACTTGCATTATTGCATAAATCGTAGAATTGGAATTGTGTGACAGTGAAATTATACACGGTATACGAAGAAGACTAAGCACTATGTTGAATTGCATCATGAAATATTATTTTATTCATGGCATGAAATGAATCATGCAGTTAGTTGCGACAAAATAATTATAACAAATTTTTATTTTTATCAGATTTTTATTTTAGTTAGTTAAAGGTAGATGACCCGATCACATTTCGATTTTCAACTTGAAGTTTTCTATTCTACATGAAAGGTCATCCTTAAAAAAGTCGTGTTCCAAAGTTTGAGTTGCATAGCTCTAATGGTTCTTATTTTACACGCACAAGATGCTGTGAACTGTACCCATTGAGTAGTACACAAACTATATCGGTGGTATACCACCATTCGCGGTAATTCGACGTTATTTCATCGATTTCTCCGTAATTATACCGATTTAGGCCGTCAAATTTCAGTATGATGATGAGAAAAATATGAGCTTTCATATGATATGAAAATCTCCGTATGTTTGAAATAATTCTGTGTTACGAAAATGTGATCGGGTCATCTACCTTTAAGTGTTCACGAATTTCTATCAATGAAATGAGCTACAAAGAAAATAAAAAATAGACGATCTTCCTATCAGTGAAAGCATTGTACCCATAAGAAATCCAAGAAATCAACGAGAAGCGCAATAGTGGTGAGCACTTGTACTTGTAATTGTGTGAAAGTAACCCAATTCATGAATTACTCAATTTCATTAGACAAGTCTGTCGAATTCGGAAACATTGTCAATGATTGTCCATATTTTCAGCAATCGCGTGATTTGAATCACCTTTTTTCTTACTATTAAACTTACGTATCGCTAACTTGCTGAATGGAGACCTGCTTTTGAGAAGTAAGAAGTAAACTGACATAGTGACGAATGATTCCAACAAAGAAAGTGATGAAAACGATGGGTAAAACAACCCACACCCGAATGTTGGAATCCAACAAAAGCTCCGCCATCATGCCATCGCGATTTTCAAGTGTTGCCAGTTATGCCAAATTCCCCCAAGCCCAAATCATGTTTGATTGATTGGTTGGTTGAACAGTGGTTGGTTGGTTGGTTATAATGGTTAGTTGGTTGGTTGGTTGGTTGGTTGGGGGATTGGGTGATTTGGTAATTGGCGAGTTACCGGATGGGTGAGTTACGGAGAGTTATTGACAAGGGCACTAAAGATGGGAGTTATTGACGGGCAAAAGGCGAGTTGTTGAAAAGGGCAAAAGGTGAGTTGTTGGCAAGTTCAAGTTGTTGAGTAAGAGATTGCCAAATGTTGGGGTGGTTGGGAGCGAGACTAAAATATAATAGTCTCAGGTTGGGAGCAGTGGCGTAACCAGCGGGGGGGGGGGGGGGGGGGGTATCCCCCGCCCCCCCCCCCCCCCACCCCCACCACTTGGTACCATTCCCCCCCCCCCAATGAAATCAATCGGTGTGGGTGTGGAATGGAGTTTTGTCTCCGTCAGCCGCTGCAATCTTGATAAGTGGGGGTGAGGGGGATGGGGGACGGGTGGGGGGGGGGGGGGGGGGGCGATGGGGGGGGGGGGGGGGGGGTAGTTGTGACGTTGTCCTCAAAATCGGCAGATAAAAAACTCATTGTCAAAATCAGAAATTTACCGACGGAAACTCGTGTGTACCGACGGGGATATTTCAGGGGGCCACCGGGCTCCACGGGTCCCCTCTTGGTACGCCACTGGAAGAGAGGAAGAGAAAAAGGGAAAGGAAAGGGAAAAGGGGAAAGAGAGGGAAAAGGGGAAGGAATGGGAAAAGGGGAAGTAAAAGGAAAAAGGGTAAGGGAAAAGGGGAAGAAAAGGGAAAGAAAGGAGGAAGAGGAGAGGGGAAGGAAAAGAATAGTGAACATCATAGTTGATAAAGATGGGAAAATAAATAAGTGTAAAGAAGTGAAATCGAAAAGATTGGAGAAGAGAAGAGTTTTAACCATCCAAAAACCTTTTCTGTAAGCATGCCCTTCAGTGACTTTCATCAAAGGTAATCATAGGACCGGGCAAGGGATCCCCCCCCCCCCCCCTTTGACTTTGTGTGAATTGCGCCTATTTGTAAAATCTAAGGGCTTTTTTTTTTAAAATCTAATCTAATATTTTTGGAAATGTTGACTATAAAGTGCCCCCCAAAAAAGTGTCCATTTTTTCCCCACTTTTTTTTGGCACTTTTTGGTCAAAATTTGAAAAAAATATCACATTAGGTTTAAAAAAAAAAATTGTCCCTAAATTAGGCCTAAAAAAAAAAGGGTTGATTGGCGTAACATAGAGAAAAAAATAGGGTAGGTAGGTCAGATTTTTTTTTTTTTTTTTTTAAATCTGTAAAACGTCTATGAAATTTTATATACCAGCACACATAAACCATACAAACATAAACAAATGGCACAAATACACAGTTTCACTGTCTTTATTTCTTTTTCTCACACACAATTGTTTTTTTGGGTTTTTTTTAATTAAAAAAAAAAAATTAAAAAAATTAGAAAAAAGATTTAAAAAAAAAAATGTTTAGGGTCGGGGGTTAAAATAGGGTCGGTCGGGTTACGCCAATCAAACTTCTTTTTTTTTAGGCCTTAGTGTCTTTACATCAACATCAAGCGATTTGGGCATTTATACTCAAAATTATTTGTGGGGGTGGGGAGGGTTTAAACTTTTGCAACCCCACCGACAAAATATATTTATGAATATTCCCATATATATTGCATCATATTTGACCATTTCATTTTAAAAATAACAATTTTTGCATTTGCATGCTATGTGCAAATTGGAGACAATTTTTGCATCATATTTGACCGTTTTAAGTTATAGATGACAACATTCCTTCACACACATTTGTACCATATGAACTACAGCTGCTACTTCAAAGATTTTCACAAAACTCATCCCCCAAAGCCCAAAGCTCATCCCCCAAAGTAAAAATGAAATCTTTGCCATTGAACACACTTACCAATCAACAAATAAACTGCACCTAGAATATAGTTCAAATGGATTATTAAGTCCTGCTGAAGTCTATGTTTTTGATAATGATCACTCTAGCCCCCCCCCCCCCCCCCCCCCTCCTTTTAGCATCAGCTTTCTTTGTTACCCCAACTTTAATATATTTAGCAATCCCATCTGCAAACGATTTTATTAATCATTCCCCTGGGGTTAGTATACAAGTACCAATAGCAACAAACAACAACAAAACACATCTCAATTTTCATAATTTCATTATATTTTCTTCTTCATATTTATATATTTTTACAATATAGGATTTTCAAATACGTTAATTTAAAACATGAAAGCTATTCCCGCTATGTTAGAAAGAATATTTATATTAAAGATATTTATTTATGAATGATTCTGCTTAGTTTACAAGCTACAAACAAAGTTTATCATATTGACTGTTCATTGTTATAATGAAGAGCCACCATGATTTTGATTGATTATACCCTAGCCGTCACTGATGGTCACTGATTCAGAACACTTTGAACTTCCAAGGCATGCATGTATCAATTAACCAATACATAAACGCATACTGCATAACTGAATACTGCAATTCAACCGCAAACCTTGTAGTGGACTCATAATATGCATGGACTACTCATCCGTTACCACAGCATACAGTAGAGTCACAGAATACAGTTATGTTTGGCTGGTGTGCCCAAAGTGGTTCTGAAATGTCCATATTCATGAATCCAGCGAAAGCACTCGGTAAACAATACATGATTATTAAGTTGTGAGCCATGTTATTTAGGGTCACTCTGTATATTATGTTCTACATACATTCTGTGTGCAATGCCACCACATAATTACAATCCACTGTACACAAATTGTATGTTTTAACATTTTCCAGGCGGCTATTAGTTTTACCATATACAAAACAGATTGTTTTCAGAAACCTTTCCCAATTTTCAAAGTCTATCTCAAGGATTACTGAACCAATACTTGGCATGTTTGTACTTATTTCAATGCATTTCTCATGGTGATTCCAAATATGGTAATGAAATTCAATAATTTTGACACTTTTGAAACATTTTGTGAAATTTAGGAATGTCGTCTGCAGCGCGGAAAGTGTTAACATAGTAGACTCTTTTCCTAAGAGAGGCCACCCCTTCCCTAAGCCTGAGCCCCAAAGGCTAGTTCCAATTATTACAAGCATTAGCTTCCTCATGGGTAATGGATAGCTAAAGCAGTATGACTATGTTACACTTAAAAAGTAAATAGACCCACCTATAAGTTTTATAACAGTATTATAGTATTTCATTGTACCAACATTTTTTGATAACGTTTTTTCTATTACAAAGTGTAAAATTTGGAAGCATTAGTAGATAATATTAAAATTGTTAAGTAACCCAACCTGAACAAAACAATTAATTGTTAACCAACCCACACAAAAAATTCCAATACCTACAGTCATCAAAAAAAGTAACTATACAGGTAATAAATGTACTTTTAACTCTAAAAATATATATCCTACCTAGAAATGTTAAATCATAAAGTTGTTGGGAAATTTATCTTCTTTAATATGAGATATTGCACGCTAGGATCAGTTGAATATTAAAGACGAGACAATCCAAAATGTAAGGTAAAGTCACAATTTCAAATTCACATTTTACATTTCAACACGGGGGAGAGAATGACAGGTAGCGTGTGTGTGGCGTATTGATCCATCGGAACAATGCGGTCGACTGTCCAACCTGCGCATGCATCCCTCAATTGCACTACCGGTAATCAATAAAATACCCGTAGATTGGTCCGCGTGTAGAAAATAAAAATGTGAAAATGAAAATCGGACTTCTCCTTACATTTTTGAGTGCCACTTCCTCAATATTCACCCGATCCTAGCGTGCAATATCTCATATTAAAGAAGACAAATCTTTGAACAACTTTATAGTTTAATATTTTTAAGTAGGATATATATTTTAAGAGTTAGAAGCCCATTTATTACCTGTATAGTTACTTTTTTTGATGACTGTATATTGCTGTGTATACAAGCATACTTGCAAAACTTCCTGTGCCATATAAACAAATTATTCTGTTCAAGGCATCGCACCCTGTAATTTTCAAGAAACCAAATTTATAATGAATATTTATACACTGTCAACGTGTTCAAGAAACACTGAAATCTCAACTGACCAAAAAAGGCCCTTATTTTAAGCCCATTACACCAATACTTTATCTGATTTTAATTGCGATTCACTTGACAAATGAGGGCATCTAACAGTATATTTGGTAAGATTATAATACAATAATTAAGATATGGTGATAAGATAAGAGGGTGGAAAGAGGTGGGCTATATAATTATGTTTTGTGTGGAGGGGGAAGAATAAAATTAATAACTCATCAGGGCAGTCATCCAATTTCACCTTAGGAACTGGTGACAATAACAATTGAAAGTCTTGAAACTTCATATTAAATTATTGGACATTTTGAACTCTGTACATATCTCACCTCCTACCTTAGGTTGTGAACTTACTCATTCGCCCCATTGTACAAGGTATAGGTATGTGGCAAATCAAAAATCAGGGTCAGAAATTTGAGGAGAATCCAAGAATCCATTCTCGCAAAGATTCCCGCTGGTAAAATTGCGTAGATAATCTATCTTAGAAACACATTATTTGAATGGAGACTAATCCATAGATTCTCGCAAAATCCTTTTGGGAGAATCTAAATAGATTCTCGCAACCTTTGACGAAATTCTGACCCTGAAAATGTATACACATGAGGTATGGTATAGGAAATCATGGACTATATATGTGTAACCTCTATGGTCAGTGCGCACAAAATAATGAAGAATATCCCTTATTTTTCTTTTACCCCGTTGTATACTCCCTCACAAAGTCCAAAAGTAAGATTGGACTCGCCTAATACAGGTAATATAACATGTATGGCACCTTATAAGGTTCATTAATAATACAGAATAAGCTCATCAAAGCATAAAAGATCCTTTCTGGGAGGACTAGTCTTTATTTAGACCCAGTCTCAGTTGTTTTGTGCATACAGACATGCTTCTGTACACTGACATCAGAGGTAGTCCAGTTGTGACAACTTATTATCTCGTACATCGTCGCTGTTCTGTCAATACACTGTATGTTGTGCCGGCCCTTCAGCATGTATGAAGTAAAACTGCCCAACGTTTATCAATATGAAGTGTTGCTTTAGACATGTTCAGGGGCCAGAGCACTTGCAAGGTATTAATAGATGTGTTTTGGACCTTGAACATGTTTAGACCAGACTGTTCAAATGTTATACATGTGAAGTATTACATTATACATGCTGAAGGGCCAAATGGAGACACAGGGTTTTGACAGAACAGCGATGATATGATGGGCTGGTGATGTTTGCACACAAGTATAGATGAGGTGACATTTGTTGACATTTAGGACGCCCTCTATTGGTTTGAGACAAAACACACCGGGCAAGAGTTCCTATAGTTTACATAGGCCAGATCAGGTTTTCTAATTAGATTGTGGTGTCACAGCAAATTGTTATCAAAACTGTCTTTAAACGTGCTTAGGAATGCTATAAGCTACCGCATTTCACACAAAAAAACCTAAAACTAAATGAGTTTTACAATTCATTAGAAAGAAATTTCATGTTGTCTTCATTAACTTTACTGTATATTCTGCCTGGAGGGAAACAACAGAGGGTGTCCCATTTGTAAATACATGACATCATAGGTCACCTCATCTATAGACAAATCCCAATACTCGCACATAAATGCAGTCACAATGACTGGAATACACAGTGATTTCACTGCACAGAGGTACAGAAATGAAGATTATTGTATACTTGTAATTGTACCAGTCTATCAAATGAAATACTAATAGGCTATCCCATACATTAATGGTACACCCCCTATAGAAGACAAGGGAATTCCAAAAACATCTATAGAAGACACAGGAAATCCAAAACAAATTAAACAACCTGGGTATTTCCAAAACAAACATTAGGTGCCACTTGGAATTCCCAATTTTTAAAGCACTTTTTATCATTCCTACCATTTTCATCAAATAGCTACTTTCAAATGTACTTTGAAAATCAAGAACTATTTGTCATATTATGTAGAAACTAGATGTTTATCAAACTATGTAGCCTTTTAAAAGAGCTATTTGTAAAGTATTCAAATATACGCAACAACACAACTATTTGTAAATATTTGTGGCAAGTAATCAATCCATTAAAAATACAATTTTTGGTGGGATAATAATACATGATTGAATGTTATGAGTTCCATTTTATATGTCAAAAGATAAAAAATACGACTTGTGGAAATATGGCCTGATGTTAAAATATTTTCTATTCTGCACCTAAATTCAGTCAAAATAATTTGAAAATGTGTACTACACACACAACAAGTTTTATTTTTCAGCCTCATGATACTGTTTTATTTGTTTGTTGTCAATTCAACATTGGAGTATCAGAATTTTTTGTTTTGGATTTATGTAAGCTTACACAAGCGCAATCATTATACACAGTCAAGGCTCAACATAACAGGTTTTTTTACAGAGAGCTACTTTTTTCAAAAGTTGCGCCCGGATCATGGGATTTATTGAGAACCAGGAGCTACTTTCAGTCTACTGGGAGCTAACTTTTTATTAAATCGTATTGTCAAATCGAAATTCGATGTCTTAGGCAAGCTTTCCGATCATCAACGGGCGCTGGTTTGGACAAAATATCAGTGCTCGGTTGTTTATTTTTCAGCATTACCGGGCGCTATGGCAGGAGGAACGAGGGGTAAAAATTGCCCAGCGCCCGCTTATCTTGAGCCTTGTACACAGTCCTATTTCAAATAACACAAAATCTAAAATATGATAATATCTAAAGTACTTCACTTCACCTCTTGAAGAAGGCATAAGGCCGAAATATTGTAGAAATGTTTATTAAATGGTAATTTGACACCAAATATTATCAGGTTTTTTGTATTTATCAAACCTATGCAGCCTTTAATACTAAATATCTTATTACATAATATTTATCTATAAAATGGACATTTTTGTAAACTCTAATGAGTGAGTACTTATAGTTCTAAGTAAAGGCACTTTTCTTAGTTTAATTATTGTTGATTATGAAACGTAAAGCAGCTTACCAATATGCAGCATTATAAATTAAATCTATATCGAGTACTATATTTACGGATCATGTTCAATAAGGATAACCAGTTATATATTCTTCAAGATATTCATATAATGTACAGATAACTAAAATCAAAACAAATAATTGTGTCATGATCTGAGCGCTCGCATTCATCTGAAGGTTGAACGTGGTCTTTCCAAAACATTCCAAAGCATTCCAAAACAACAGGCGCACCAGCTGTTGCTATACGCACCAGGTGCGTGGGATCCTGATAGAATCATAATGTATGATCTACAATTATTTGTTTTGATTAAATCAGCCTATTTATGAGTATTCCCTTTAACATACTATAGCACCTGAGAAACTACTACATAAGGCAAGTATTGTAATTAATCTAATTCGTGTCTAAATTTATTTTTTGGCTAGAATAGATTTTACAAAATGGTTCACGATAGATTTATGCAAATCTTGTTACAAATAGCAGAATAGATTTATACAGGGTACATCCTAATTTCTGTCCTGAAAAATGAGAATTGATCTACCCAAAAAACCTCTCTATCTCAATCTGCAAGGTCCAATTTATGAAACTTATGAATTGGATATAATACAAAATAGCTGAGAAATATAACACTTAAATCTCATCTGATTTTTGTTTTGATAACTTTTTGAATTGAATCTAATACAAAATAGCTCAGAATAGATGTCTATAAAACAAGGTTATGTCTTGTCAATAAGTGTAGATATATATGCAAGAAATTATATACTACAAAGTCCTGTATAAATCATGTCAAAATACTCTTTGAATTGAGTCTGATACTAATTGGCTTAGAATATATCTATACACGGCCTAATATAAATCTACGTTCCAATAACTGTTTAAATTGAATTGAATCTAATACAAAATGGCTCAAAATTGATCTATATATCTATCTAAAGAAATATAAATGTTATAAATAAGTGGTTTTTTAATCGAATCTGAAAAAATAGGTTCACAGTAGTTTTAAGACAAAGGTGATTTTAATCTACAATTTCTTGTCTAATTTATGTTCAAATAACATATTGAATAAAACCTTATACAAAATGGCTCAGAAAAGATGTATTACATAAGAAATGTTACTCTTCAAGGTCGTATTGTGTGATTCATGTTCCAATCATGGAACAATAAAATAACTGATTACGCCAAAACCTTGTATGTTATTTCGGCCCTTAAGCATGCATATAGTAATACTGCCCAATGGCCATACATAGGATGTGTTGCTCTAGACATGTTCAGGGGCAAGAGCACTTACAACGTTTTGACAGATGTATTTTTGGCCCTTGAACATGTTTAAAGCAGACTGCCAAAAGGTTATACATAGAACGTATTATTGTATACATGCTGAAGGGTCAGATCTAAGTTCCGATAAATCTTTGAATTAAATCAATTACAAAATAGTTGAGATAAGATCTATACAGAACAAGTTTCTAATTAATAAAAATATTCTGATATGATTTTTTTAAACTTATTTGAGCTTCACAAAACTTTAATCTCATGCAAAATGTTTCATAACTATCTATACACTTTTAAACATATAATAATGGAGTAAACAGGTGACCACATACAAAAGAGATTTCACTAATTATAAAGGCCTCATACTAATTTCTCTTATTTTAAATTGTAAAAATATATCTTGTAAAATATGATCAATAAACAGCAAGATGTATGACAAGAATCAAGGTACTATACAAGTATACTATTATTTATTTATATGTTGTATTCAACAAGCAATTAGATTGATAATTATTTATACATACTAGTAGTAACTGGCAATTTCGTGCCCACCAACCATTCATGGTGGAGGCAATCATCATATCAATCTAACTGCTTGTTTTTAACATAATACGCTCTTCCTAGGAATCGAACACTTTTGATACGGGCAGTGCATTATCTGATAATTTATTGTATTCATTATAAACACTTCAAAAGAAGTAAGTTCCCCGTTAGGGTTTCCCTTATATTTTCAAAAATATACATTGGGTTGAAATGGGTTTTCTGTCAAATTGTTATGAGGTTCATACCAACCAATACTTGACCAATATTTCAAATCAACAGGTTCTGTCATGCTTGAGTGAGCTTGTATTGAATGACAGAATGTCCCATTTCAAAAGTTGTTAAAATAATGTTTAGTAGTGTGTGTATCCACCACGTTGGTGTATCAATTGACGACATCGATTTCTCATAGTGTTGATGAGGCACGCTACTCGATATGGAATTCCAACTCTTGTTGTACCAGAATTTTAACCCAACAACAACGCGGATACACCCGCTACTAAACATTATTTTAGCAACTTTTGAAATGGGACATTCCGTCACTCAATACGTACTCACTCGAGCATGACAGAACCTGTTGATTTGAAATTTTGGTCAAGTATTGATATGAAGCCCATAATCATTTGACTGAAAACCCCATTTCATTCCAATGTATTGTTTTAGAAATATAAGGGAACCCCTAAAGGGGAACTTACTTCTTTTGAAGAGTTTATAATAAACAAAGTTTTATCCCGATTTATCCCAATTAACATGGAGTAGCAGACTGCCCTGCTACATGGATTGGACTAGTCATCAAAAAAGTAAACTGACTATAGTTTAATCAGTTCCAAATTGGCGAGAATTACGAGGCTTGTATTTGTACGTGCGCAAAAAGAATCCATGTCGTTGCGCACATTTATTGGTGAAACTGTGCATCTGCGCATCATAACCAACTATCAGCGAGCGGTGGGCAAGTAGGTATTCCACTTGTGCCTCCGAATAAATATTAGCCTCAAAATTGTCGCCTATTTGGAACTGATGAAACTATAGGTATTAAATGTGCTGACCTGTGATGACTCCTACCAAACCATAGTTAATTGTAAAGTTGTTGAGACATTTCTCTTCTGTAATTTGAGATATTGCATGCTAAAAATGGTTGATTATTGAGGAAGTATTGAGTCCGCGTGTAGAAAAGCAAAATGTGAAAATGGAAACCGTACTTTATCTTACTTTTGGTACTGTAACTTCCTTGATATCAAACCATTCTTCACATGCAATACCCCAAATTAAAGAGAGAAATAATTCTCAATAACTTTATAATTTGATATTTTCAAGTAGAAATAATACTTTAAGAGTTAAAGGCACATTTATTGCCAGATAAGTTACTTGATGATGACTTTATATGCTTTTCTACATCCAGTTTCATTTTTGATCACCACATTTGTGGTACTTTTAATGATCAGTTTAGGCATTGATGAAAAAACACTGATTATTGACTTGAAATTGGCCTGGGAGATATGTCAGATTGTAAATCACAGACCACAAAGTTAAAATAATACATCTTTGAAATCACACAAGTTGAATAAACTTGAGCTCCTACCACCTATGAATTATAAAACATTTATTATTTTATAAATGTTAAAGAAGTTATGCCTAGAATTTGAAATATCAATATCATTTTGAAATATAAAATTACAAACCAAAAACATGAACTAATATAAATAGGTAACAATATTATATCTTTGTAGAGAATACATGATATAAGTATGAAGAGCGTATTTTGGCAGTATGTCTTTTTTTCTCTATATAAAAAATTATAGGTTATTAAGTATTAAACATTTCAAGGTAAAAGGGGGGTGTTTTTAAATGTTGTTTTGTGTTGTTTGAGGGATTTAATGTTTCAAAAATCGAAATAAAATTTCTAGAGTTTGTTTGGTCACGCCCATACAATACAATAATATTCCTTTTAATGGAATGTTCAATGTAGCTAACAAGTAATATACCCAGTATAACAATAGTAAACCTGCAGCAAAGTGACCGCTTGTCCACCCTAAGAAATAATTATGACCCAACACGAGTAAATGAGGCAAAATGAGGGAAATATGAATATTGACTTATTGATATCATGATATTCTGTATAAGTTAAGGGTCATTTCGTTGGCTGAATGCAATTGAGTAATATTTAGTTTTCTATTAATATTGAAAATACAGGTAAATACAGGTAAATACAGGTAAATACACATATTTTTTAGCTATGGTACAGGTCTGCAATCGTAGTTATATTTTTATGAAAGAAATCAAAATACAATAAAATACAAAAGAAATGTTAGCACAAAATTGCTTCTCCTGAAAAATTGTCAAAATGTCACTTACGACTCTCTTACATCAACGATTTTGGTACCAAAGTCTATGTTATATCACATTCCTAATCCCTTTGTCTCAAAACATCAAATGCAAATCATGCAGTTATGGACATTTTCAAATTTTGGTTTTAATAACAAATCAATGGAGTTAATGAAAATCAAATACCTCAAAATGTTGTATAACTGTTTTTTGTATAAATTTGAAACTGTGGTTTGATACGAGATGTATAAAAGATGAGAAATAAGACTTTTTATGAATTTGACTGATTTTGACCTTGTCCAACATTTTTGCTCTTCAATCAAATTAGCTACTGCCGCATTGTGCTTCATTTACTCATGTTGGGTCACAATTATCTGTTGTATTTGTAAGATATGTTGGCAGCATGCTACTTGGTGAGCTCTATAGATGGTGTGACCGGTGACGTAGTGCCCGGCAGTATGCGTGCGCACCTATAGGGAATGTGCTTTAATTCACACTCGATTGATCATTACTTACAATGCTTACGGTGTAATAGTGCAGTAGTCATGGTCTGCATCCCTAAGCACAGTGAGAGACCAGGTACTAAATCTGGTTGCCCTGCAGTATGCGTACGCACCATAAGGGCATGTGCTTTTAAAATTGGCGCTCAGTGAAGTGTGTTTTGCTTTCGAATAGTATGTATGCAGTAGTCATGGACTAGTACCTCTAGCATGTCTTTAGACCAGACGCTTATCAATTTGTAAACACTACTGATGTAAATAACGATCACCTCATCTATAGTGTACACATTACACTTATAATAATAGAGGTCAATGGGTTTTCTAATACGAAACTCATTACAATAGTGTTCGAACATGATTCAACCCGCAATAATCCGCATTCATCTTCAAGCTATAGTTGACGCCAGCATACTGATGGGACCAAACTGAAGATTGCTTGTGATTTCAGGTGAAGTTCATGTTCTGAAAATTTGGAATACAGTTTACCAATACCGTAAAGATGGCCGCTGTGACGGGGTCAGCCCGATGGCCGCTGTGACGGGGTCAGCCCGATGGCCGCTGTGACGGGGTCAGCCTGATGGCCGCTGTGACGGGGTCAGCCCGATGGCCCCTGTGACGGGGTCAGCCCGATGGCCCCTGTGACGGGGTCAGCCCGATGGCCCCTGTGACGGGGTCAGCCCGATGGCCGCTGTGACGGGGTCAGCCTGATGACCTCTATTCTGGTATTTAGGAGAACAGGTTGTTGGCATTTCATAGATAGCTCTTTGTATACTTCCTATCAGGTGAAGCTGGGGGTGACATCATCAGGGCAGCGCATATTCTAATAATCGCATACCATGCATAACTTCAATGCGACTGCATATGCATCAGTGCAATCAAAGAAGAATGTCTGCTGTGAGGCAGCAAGCGCCTATAATTAGATTAGGCAGGCGCTATGTCACCTCTAAACTTCAGCTGACACAGAGTATAGCATACACCGCATACTGGTACCGGTCTATTGGACGATGCAATGGTGGCACTACCCTACAAGCTCTACATAGAAGATGACATACTTGTTCTGCTTGTACTGAAAGGTAGCAATAGAGGTTTTGGGTAGTATAAATCACAAACTCGTACCGCTTGAATTGCAAGAAGCAACAGTGGCGCTACTTTGTGAGTTCTACATAGCACACATCACATACTCGTACTGGTTTCTTAGAGGAAGCAATGGTGGCGTTCTTATTGGAGCACTCGTTGCAGTATATGTTTCCGCAATTTCGACAGTGATGCTGAAAATTGGAATGCAAATTAGACATATTGTTAATCAAAGACAGGCTGTAAATCAGGTGTGGGCAACCTTTTTGAATGAATGGGCCAGATATAAGGAGTTAAAAATTGACTGGGCCGCACTAACCAAACTTTGTAGCAATGACCTGCTGTTGCACAATTGAGGTATATTTTGGCTCTAAACAGGCCTTTACTAAAGAATGTTGGATTTTGGGGAAACATATGCGTTGGATTTTGGGGACACATATGCGTGCATAGCGTGCGAAAAAATTTCATCTGTGTACTTTTGACCATCATAATTCCATGATTCCTCTTGTCAAATGAACCCGTCTGGTTATGCCACTAACAGATGACAATTAATGGGGAAAATAGACCTATGCACGTTGAGGAACATCATTTATGCCGATAAATGCTAAGCAGCTAGCTCGTAGATGTGTGATGATGTCAAATAGATTGATTGTTTTTTTCTTCTTGATACACCTCGCGGGCCACAAAAAAGGTGGCCGTAGGTTGCCCACCTCTGCTGTAAATGATAACGATCTACAATTTGTGATAAGATTATAGAATGAGTCAGTATTTTACTTTTTATTTTAATTAATATTGGTATTTTGGATGGCAAAATAGGTTTGCCGTTGGACAAATTTAAACCTATTGAGCTTTTGTCAAGAGGATCAAATTATTATAAGCAAAACATAATATTCCATGTCATGTGTTTGACTATTATATACTGATTGCTGATAAATCATCTAGAAACACTACAACTAAGCAACTAACATCACATATTGTAAACAGCAGATCGTCAACACTACACAATAAGTGTTGATAATAGAAACATGTTGTTTCCGAAATGTCCACACACAAGTTAATGGTTTTTCCTTATCAGAGAAACATATAGGCCCGTATTCTCATACACATTTAAACACGGTTTTAATCTAAACACGAGTTTATTTTTGACTTAAAACACATCGTTTAACTAAATGCAATTCTCAAAAATGTGTTTAACATAAACACGCGTCTAACTCACTGACAAATGTCTAACTTTAAACATGGGTATGAGGGTAGTTTACCGCGCGTTTAACTAGACTTATACACCAACTGTATGCCTTGAATGCTTACTCAACCATGAATGGTGCAAGCTGACGAGCAGATCGTGTAGTCTTACAAAATACATGTGCATTTGAGGCATTCGGTTATTATCTATTGTAATCCATTTGGCACAATAAATTGAATACCTCTATACAGTGAACGCACGACCACTCTGGGGAGAGATTTGCAGTGTAAGAAGTGGGTTTTGTTAAACGTGTCATTTAAAAGATAAATTCGAGTTTAATTTAGACACAAGTTTAGTTAGTCACGGTTTTAAGCTAAACTCGCGTTTAGTACGAGAATACGGCGCATGCTGTCCCTTGTCTATCATCAATTAGTTTGCCTCTGGTCTAAACATATGCCAACAAACTTTACCTTTGTTACGGTGACAGAGAATCCCTTATCGCATGCGTTTAGTACGAGAATACCTCCCATGTTGTCCCTTGTCTATCATCAATTAGTTTGCCTCTGGTCTAAACATATGCCAACAAACTTACCTTTCTTACGGTGACAGAGAACCCTTTATCGCACGCCATACAGTTATACACCTGGTCATCTGATGTCCATCTGCGAGACTGCGTCTTAGATTGCGTTATTTGTAAGCTCTGGTTCTCACGTCCTAGTTCATGCATGGCTGCTTGAGCGTCCTCGAGTTTACGACGGATCTGGACAGCTTTCTCCTGTTGTTTTTGCATCTCACTCTCTGCAGCGAGACACCTGCAAAATGTTTATAATGGTAAAATGATAAGCTTCTACTCAATGAAAATCAGTATCAGTTAATAGCTTTCAAGCTTTTTATGGGAGACCTGCTGCTTATTCAAAAGCAAGTTTATCCATAAAAAAATAATTGGGGACTTTATTTCAAGATATGAAATGTTGATTGTTCAGTCCTTTTGTGTTTGCACCCAGATCTGATCTCACTTAACTATTAGTTGCTCTAATACCCCCACCTCTCACCCTGGACAAATCCATACTATAGTTCAGTCAGATCCAAATTTGGCGAAACCTGTTTACAGCAGCGAATGAATTCAGAAGAGCGTCGCGCGCAAAACGATCGCATGGCACAATATGGCGCGCAATGTCACAGTGACATTGTATGCATGACGCTTGCGTTTGCCAAAATAAATCACGCTTATACGCTTGGATTACATTTGCACACGGATAGATAAAAAACAAATATTTCTCACCAATTTGGAACTGATTGAACTATAGTGCAATCTACATCAACTTTACTGGTACTTTTCGGGAGACCAGCCTCAGGAACAACCACACAAAATATATAAGTAATGGCAGAATCAAATTGGATATATTAATCAATCAATAAATCACTGAGATTTATATTTACTAGGGCACTAAAGGCACAAAAATATCTAATATCTTAAATTTAAACCCTGATGATTGCCTCATAATTTCAGTTACCAGGATTCCAGGCATGTTTACTATGTATAGGTCTCATGTGCCAAGAATGAAGGATGCAATGTACTGTAATGCATAATGTGCCAACTTGAGCCAACCCAAAATATGATACCTCATCCGTCTTGACTTATTTATAAAGAGCCTTTTTCCAAAAGGTTATATTTTACAAAGTGCTCACAGATGTTACAACAAAAATGAATTACATATCTGGATACTAAGGCCAAACAAAGAAGATAGTCTGTCTCAGAAGCCCGCCCACATTGGTATGTGAAATGAGCTACAGTGGTAGGTCTATGCGCTGAGGCCTAAAAAAAACTCTCTCTTTTTGTTGATGATTTTGTTGATTTTGTTGATGATTTTTTTGTTTTTTCTATGATTTTTAGAAAAAAGGTTATCTGAGGCTTGGATTAGCAACAACAAAAAAATTGAATACCTCATAGCCTATTTTCTAAAAATAAAAATAAAAAAAGATCGCACAGCACCTAGCTTATTTGCAAAAATGTTTCTGAGACAGACTATCTTCTTTGTTTGGCCTAACATGTCTTTACAAATCAACCAACCTTTCAAGTAGCGCTCTCCTCTCTTCCTGGGTATTCTGCTGTGTAGCTTCCATTACTGAGAGAAAAATAAAAGCAGAGTTCCAAAACATGAAAACACTGAAAATTAATATTATATTTTACAAATTAAAACTTTTCAATTAAAACTTAAGATTCACAATTTATCTTACTTTACTTTCAGAAAACACAATAAAGCTAAAAATGAATTAAGTGTTTTAACTTGGGTGTCTAGTAGTCAACATCTATTACTGGCATTGTGCTATAATTACAGTGGTGGACTTATCTAGTTCATTATCTTATTTATAGTTCTTAACACTTTTGTTTTTTATATTTTGTCCCTGATGAAGGGTGGTATATCCACTTGAAACGTCGGTCTTTATTGTTACCATATATCTTTGTTGTTTTATTGCACAGCAATTTTCATTGCTTGTCCCAGTGTATTTTCTTGTGTTATTGTGTTTTTTTGTTGTTATTTATCTGTTTTATCGCGTTATTCTCCTTGTTATTACCTGTTTCCCCACACCCTGTTGGTATATCTTGCTTTTACTTCCCCACACCCTGTTGGTATATCTTGCTTTTACTTCCCCACACCCTGTTGGTTTATCTTGCTTTTACTTCCCCACACCCTGTTGGTATATCTTGCTTTTACTTCCCCACACCCTGTTGGTATATCTTGCTTTTACTTCCCCACACCCTGTTGGTATATCTTGCTTTTACTTCCCCACACCCTGTTGGTATATCTTGCTTTTACTTCCCCACATCCTATTGGAATATCTTGCTTTTACCCTTAGCATTTTTACATTTTCGAGATATCCTCTTGTATCAGTTTTCTGATCCTTAGTGTGTTTTGTTCCTGGTTCCGTTGGATTCATCTTTTTACAATTTTATACAATAAAGCTAATTGACAATGTGCAGTGGCGTAACAGCCGGGGGGGGGGCAGGGGGGGCACAGTGCCCCCCCCCCCCCTGAAGGTGCTCAGCAGGAAATTCAAACCTACCTACCAGGAAAAATAGGGGGAAGGGAAAAGAGGAAAAGAAGGGGGAAAGGGAAAGAAAAGAGAGAGAGAAAGGAAAAAGGAGGAAAAAGAAAAAGGAAAAGGAGAAAAAAGGGGAAAGAAAGGAAAGAAGAAAGGGACAGAAGGAAAGAAAGAAAATTTCGCAGTAGAAAAGCACAACAGTCAACAAATTGTTGTGCTTTTTGTGACCGTGCGAAATTTTGTGACCGTGCGAAATTTTGTGACCGTGCGAAATTTACGTGAAATTCACGAGGTGACTGACTAGGAAAAAATTTGGGGCAACCTTTTACGAAAAATTCCGGGACGGAAATTTTATTCTAAGCAGGAATTTTTTGGGCTGTGCCCCCCCTGACAACCAACCTCTGTTACGCCCCTGACAATGTGTTATATTTGAATCTCGTTTCAAGCAGCCTGGTGCTAAGCATAGATAAAAGGAACCGACAATTTGGAACCCAGTGGTATATTTTAACGGAATAAATCGTATTGGAAGCTGGAAACCAATGCTTAGCACCAGGCTGCCGGAAACGGATTTAATTATATTTCTCTCTAACCTGCCAGTTCTCCTCTGACATCCTTCTCCACCTGCTCCAGCTCTTGCACCCGCACTTCAGACCCAACCAGGTCGTTGCGCAGCGTCGATAGGTTCTCATTGAGGGCGCCTAGCTGCATTGTCAAGCGCTGCTCAATCTGGTTCTTCTCATCTTCGAGACGGGACTTGGCATCTGCCTCTGCAGTCTATACAAAAAATGGTCATGTTTATAAGACATGATGATGTGTTAATGTTCTAATAACTGGCAAGATTTAATGTTCATGGAGCTTTAATCGGACATAAGAGGAATTCTAAATAACCTTTACTAAAGCTTCAAAATACATACACCCCACTTATCCCTAAAAAAACCTACATTTTACAGTTTACATAAGTAGAGATATGTGCGCATACCTGTTTTCCAAAGATTGGATTTTTATTCTTTTTACAAAATATTACTGATGTGTTTCAAGTTTTGTTCTTCACAAATAAAGAGTTCCGATGCAACACAAAATTTATAGTAAAGTTATTGCATCATTGACTGATTGCAGTACTTGTGCCTACTCAAAGAGCTGGCATATGCAGACACAGGTACATAGACAGAAATTAAAATGGGTCCGTATTAACTGATTGCAGTACTTATACGCTTGTGCCTATCCAATGCTCTGGCGTATACAGACACAGGAACATACACAGAAATTACAATGTGTGCGTAAATGCTGAGACTGTAAAGTTACACATCACTGTCCAGAGGTAGTGAAAAATTAAAGACAATTACCTACCATTTTCATTTGTAATGCTGCCACCTCATCCCTCAACATCGTCTGCACTTTACGATCTACTTCCTTGGTCTCCTCGTGCTCCGCTATGGCTTTACTGAGGGCGCTTTCTTGATCCGTAATCCGACTCTGAAGATCCAACTTCTGTTTGATCAACAGCTGCTTGCCCTCTTGTAGTGCTAAGATTTCCTGTTCATTAAAATAATTCAGACAATAGCGATTACATTTCAGACAAATAAAAAAAAAATCCCAATGAAGTCCATTTTCTGATTGTTATTCACATTACATATATACTAGGCAGTGGCAGATTGTGGCGATTTGGAGTCGCTCGATGGACTATGAAAATTGAAATACAAATCGTCAACTGAACAATTCGACAGATCGAACGACCAGTCACGCACAAGTTGGATTGAAGTCAACTGCAGTCATTCTGGCGTAGTGACCTGGTGCGACCTGGTGCGACTTTTGGAAAGTCGTGTGAGGTCGCTGCTGACATGATTGCATTCGATTGAACAATTAATGACGTAAATTACATCATTGGGGCGACTCGGATCGCGGATCGCAAAGCGACCTTAGTATGTTATCAGCATTATTATTTCAGTCTTTTAATGTGAAGTGAATAGCCACCATGCGATGTATGTACTCTTACTGAAAAAGAAGAGATTGTGGCCACTACTTTTATTTCATTTTGTTGGTTCTACTTGAATTTTATTGCAATGCCATCACTTAGTATGGAAAAACAGGAATTTAAAGAAGCTCAATTTGAAAGAGAGTATATTACTGCATAAAAACAGACAGAATATAATATGGAAAAGTAGTATTTGGAAACATTAACAAAATCTGAATAAAGTGAACAATTTGAACAATTTATTTCCATGCCACCATGCCTCTACCTTCTGTTTATCTTCCTTTTCTTGTTGCAGCCTCAAATGTAGGTCTTCACACTGGGATTACATGGAATGGACAGCCATTTTAAAACTCTTACTAACTATTCTAAGGTTTATTTCTATGCCAGCATGATTAATACCTTCCGTTTATCTTCCTTTTCTTGTTGTAGCCTCAAATGTAGGTCCTCACATTGAGATTGCATGGACTTCTGCACCTCCACAAGACTGGCGGTTTTCTTCTTTTCAGCATCGAGACTGCCTTCTAGTATTTTCTATGCAATATAAACAATATTAAGTTAGTGTAACTTTCACGAAAGGTTACATTCAGTGATTCTGAAGCAAAGTATTTTCTGGATTTGTTTCATAAGAAAATCATAGAATATGCCAAGAAAGTGTCAATTGTTGTTATTTTCACTGCAAAAAGTGGAACATATGGTCCCACACCACCAAATCAGTTCATATTGCTTTGTGTGGTTAAGAGGTCAAGTTTATGTTAATTTTTTCACCTTTAGAGCAAACTGGTTCATTCAAATCATTGTTTTTATCGAAGATCTAGATGTCTTCTGCTTCAAAACAATCACTTTCGTGGGGGGTAACCAGCATTTTTTCCCGCTACGGGCCAATGATATCTATCTTAGGTACGACAGACTGCCTTTATCCTAAGATCAGAGATTCTAGCTCTAAATTGGTGGAAACAGTGAAATCGTGTAAAAAGATACCATTCAAGAAAAAGCTAGAGATGTTGGGCCTGATGTGGAAGAAATAACCTACAAATGCAAAATTATGAAACATTTAGGTACATTTACAGCATTTATTACCTTTTCTAGGATGCTAAATTTAGACTTATGGTGGGGTCAATCTTAATTTCAAACACTGCCATGTAATGTCAGAATGCAAAATATGATTTGGTGGTGTGTACTCACTCATATGGGAAAAGCACATAAATTTGACAAAATTCTAAACAAAACTGAAAAATTCTCAAAAAATATAAAATACTAAAATAATAGCTATCTGACTCTCTGGCCTCTGCAAGCCTGTATAAAGTATATTTGATTTATTGGGTCAGGTACCACATGATCCATGTCCAACACACAATGTGGTAGGTTGCAGGTATTGTGTAATATTCTTATATAGTGGGTGTGGTTTGGGATGTCAGCAGGCAATTTGATTGGTTTTTATACGCACTATATATTATGAGACAATAGTGTATAGTTTGGGGCGGAGCTTAGTTCATTTGAATAATGATACCTTCAGTGCGTATGATAATCACGTTAGCGTGCCCTACCCAAAGTCGCCGGCGTATGCGTTGTGCGTATGACGCAGCGTTGCCATGTGCGTGTGTGCTAAAGAATGCGATTAATTCGAAGCAGGAAGTTGGTAAACAGCTGGTTGGATTTGTCGATTTTACAAATGGGGAAATTTGTTGTTGTTTGATTTAAATAAATCTAACAAATAGTGTTATTTTATGATAAAAGATCAAAATAACCAATAAACTAAATAAGAATGAGAATAAAATATAGTTCTTAGCTGTTTTTGCTATATACGATGGTCTTATAATATATAGGCTGTACCATATTTGTGTCGTCGTGTATGGTCGCTGACTCCAAATATGGATTCCTAATTACTTCAAAATCAAGGTTTTATCGTGAATTTAGAATGAAAATAAACTGTCCTGCGGCAGGACAAACTATATTCAACCTCTTTAAACCATGATTTTGAAGTTATTTGGAAACATATCACTCTGTAACTCAGAATATATTTATGATTTATGATCAGAAATGTAAATCTGCAAGAAAATCTGCTTTCAAAAATATATCAAGGATAGAGGTAAGCTTAGGGGTTTCCCGTGTTCACGGTATTCATGCCGCAATTCACGGTATTCATGCTAAAATCATCAAAATCGCGGAATTTGTAAACAGTACCGTAAAATCGCGGAATTGTTATTTCAGCCGCGATAATTGTCCGACAAGCCGATTTTTACAGTTTTATTTAATAGCAAAAATCAATTTTCCGAATTCAAATATTTCCTTTCAAGACGATATCGACGCACAATGTACTGTGCATTCAACTCTAGGCCTACTTGACACGACTGATTGAAGTTCAATTGTATAATATCGAATTTATTTGAATGAGATAAACAAAAGACTGTCTTCTTCTAAAGAAATATAGGTAGGCCTACTTCAAACTAAATTCAAAAGAACGAAGAGATTGTTTACAAACGCCACCCCCTTCAGAAAGGTTGTTAGTTGATAAAAAAGTTAATCCAGGGCGTTCAATGGGTGATTATTCATTCATATCGATTGCATACAATTACTGTTGTAAAGAAAATACGGTACCGAAAATACTATCCCCGGGAAATACACGCACGTGCTAGTATTAAATCATGAACGACGCCATTTGTAGACAACAGCAACATTGACATGTGATGAATAAATTACAATAGTAATGTTGTAAATAGATCGGAGTTCTCCGATTGGTTGAGATAAGGTTTGCCGACAACAGCAAACAAAATTCATTGATGAAAATAAATCACGTGATGATGAATAAATTACAATAATAATGTTGTAAATAGATCGGGGTTCTCCGATTGGTTGAGATGAGGTTTGTGTACGTGCGACTATAAATGTTTTCAGGTCACGTCATGACCTCTCGCAAGGAAAAACAAAATAATAATTTACATACAGTAACTTAAAAAACGTAGTATGAAAAGTATTAAAAACATGTTTATTGGGCTATTATTTGTACAAATGGTTGCGCAAAACAGCTTTATTATTAATATTAACATCGTACCAAACATTTTGTTTGCATTTAGTACGAAAAATAGAGATTTTATTACTACTTTCATGCGAAATTTCTAACACCACGTGTGTCATCAACGCAGCTACGGGCTGTCTTTAGTCACTGGCAAAAAAATGAGGAAGAAAGGCCGCCTAGGCCGCCGGGAATTGGTAATTGTTTCGAATGCCTAAAAATACGACCGCCGCTCTGTAAATCAAGGAATTTCAGCGCGGTTTTTTCTTGAAATCTCAATAAACACGGTAAATCGCGGTTTTCACAAAAATTGCCCACGGTTTTCACCTAAAAAATTCACGGGAAATCCCTAAGCTTAGATAGAGGGCGTCCCATGGAAAAGATCGCATAATATGCCTTTAAATCAACTGATCTGTGGAAAACTCTAACTAAACCTGGTTAAGATATAGAATGTACACATACCTGTTTGTCATCCAGTAGTTGTTGTGCATCTAATCCCTGCTGTATTTGTTGGTCTAATTCAGCCACTCTGGCATCCAATACCTTCTTGACCTGTAGAAAATAAGACATCAATTTTATTTTTTGATGAACAAAATAAATATTGTCTCATATTGAGTGCTTACTTTCACCCTCTTTACTATTGTATATGCCCATGTATAACTAAGTTTTGTATGAATAACCAAGTTTAAGACCCAAATGTGGATTTAAAAACACAAAATTTCAGAAAATCCTTCAGTCATAACTTTTAAAAAAGATCACATCTGACAGAATAGCTTTTCAACGATACCCTGGTTTTGAAAATTGAAGGAATTTATTTGAAAAGATTATGATAAACAATGTATGTATTTATTTGTCTTTTCTTAACCCTTTGAACCCGACGAGCCGCCAGACCGGCTCATGCGTATGTGTACCGTATACCTGGTGAGCCGGTCTGGCGGCTTGAAGGTATGTGTACCATCAACCCGACGAGCTGGTCTATAGGCTCAGTGTAGGATGCCTAAAGGGGTTTGTTTACATAGATAAGACATCTAGAAATCTAGAAATTGCCGGGTCAAAGTTTAGAGGCTTGTTGTTTTCAATTGACGAGTGTTTTTATCAACACATTTTGCTTGCTGTTTTTCGTGTCTTTTCGCATCAAAATTACATTGAAATATGGCCAGTTTTGGACATGCTGGACGATAGTGATACTGCTGAGGATTTGTTTAGATGATAGTTCTGGAATTTCAGATGATTTTGAGACTGAATCTGATGGTGAAGATAAGAATATTTGACGACAGAATGGGCAATGATGGAAGTCATAAGCTTTTCATGTATTTGCGGTAATGTACATGTACAGGTGGGTTTTGGGGTCCAAAATGTCACAATTTTTATTTATTTTTGTCTCGAAAGCACTGTTATTGTTTTTATATGATTGTATTATATTACAGATGATTCGGAACAAGTTTAGTATTGTTTTATCCATTTCCTGCAAAAATCAATATTTTGTGTGTTAAACCGGGAATGGCCAGGGTGAGCAGTACCCCCCCCCCCCCCCCCCCCCGCCCCCCCCCCCCCCCCCCCCCCCCCCCCCCGACCGGCGCAGCCAGGGTTCAAAGGGTTAACACTTTACTCTTTTTTTAATTCTGTATCTCTATATTAGCCTTGCTTTTACAAAAAAATAACAAGGCTGTGAAACAACATCCACTGATTTATTCAAATGCCAACAGATTTGTAAAACATTAGGCGATGAAAAAAACACCCTGTTCTACTGGGCCAACTGACCCATTTTGTTCAAATTTTCATTTTTCATTAACCTTTGTTTAAAACACATGTGATGCTATCTGTGAAAAACAGTTGGATGTTGCAAAATGTGAACTAGGGATTATGGGTAAAATTTAAAAAATAAAATAAAATAAATACAAAATTATTTATATATTTTAAAGATTTTTTTAGAAAATATATGTCCAATACTTTGTGTCATTATCTTTTATGAAATTTCACCTTCAAAAACTTACTTAAGGGGGCTGTCAAGTGTCATTTCGTATTTTCCAGGAATTTCACTTTTATTCATTTTTCAAAACTTCAGAGTGTTATCTATCAGTACATGCAAAGAAATTTTCAATTTTGAAATTCCAAAAGCCTATTTAGAAGGATTTAAATCCCTTATTGTGATCATTGACAAAGTAGAATGGAAAAGTCTGCCCGCAGGGGATCAGCGAAACTCCCATGCGCCGCGTATCCCGTGTTTTGTTTTTCACGCAAACTGGCACGCGCCAGTTCGCTTAAAATACGCGACGCTGTTATTTCGAAAGCCGTCAGTGCGTGCTGCGTTACCCGCTATGTTTTTGCCGCGTTTGAGGGCTTGTTCATACGCATTGTTTACGCATCGGAGGCCCGACTTATCAAACCGTCATTTTTGCCGGGGTGTGGCTGAGCCTGAAAGCAAGTAGGCCTAGGCCTATTAGTAAAACAAGGCTTTAGCACAAGCGTTAGTGTCAAGGAGTTTGGAAAGAGAGAAGGAAAAAAGATAAAAAATAAAGGACAGAGAAAGATTTTGAATCCATGATCGGAGTGAAACATTGTAAGGAGATCAAAAAGACTTACACCGGGTTTTATCCGAAGACGTTAATGTTTTGTTTTTGTTTGGCCTTTCGATGTTGTACAAGTCCGTTCCTCCCGCCCGTCCATCCAATAGACCTACCTGTTTATCTATTTATTGTCATTACTGAATACGGTAGGCCTATTACTTCGTATCGTTGTTAAGTTAGCTAGTTCTCAGTTAGTTCAACTCGGTGTACTAATTTGTCATTCAGTTATATCAAACATAATAGCCTATCAATTATAAGTGCCGTTTTACCTAGGCCTGCGCCTACATGGGCATGATCGGAGAAGCATCCTCGGGCCGATGAGCCGATGCTATCAAATGGTTCACATGGTTATCTTATAATAGTCTAACTTTGTATAGTACATGTATTTGCACACGCGGCAATCAAACACACGACATGTGGAGTTGGGGCGGGGGTGTATAGGGCCATGGAGAGCAGGGATGGACAGCCTCTCCTGGCTTGTATTTTAATATACTATCCATTATAAGCTCATTTATTCAGTTGCGTTCGGGTCTAAGGCCCCGCTGTTAGGCCTACGGTTTGGTTGGTGACATGCCATATAAGACAAAATAAGTTCCAAGATAACCAGAAGTAGGCCTATACGGCCAAACAAGTCATGTTTCTATAAAATCCTCCTAAAATGTCATAGTGAAATTGAATAATATAAAATTCTGGAACATTCCAAATGAAATTCGGACTGAACAAAGAACAGAGATCTTCCCATTTCGATCGCTAAATGCCCATCATTCATATTTTGAATCAATGAAACGTCCGAATGTTCTAGACTGAAAGCAAAGGTGGAAGGGATGGGATTATGGTGGGAGAGGATGCTCTATATTTCTGCCCCTCGGACCCACCCCAATAAAAAAATAGGGTAACATCGGTTTGGTTTATCACGAAGTTATGAGATGTAAACAATAGGCCTGATTAATTAAATGTGTGGTTGCACCTTTGATATCCTTGTACTTTTGTGTCCTCTCAATAAAAAAATTCAATCTAGATATAGGTGACAAGGCAATTCATAGGGATAGCCAATAAATAATAAAACCATGCATTAATGGAAATACCGAATACTGTATATAGGCCTAGCACTAGAGCTAATTGTTAAATAATGACCGTGTTTTCAACGTTATCATTGTTATCTTCAGTAGATAGCAAACTACTTTTATAAGAGATCCAACCGAAATGCTTAATAGAGCTATTGTTATAACACTGAACAATCACTATTTAATAATTATCTTTGGTAGATAGCAATTCAAATCAATTTTAAAAGGATCCAAGTCCATTCTAATGGAAAATACTCATCATTTAACTACTGTGAAATGTGCTCCATTACCCGCCAGTGGCGTATCTGATGAGATCGCTTGTCAGAGGGGGAAATGGTATCTTCCCGGTAGGCTTTAACTTTACAGGCTGAGGATTGCCGCCGCCGCCGAGTCCGACATTTGAAAACGGGGAGGGTGGGGGTGTTCTCAAAATCCACCCCATCCGATTCAAAGTGGGCCCTTGCTCCCCCAACCCACTGTATTTACAGAAAATAAAACCTTTTAGCCCGGTAGTTTGAGCTGTTCTACCCGGTCAAATCCGTCGAGGGGGGACACTCTGCTGATACGCTACTGTTACTCGTTCGCTTGACAGTTTACCCATAGACAATTCATATAGTCATTTTACAAACCGTTAAATTTATTTTCCTGCTTCATTAAACATTAGACCTATCGGACATATATTTCAGTTTCTTTTTCGGTGGCGCTGGCATAACGAGGATCAAGTTCAGGTGGCATGTTGTGGCCTTTTACTATTTATGGTGAAATTACAATTCGTGACGTGACTCATATTAATCATGTTAATCAGAAGCTTACCCGATTCCGTCTCTTTAAATATCTGAGGTAGAAGAAGAGAAAACATGTAGGCCTAGAGCCTACCAAACGACAGGTCTTAAATTAAATCTTCATCCCATTTCTTGCTTTCTCTCTGTTTCCAATTTTTCTCTCTCCTTTACTAAGTCCTTTATCTAGGATAGGTGTTGATTTTTACACCCAGACTACTCACTAATCCCGCCACGGTGCATTTTTAAATGATCACATTGATAAAGACTCGACTACACTGGCCTATAATGATAAACTCTGATGATTAGCCGCAGAGTGTTGCGCACAGAAATTAATACACGAGCGTCTAAATCTTTGTCAACCGGTTCAACGCGCACGCGTCACCATTTATTTTGCCAACTCAAAACATTCCGCGCGCGTCTGCGCTCATTGTCGATTAACGCACGCGCTTGAATGCGTTACGCTTCCCGGAAATTGTGAACGCACTTCGAATGCGCATAAAATGGTATGGCTTCTTTTTCAAACTCGACATCATGAAAAAGGTGTTTTTTAACACACATTTGAGGTTATTTTGATACCAAGAAAAGAACGGTTTGTAATGAAACTTTGCACGAAGTTGGGGATTTTTATGTTTCCCACAATATCTAAAGAACAGGATTTGAAATACGTGTATTTCCCCGTAAACCATGATCAAACGGCGGTATTGTCACTTTTCACATTCATCGGTTGATTTCTTTATGTTCATTTTTGAGTAAAAATACGATTTACAGACACGATAACTCAATACAAACTGCATCTGATGGACAGCAAGTAAGTTTAACGCAACAACCATGATCTTCCCCAGGTTCCATTTTTTTTGTTTTTTGTTTTAGGCCTATTTCCCGATTTTTCGGATCATTTTGTGGAAATTCACGTTTGTTGTATTTAAAAATCCCATTTTGTTGCCTTATTTGGTAAATAAATAAAAAAATATCTCAGATATCAAAAAACAAAAAAAATGGAACCCGGGTAATTTTCTTAAGATTACAAAAATCGTAAAAGGACAGATTTTCAGAAAATATTTTTTTGGTTACCTTGTCCGAATTGAAGACTGGTCAAAATTCTCGTTTTTTATGATTTTCTCCAAAATGGTTCTTTTTAGAGCAATTTTATGTTCATGGTTAGATTTATTGAACCCTTTCCTTCAAAAAAATGTATACTTGTATATGGAATATATGAATAATTACGTAGTTACGGCAGTTTTACGGAAGCTATTTCTGACACTTGACAGCCCCCTTAAGTCACTTTTCTTATTAACCTTATAATGTTATTCTATTGAACTATGTATCTTTCATGATTTCTATTTTTTGTAGCTTTTTATGACATCACATCATCATTCACTCATTTTTTTTCACTCATAACTTTTTTTGTAGTGATCGTAGAAAAATGATCAGAACAGTTCTGTAATCAGCACAGTTTCAGCATTCTTATGATATAAATATCTCCAATGTGAAAAATCCCACCATGTGGCGGGTTTTCACAGATCGCATCACATTATTTGAAAATTTGTTGAAATTCATCAAAATTAAAAAAAGAATGCCTGACTGAATGTCCCTACCTGAGAGGTCCATTTGCCTGCAGAACAAGGTTGTTTTTTGTTGCCTTAGCAAGTAGGTAAAAATGGCTTTTTTAAAATGTGTACAATTTTATGAACCACCCTGTAGCCAATATAAGTTATGATTACTTACTTCTTGCAACCCTTCCACACTGCTCATCAGTGATGCTTCACTGCCTTTAACCTTTTCTAGCTCTTCCTCTTTCGCTGTCAACGCTTGGTGAAGGTTGGCTTGGTCAGACTCTAGGGCAAGACACTTCTCCTGAGAGTCCTAGGAATTAATATATAAATTGGGGTTAATCAATTGATATGTATTACTGTAAACGTAGACATTTTCGCGCTACATACATTTTCGCGCTTTTCACGCTCCAAGTTGCTACTGCGAAAATAAAAACATGTTAACAAATGTAATGAACTTTCAAATCACGAATTAAAAAAAAAGCAAAATTGCTGAAAGTCGGCAAAGTGCAAAAATTTAATCATGCGAAAATTATCCCTTTTAAAGTATACTTTGTGTCCCTGAAGTTGGGCGATGATGTCAGCATATATTTAAGTAAACCTGTCATGATATATATATATATATTTTTGTATATAAAGAGCAAATGTGAACAATAACCCAACAGACATTAACAACGTTAATGAACTGAGTGATTACAAATCAAACGGGTAACTCTCAACAGAGAGCTCTGATGGGCCAATCAATTGGTTCACTGCAACTCAGAAAATAATCAAAATACAAGTAAACACAATTGGGCTAGTAAAAAAGCCAATGAAAGTGGCGTGGGACAGGAATAGGACAAACACCCAAACATAGAGAATAACATCAAAAAATAAGATGAAAATAATATCTGGAGCTCATTGATACATCGAGAGAGCTTAGCCAACATACTCTGAAGAGTTGGAGAGAAAGTGTCTGTTAACACGACGTTTAAAAGATTGTAGTCCTTCCTCTTGGATGTTGCCAACAACATTGACTGGAAGACTGTTCCACAGTGGAACAGCTGTATGGATGAAGCTTCTGTCTAAGCAGCAAGTTCTGGCAGGCGGCAGTGAAAGGGCATGATCTGGCATTGCAACACTTGAACGCGTAGCACGACGATGAACATATGGTGTGGGGAGCAGTGCTGCTAAGTCTTGTGGGCAGTGGTTGGTATGTATTTTGTACAAGACCGTGGCTGCTGCTACCTGTCGCTGGTGAAGTAGGCTTGTGATGCTGAGATGCGATAGACCAGTAGCGTCATGAGCTCCAATGATCTTAAGTGCCTTCCTTTGGATGTTGTCAAGCTGGCTTAGGATAGTAGGTGAAGCGCTAGACCAGCCTAGTGAAGCATACTCCATTACACTACGGACTTGTGATTTGTACACAGTAGATCTGCCCAATGCCGTCAATTTATCTGCAACCTTGCAAAGAGCGCCGAGCTTCTAGCCAGCCCTGGTTGAGACAGCCGAGATGTGTTTGGAGCAAGTCAGCTTGCTATCAATGGTAACACCCAGGATTTCCAGTTTGTCTGCAGATGGTAGCTTGCCGTCACCAAAGTAGAGTTCAAGTTGGGATGGGGTTCTCTTCCTAGAGATTACCATGGTCTTGCACTTGGTAGGCTCAAAGGTCACTTTCCATTTATCAGCCCACGCTTTCATATTGCTTAGATCACTAAGGCTAGCAGCTACTGCATTGCAGCTGGTTGAAGACTTAATGAGTGCGAAAAGTGTTGAATCGTCAGCGTACAGGTAGAGCTCGTTGTCACAGACATCCACAAGGTCATCAATGAAGACAGAAAACAGTAGTAGACCAAGGATAGATCCTTGTGGAACAGAAGCATTTATGGGTGCAGTGTTGGATGCTTGTCCCGACATGACGACATTGATAGATCTATCGGATAAGTAGTTGTGTATCCATGAAAGCAGTCTTCGGGTAACACCCTTCGACATCAATTATTGTGCGCGTAACTCCATTACAACAGCATTTGTATCAGCGTCGTCGAAGAAGAAATAGCTTGTTTATGGACCGGGCGCAAAAAGTGCTGCACCTTTCACCTAGATTACGCGTTGACCTCACATACCAACTTGAGCTGACACAATGTTAATGGTCAGCCAATTAAGCAACAACTATCTAATCAATTAATTAACTTATCAATCTTACTTTTTGTGGTAAAAAATGAATTATTCATCAATTGGTTAGGGGCCAATCAAACTACTGGCGTTAAAAAGATCTAGTTATCCATCAAATTTTAAATGAAATTATAAATAATAGTAATGAAAATGATTCACTACAGAATTCCATCATAACATTAAGCTATGTCTTTCTTTAGTACTTCAAATTGCCTCTGCAGATCTTTCTATTGTTTTCTTACCTTAAGTTGTGCTTGTAATTTGACAACTTGCGACTCATAATTGATGCACTGTTGGCAAGGTTTAGCAATCTCTTTCTCTAATACTTCTATCTGCCTCTGCAAATCCTTCTGAACCTCTTCTTTATTCTCTAGCTGCTGCTCAAGTTGCTCATTCTTATTCATCTGAAAGCGAAAGTAGTACAAATTGAACCATACTCTACAAATACAGATTTACCCATGGCCTCATCTAGTGTTGATATCAGAGTTTTAAATATACCAACTTAGCCTTGCTTTACCACAGGTGACTGTTGTAAATCAGCTATACTCTATTTGGCTTCCTCTGGACAGTGACCTATCTTAACAGGCGTAGCATTTACGCACATGTATATATCTTCCGCCTTTCAATGCTCGTGTGTATACGCCAGGGCCGCGAATAGACGCGCGTGTTATGTGCTGCAATTAGTAGAATACGCGGTTACGTCACTGTCTCGTGATGGCCAAATAGAGTGAGCTCTGATTGTTTGTCATATATACTACGCACATTTTAATTGTACTCTTCCCTCCCCTGCCTTTCTCTTTTCACCTTATCTTCCTATCCCGACCCATGCACATATAAACTCACTTTATTGCACATTGTTCTCATCTTGTGCTGATTTATGTGACTTTTACAAGTTGATACTTTTCCTTACATTGTGACCATTCCTTTTTGAAATGAGAAATCATCTTCCTTTTCCTCCCCTTTCCCTCCCTCTCCCATACCTTCCCGTCCATCCTCTCCTCATCTAGTGTTGATATCAGAGTTTTAAATATACATATACTTAGCCTTGCTTTACCACAGGTGAATGTTGTAAATCAGCTATACTCTATTTGGCTTCCTCTGGACAGTGACGTAACTTAACAGGCGTAGCATTTACGCACGTGTATATATCTTCCGCCTTTCAATGCTCGTGTGTATACGCCAGGGCCGCGAATAGACGCGCGTGTTATGTGCTGCAATTAGTAGAATACGCGGTTACGTCACTGTCTCGTGATGGCCAAATAAAGTGAGCTCTGATTGTTTGTCATATATACTGCGCACATTTTAATTGTACTCTTCCCTCCCCTGCCTTTCTCTTTTCACCTTATCTTCCTATCCCGACCCATGCACATATAAACTCACTTTATTGCACATTGTTCTCATCTTGTGCTGATTTATGTGACTTTTACAAGTTGATACTTTTCCTTACATTGTGACCATTCATTTTTGAAATGAGAAATCATCTTCCTTTTCCTCCCCTTCCCCTCCCTCTCCCACACCTTCCTGTCCATCCTCTCCCAATTCCGCATATGTACTCAAGTGTTGTGCTATATGGCCTTCTCCTGTGTGGATGTCTGAGATTGTAATGTATATACTTTGTCTTGCTCTGCCACAAGTGTCTGTTGCAAATCATCAAACCTCTATACCCCTGCACCAAATCCCTCACCCCTCCCTAAATCTAAATCTAAATTAATACTCAATAAAATTGCTTAGAGCAACATCTAATTGAGAAAAACAAAATGGCGAATGATGAAACAGACCAGATGAACTTAATCTACATTACATGCTTATTTACACCGGTTTTGAAACATTCAACGGTTTTTGACTCTAAGACGGATGAAGGGAGGTTGTTCCACTCTGATATTGTATTTGCAAAAAGCTGTATTTATACACATTTTTGGATGCTTTGACTAGTCGGAATTTCTTTGGGTGATATTGTCTAGTAGTCGTTGTAGTTTGACGTTGGATATGTTCTGGAATTGGGATTGCTATATCATTTGCATGAATTTTATACATGATTGATAGACGGATGTTCCTTCGTCGTTCTTGCAAATTCGACCAAATCCCCTCCCCCCTTACACCCACTTACTTGTTGTACTATGCCCTCATCTTGTGTTGATGTCTGAGATTGTAATTTATATACTTTGCCTTGCTCTGCCACAAGTGTCTGTTGCAAATCATCAAACCTCCATACCACTGCACCCTATCCCTCACCCCTCCCCTCCCCCTTACACCCACTTACTTGTTGTTTTATACCCTCATCTTGTGTCGATGTCTGAGATTGTAATATAGATACTTTTCCCTGCACTGCTACCAGTGACTGTCACAACTCAGCCGAAGTGACTTCTAACTGTTTGACTCTGTTGGGGTGCTCTTATTCTGACCTTTCCTCCCCGCCTCTCCCTCCCCTTCCCCTTCCCCTCCCCTAACACCCCTTACTTGTTGTGCTATGCCCTCATCTTGTGTCGATGTCTGAGATTGTAATGTAGATACTTTTCCCTGCTCTGCCACCAATGACTGTTGCAACTCAGATAAAGTCACCTCTAATTGCTTGACCCTGTCAGAGTACTCCAACTCAGACTGCGTTTTGGTAGTGATTTCCATCTGAACGTGTACAAAATGAAAAGACATTTACATCTAAGTATTTACACTCTCACACACACACAAAAGATGTTTGCTTGTAATAACCACCATAATCCTTAATTCAACTTACGGGAGTGTATGCAGAGTGAACCTAGAAAAGATTTCTCCGGAATTTCCAATGAAATGTCCATATGTGTACTGTCGACGCAAAAGGGTGCCGTTGTCAGTCAAATTAATTTTGAAATATTGATGGAATAAGGCATGGAAAACCAAGAAAATGAAGACAATTCTACAAACCTTAATCTTTCTTCATAAAATCAGAAAGCAGTATCAAATCTTACCCACAAAGGTGTCATCTTGAAGCATTCAAAAAGCTCCTTTTGTCGGTATTAAGATCTCAACTTTTTCTTTGAGAGACAACTGCAAACATTTGCCGCGACAGTACACATATGTGACCCAAAATGAGACACAATGAGGGACATATGAATATTGAGTTATTTATGTCATGATATTATGTATGAGTTAATGGACATTTTGGTACAAAGTCAATGTTATATCATGTTCCTAACCAAAGTGACAGATTATTGAAAAATCGCTTTTTCTCAGAACGGCAAATACAAATGATCAAGTTATGGACATTTTATAAGCTTTAAATTTGGTTTTGTTCACAAATCAATAGAGTAAATGAAATTTAAATACCTCGAAATGTAGTTAACTCTTTACTTTCATGAATTTGAGTCTTTGGTCGGATAAAAGATGTATCAAAGATCAGAAATAAGACTTTTATATATTTGGCATATTTTGACCATTGGTGCTCTTAAATCAAATTAGCTACTGTCGCATTGTGTCTCATTTATTCATGATGGGTCACACACATAAGGCCTAAAAAAAAAAAGTTTGATTGGCGTAACATGACCAAAACAAATAGGGTAGGTCGGTCTGGATTTTTATTTTATTTTATTTTTTTATTTTTTAAATCATCTACTTTTGAAAACTTAAAAGACAGCAGTACACGCAAATGAAGAGACGGCAAAAATTCCCTTTTCTTTAAACATTTTTCTTATTATTTATAGAAACCAACAGACTCTATGAGTACAAGTTTCTGAAGTTTTAAACAATAACAAACTTCTGATTTCAGGGGGGGGGGTTCCCCCTCAAAATAATAAAAAATATTCAGGGTCGGCGATGTATTTAGGGTCGGTCGGGTTACGCCAATCAAACATTTTTTTTTTTTAGGCCTAAGTATGACAGAAACTGTAACATAGACATCCCTCCAGGGGTATGCGACTGAGCTTGCCGATCGGGTCCACTTTTAAATTGAACTTAGTCAGCATAGAATTGAGGGCGCTATACCGATCAGGCGTGATTGCAGACGTGTGATTGTAGCAGACGACGCAACGCTGGCCACGCGTCTCTCAGACGACCCAATTTGGCAACGGGAGTGCACCATTGTGAATTATTTTTAACAGTCATCGCCCGGTTAACGATAAAAATCCTTTTGATTATGATGTATTTGTCAAAATGATAGTTTAAAATTCGCGATTACGTGTTATTCACTACGAATTCAAAATTTAGGTTTCACGTGGCCACCGTCGTCTGCAGCGCCCCCAAACCTATGCTGACTAACATGCCGTTTAACCTGCCGTTAAACCTGGTTAAACATTGTTAAACGCGTTAAACGCCGGTCACCGACACATTCCGGACGATAACCATAATTTATTCAAATATGCAAAAGGGTCCGTTTTCGCTACGTACGTTGGTATACTACTTTCCTATCCCAAAGTTAATAGTATCCCTGATCCCTCTGCCAGTAAGAAGCCATTTCATTTTAGAGATCTGCTGGGTGATCTGCTGGGTGATGGCAATACAGGGTGACCCAGAAAATGTTGAACCCAAAAATCACAAACTTAAAAAAAATAATTAAAAATGAAAATAAATGAATATGGCATTCTGTTTTTAACAAAAATGTGTTGCTTTACAGTAATGATGCTTCTTTTGATACAGGTGAAATAAGTGTCAAGAGTTGACTGCACTAGCGATCCATTAATCAATTACTTTTCTGTACTGTATTTGGGTTTATGGGATAAATATTTGAACATGTTTGATCGAGTTGATATCGAGTTGAATTTTTGTGGTCTTTTAAGAGAGTATTCATAAATACATTAGTGGGGGTGGGGTGGGGTGGGGTGGGGGAATATCGGTAGCGATCAAAAACGACTTGGTCCCTGGGGGGGGGGGGGGGAGTTGAAAATTTCTGTGTGCACCTTGCATGCAGTCAAAGATTTTCTGTTTGTGCTCCTGCCTAGTGCTAAGCTATTCCCTAAGAACTTGGACATAAAGGGGGATCAACAACAAAAATGACCCTAAAAAGAGGGGATGCAAGATCATACAAAAAATGATGTCCAAAGCTCGAACTTTTCATCAATCCCCTACCAAAGTATTTATGAACACTCCCTAGTAGTATTATAATGCTGCTCACCTTCGCATCTCCGAGTTGGCTTTGGGTTTCCACAAGTTGTGCCTCGACATCCTTACATTTCTTGTCGGCAGTTTCAATCTTCACAGCAGCGTCCGTCATAATCGTGAGCTGCCACAAAATATCAAAGTATAAAACAAATTTACATTGAAATTGACTAATCTGAGCACATGAAGTTTTCAACCTGCTTTCAATCTAAGCACACATATATCCTAATTGTGTGTAATTATTGCAAATTATATCAATGTCATGAACGAAAATGACTGTAACAAAAAAAGATGAATATGATCCCCAATTGGGAGTGGTAAATTCAACAAGTTTGATTTAGGTAGGGGTGTGCGCTATCAGTAAATGTTATGCGTTACACACAAAGATACAAAATATGTACCCAAAGACAAATCACTGAACTAAATTCTCAATAAGCCTTATCGCGAATCGGGAAAAAAGGAATAGAAAAGGGAGAACCCACAATGCATCAGAAAAAAGGATAATCAATTGATTTTTTCCAATTCGCGATAAGGCTTATTGAAATTTCACACAAAAAACATCTATTATTCCCCAGAAGTGGTAAACTCTTCAATTTTGGAAATGTATTTTACCTCTTGTACGTAACACTACATGCATATCTATCGGTGTTTATGATTGGTTAAATACACTATGTACTCATTTGAATAAGCAATTAAAACACTGCTTCTATAATATGTCACTCCAATCTTTATCAGGGATACAATTATTCTAACAATGTTTCTGATTGGTGCAACAATGATGCATCCATCTTTCTGACCAATCAGCAGGTAGTTCTCAAGGGGTTAAATATTTTGTTCAATTTCGAAAACGATTGCACGGAAAAGTAAAAAGTCCTTCCAAACAGGACTTAGGCCCCGACTGATATTTATTAAGCCAGAAATTATTTTCTTTGGGAATACAAGCCTATAAGGCTTTATTTTCAAAAAATCTTTAAAATCTATTATCTTAATGATTGTGATCCCTACCTTTTGTTTGTGGAACTGTTCCTCTTTTTCCTGCATTCCTAAGTTTTTCTTCTCCAACTCTTGCTTGACAGTGTCAAGTGATCCCTGCAAATTATCTCTCTCTACTGTCATAGTGCTGAGCTGTAATGAAACAAATGATCAGTCAGTTATGTGGCTTATACACTTATCAATCAAACTTAACCCCCTGGGGTCTACCGACCGATTTGGCTTCAAAGCAGTATTTTGATTGGTTACTCATAACATTATATCATCTAATAAGCCAATCTGGGATGCTGTAAGAAAGGTACTAGTGCTATAGCGAGTCAACATCAGGGATAGCACTGGATCAAAAATGTGAGAGGTCCCATGACCCCATTTCAGGACCCCGTAGGACTTCAAAAAACAAATTTAAGGGGTCCACCAAGAAATTGAGGGGTCCTGAAGTTTGGGTATTTGAAAATTTGACTTTTTTACGGACAGTTTTAATGAATTTATATTGTGAGCAAAGGATGGATATGTAATTTACCGAATATTTTAAGGTTTCCATTTCCATACATCGTCAAATTTAAGGGGTCCCTTCAATTTTGATTGGGACCCGCAAGTCTTTCCAATTTGAAACCTGACGCGTCACTATAAGAAAGTGAGAGGTCAAGGACGCGCAGACGCGTCAGAATGCGACCCCTGGTCAGAGAAATAGAAGCACTATTTTGATTGGTTACTCAGAGGGTTATATCATGCAATGAACCAATCAGAGAGACTGTAAGAGTAGTCCCCAGGGGGTTAAAGCTGTATGACCCGATCAAATTCATGTTTACACATCAAAATTGAGATTTTTTTTGTATCAGAAGAAAGTTCAAATTTTTCTCAAAAACTCTGCAAAGTTTTAGGCCTGAGAGATGTTTTGTTTATATGTTACAAATGAAAAGGTGTGTGTATTGTTCTATGAGAGCATTTGAATTGAATTTTTTGCTTCGATCATTATTTAGAACCATTCGATTTATCAATCTCAAACTTTGGATTAAGACTGTTCTATGATGCACCTCAAATTGGGTCACCATCTTTCACCATCTTTGACAAAATTTGCTTAGAATATATCAAATTTCCTGAAAATGTGATATTTGTTTCTGAAAATATTTTGTCATTGAGGCAAAAATTGCCTTTTTTCTCTTGAAAAAAATTATCATTAGATATAAACTGCAATTGGCCTTAAAACACAGGGGAGGGTCACTGGTACACAAAATGGCAATAAATGGCCCCATGTTTGCAGCATGTCTTAATATGGCCATTGATACTGAGAAGGCTAAAACCTGCAAAACATGGGGTTTTGATGTGAGAGTGATTCTGATAAAGGAAGGGGGAGTCTTAGCAACCAAATACTACACCTCGCTGAAATGAGAGTGTCCCCCTCCCCCGTGCTATACCACGAATGTATCTACGAACCTGTTGTAGTTGTTGCTGTAATTGTGTCACGTCATTTCCAAGTCGCTTGGCTTCTGCATCCGTATCTCGTAACGTTGCTTCGAGATTCTCGCATTTTGAATTTTCCATCTTCAAATTTTCCTCCGCGGCATCTAACTTTGATTGAGTTGTCTGCGTGGCTTCTTTGCTGGCAGTGAGAGAACTCGATATCTGAAATAGGAAATAAGGCAAAAACAAAATTGTAATGTTGTCCTCGACCGCCCGCTCGTCAGATTTAGGGCACTCCGGGGATTGTTTGGCTTTTTTCAGATTTTCTTCTTCTTTTTTTTCAGATTTTCTTTTTTTTTCAGATTTTCTTTTTTTTTCAGATTTTTTTTCTTCTAACAGTTTAAATGGCATAATATTAAATTAAGTGTTTAAAACATATATTTGCGACTCTTAGTGTGATTTCAACTTCTTGTTGGCTGAATTTTGAGCTTCCGCTGGTATAAGAAAATTAAAAAATAAATTAAAATAAATAAAAAATCCGCCCTCCCGCCCCTCCTCTCTGAAAGCTGTGGAGGACAACATTACCTTCTTTCTTTTTTAGCCTAAGAGCAGTACAACAATGAGACATTTGTGATGTCAAGACACTCCCTGACCAAAAGAGCAAAGTAGGGAGCTTTTGTTTAACACTTTCCACAAGGCTATTAGTTTTACCATATACAAAACATTTTTTTCAGTAACCTTTCCCAACTTTCAAAGTCTATCCCAGGAATTACTGAACCAATACTAGGCATGTTTGTACTTATTTGAATGCATTTCTCATAGTGATTCCAAATATTGTGATGAAATTAAATATTGTTGACATTTTTGAAATATTTTGTGAACTTTAAGAACTGTCGTCTGCAGACGCCTAAAGTTGTTTAAATTGATGTTATAATCTTAAAGGCTTCTCCTTCATCTTTTTTTCCATCTTATTTTTTGAAAACAACATAAGTGAGTCAACATTTTTATATACTAAATAATAGCCACAAAATGTTTCGACAAAATATCATATAACTATGTAAAGCATTTTTTATTTTAATTAGCAAGATTTTAAACACTTTAATTCAGGTCTGAAAAAGAATCACATATAATGTTATTAATCTTGAACAAATATATCATAAGTTTTATCATCTATTTTTTTCTTCATCAGAGCATAAAATCGTGCGTTCAAGTCGCCTTGAAACCAGGATTCTTTGCTTACCTCCCAAAAAGTTACTATCTAGGTCAGAAATGCTATAATCACATCTTAATTCAGTATGGTTAGTTGTCTGTTTCTTTTTTCGTGGTTTGATAATCAGATTTAATTGTAGAATTTCTCCTCTACCCCATTCACTGTGTACAACGTGCAGGTCTATACAGTGAATGTCAGTGCGCCGTGGTCCGAAGAGTCACATAAAGCCGTTGGTCCCATGCAGGCCTCAAATTTCGTCATTTTAGGGGCACGGCCACTTTGGCCTTAAGAATATACCATTTCGAAGGGCACCGAGGCCATGTTCTGGGGCACCAAGGCCAAACCAAGGGCACACACGGCCTCTGTTAAAAATAGGGCACGGCCATTATGGCCGTGAATTTTTTACTGATCCGAGGGCATCGCGGCCAGATGCGAGGGCATCGCGGCAATGGCCGCGATGTAATTTGAGCCCTGGTCCCATGTATTCAGACGCCTCACCCTGAACACGTTAAATTAGTCGCAGACCTCATCGTAAAGAGTAGGGGATCATCCCGGGTCTGTTACCTGTACACAAACTCATGTCCCTAGGTTTCAGGGGCCTTGGCGCGACAACAAGTTAACTTGTTCTGCCAAGTATATAGAAATAGACAAATTAATCACATTGATTTATAGCACTATTGCTACCCTGGGTTTCACGCCGAGGTTGTTAACTCAGCGATCAGGCTATAATGACTAGTATTACGCTATGGATTTTTACTTTTTCTTGGCACGGTTGGTTGGCTTGCTTTTTCACTTATTGTGCGACATTTGGATATGAGCTCGCTTCTCTTGTTTAGAAGGGTGGGTTGTTTGTCGCACAGTATAGCTAATTTCTCCTCCATGCATAGATTGCATTGGCCTGAATTGTGTTTATTCATGTTTGAGGTTGTTAATACTTACCATTTGATTGAGTGATCTATGCTTGTTTTTTCAGCCCCCATATGTGTTTTGATAGTTCTGTCTCTTTTTCGTAGCGTTGGTGTCTGAAGGATTTTGTGTGGTTATGGTATCTGGATTTGAAACCCCCCTGCCAACCCGATATAGTGCGCTTTGCCTTGGTTGCTTGTCACTGTGGCTTGGTATATTATGTCGTTTACCAAGCAGTTTCCACGTAGTGGGCAAGTGTTTTTTTGCCTACAGTTGCATGTTTTTTCAGGGGTTTCTTTAGCAGCTTTCTTTGTGACTTCGCTGTTGTGCGTCTTGATTATTTGGATGACATTCTTCATACAGCTGTAGCTGAGTTTCATGTTATTGCTATTAAATATCTTATGCAACTTGTGTCCGTGTGGAAAGTGCTTGGTAATAAGTTTCAGGAAGACACCCCCGACATTAGTTTTTACATTTCTACTGTAAGGGGGATTATACCATATACACTTTCTAGATCGGTTATTGTTCTTAGGTTTACTGTTCTTTACACTCTCTTTAAATGTCATAGATATAGATATAGATCTTACCTCTTGGTTTAATCTAGTCAATTCCTGATGACTGGCCTGTAAGGTGTTCAGCTGATTCTTCAAGCTTTCCTCAGTTGAAACTTTTTCTGATTCTACCGATTCCAACTGAGTTGTCTGAAACCATACATAAACAAATTTAATGAAATAGCGCTTTATAAAATCTCATATGTAGGGGTGTATGTTATGTACATCAATATCAATGCTAAGAAAACGATAATGCAATAAGCAAAAGTCCATATTCATAGGGGTCATAGTACTGTAAAACACTAACATTTCATGGCATTAAGATTTAGCGAATTTGCAAAACCCAACCTTTTAGTGGCATTTTAATTTCACTAATTTGAATCATTTCGCTATAGGTTAACCTATGTATAAAATCCTATTTGGCGGCATTTTAATTTAGCGAATAGAAGTCCCTAGCGAAATTAGCAAAATTAAAATGCTAGCGAAATGTTGTTGCTTTACAGTATTTGTATCTGATTATCTTATAATTACACAACCTTTACATTTTGATAAGTACCCTACTGCTATCATAGAATATTTATTGTCCAAAATTGACAATCATTCATGAATGATGCCGATTGAAAAGTCATATACCCGAACGCCAAGGAATATTCCATGCAATATTTGTGCAATGGAGCAGACATTGTACTGTAAAAATGGTAATTTTTGGGCGATTATTTGTTCAAAAATATGGGGATTCTTCTGATATCAAAATATCTTGATGTGAAGAACAAAATAATAGCCAAAAAAAGGTGATCAGAACATACACCTTTAACAGGAGAAAAGACACCTCTGGGTCTGGAAACATAGATCAATAGATCAATAGATAGCCTACCTTATGCTTTATATCTGTCTCTAGTAAGCTACATTTATGCTGTGATCCCGCAAGTTGCTCTTTAAGCTCCTGTACACTCTGGTCCTGTTGACTGATACGCTCTCTGCAGTCTGTCAAGTCTTTCTGAGTCTGATAATGAAATATAAATTGTATCAGAATTATTTTCTTGTGCCATGATTCAATCATTTTGAGTAAAGAGGGGTTCTCTTATTGAGAGGACTCTGGTTGAATGATGGACTATGTTTGATCTTAATTACAGTAAATTGACAATGATCGATATCGCGAACTTACTTACAATGAAATTTACTTTATTTTTGTTACAAATTTGGGGAAAGATAAATAGTTAAGTCATTCTATTTACCCAGAAAACTAAGTAAACATTTCTGCCACTGATTGTGGTAATGTTCTTATATCTTTCAATACTATACTCTATTTGCCGTAACTTGACAGGCGCAGTTTTTACGCACACACGTAAGTCTCTTCTGTCATTCAACGCTCATGTGTATACGCCAGCGCCTGGAGTAGACGCGTGCAGTATGTGCTACAATTAGTAGCATACCCAGTTACGTCACTCTCTCGTGAGGAACAAATAACACTATGATCTTCAAACATCACATCGAATATTTTCACCCAATATGTCACGTTTACCTTTTCCGCATTTTCTGACACATTTTTCAGTTCTTTCTGCTTGTCTTCCAGTGCGTTTTGTGCTGTTCTCAGATGACTCTCTAAATCTGCTCTTTGTGTGACTGAAGATGTCTCCTGAGCCAACAACACCTCATTCTGTAAATCAACACAATAACAGTTTATGCAATCTATTTTTCTTGTTAATTAAATGAGGTTAGGGTGTTACCTTTATGTAAGCCATCACAAATTAGCATTGGGTAAGTCTACAGAGTATATTAACACTTTCCATGCGGCAGGCGGCAGCAGATGAAACTTCAAAATGTCACAAAATGTTTAAAAAATGTCAAAATTATTGAATTTGATTACCATATTTGGAATCAACATGATAATTGCAAATACAATAAGTTCAAACATAACTAGTATTGGTTTAGTAAATTTTGAGATAGACTTTGAAAGTTGGGAAACGTTTCTGAAAATATCTGTTTTGTATAATATGGTAAAACTAATAGCCGTGCAGAAAGTGTTCCCTACTGTATGCCAATCAAACAAAACATTTCATTTTTTGACATCCAATATTAGTTTTCTGGGCCTTCTTCATTGATACTACAATTTGTTCATCAAAAATTCCTAGCACAATTAGACAGTTGTCTGAATCTCATTTATTTGTCAATTCCAGCCATACCTTTGTTTTAAGCTGTGCATCCAGTGCCGCCACCTTCTCTTGACTAGCAGACAGCTTATCCTGGGTGTCCTTCATGGAGGATTCAAGCTTTTGATGCTTTTCTGTTAAACTGTCAAATTCGCTCTTACTCTGTGTGGTGAAAAACAAATAACACAAGTTTTTAGTAGCAAGTGGCTTAAAGGGGGCTTGTCAACAAGCGCTGTAACATTTGAACTATTAATGTGGGAATGTAAAAGTATACAATTTTGGAAAGGAAATGAATCGGAGAATCCATTTTTGGTATCAAATTTCACTATAAAGTGTGATTGTGTAAAGTGTAAAGTGTCAAAATGTGATTTTGGCGGTAAAAATCAAATTTAATCATTATAAACATTTTTGTATCAAAACTAAAAACAAGTCCCTGGGGAAATGTCTTAAGATAATTTTGGTACAATTTCAGCAATTTTTACTAAAACTGAATTTGCTACGATTGCAGCAAAATTTGAGCCCAATTAAGGTTGGTGTCAACCCTGTTTGGCGCCAAATTATCAAGCACTGTAACTTTTAAATTATGAATGTGATGTACATAAAAGTATACATTTTTTGTAATGAAACGAGTCAGAGAATCCATTTTTGGTATCAAATTTTACTAAAATTAATGTTTTTTACATTTTTGCCCAAAAATCACCTTTTTGGCATCAAAAATTTTCAGACAACCTAACAATATCAGTTTTTGATTAAAAATTCCAAAATTTCACCAAAATCATCTTAAGTCAATTATCTAGGAGCGAATTTTTTTTTTTGGCTTAAAATTTGTTTGTTATATTAAATATTAAATATTGACCAAAAAGTGCCAAAAATGAGATTTTTGAGATAAAAAACATTTTTTTGGCACTTTTTGGTCAATATTTTCAAAACAAACAAATTTTAAGCCAAAAAAAAAAATTAGCTCCTAGATAATTGACTTAAGATGATTTTGGTGAAATTTTGGAATTTTTAATCAAAAACTGATATTGTTAGGTTGTCTGAAAAGGTGATTTTTGGGCAAAAAATGTAAAAATCACTAATTTTAGTAAAATTTGATACCAAAAATGGATTCTCTGACTCATTTCATTACAAAAAATGTATACTTTTATGTACATCACATTTATAAATTAAAAGTTACAGTGCTTGATAAATTTGGCGCCAAACAGGGTTGACACCAACCTTAAGTGATTTTTTGGTTTTTAGTGAAATGTGATACCAAAAATGGATTCTCAGACTCATTACCTCTCCAAAATGTATACTTTTATATACATCATATTAAAAGTTCAAAAGTTACAGTGCTTGATCAATTTCTTGTTTTTAGGGTTGACAGCCCTCTTATCGTCTTGTTATATGGCCAAATACAAAGGTATGTCATAAAAGACAATGCAAAAGGGTTACTATGGCATATATTTTGGGGCGTCAAAATGTCCATAAAAGGCAGGAGGTTGGGAGTTATCGATTTTTAAGCAACTCCAAACAAGGCAGGCAGGAGTCTCATATTTAATTGTCATTGTCTCTATACTGAAGACATATCAATCATACTGATTTTACTTTTAAGGTGGCTTTAGCCCCAAATATATGGTACAACTAAATAGTGGCACATATAACTTGTGAATTCTATTTTGAAATACAGTCACCTAGAATCCTGTAACATCTTCTTACCTGCTGGAGCTGTGTATGTAGATCGTCTAGCTGTCCTTGATACTTAGAAGCCTGCTCTTCTTTACCTGTCTTTTCATTGGACAGTTGCTCTTGCAGATCGGCCTATGATGTGTGAATCAGAAAGAATTATGCTCATTTATGTAATAATGACACAAAAGAATTGTATGCTATACACAAGAATGATATAGTGTATTTGTTTAAAAACAAGAAACTTATAAAAAAGGGGAAATATGCATCAAGTAAATTGGGAGAAAAAGACCAAAAACTGGCTGCAAATAAATAAAAATAGGGACAGCGGTCCCAAATAGGTCGTCCGTTTATATGGGTAGATTAAAAACAAGGTGGATCTCAAACCACAGGCATCTAGAAAGAAAGAGGTTAGACCACTAGCGGATCCAGGATATAAAAAATAAAATAAACATCCTGGAGTTTGGTTGCAATTGTACTTCACCTGTTTAAATGTAATTAATTTTACATATGCAGCTAATTTTACATCTTGACCTCATATGACCTTTGACCTTGGTATGTGACCTTTGACCTAATTAACACATGAATGTTTCCATGTTGCATCCGTGACCCAAGTTTGGTTGCAATTGGTCATTGTATGGAAAAATGAACAAGAGACCAAAAAAAATGAAAAAGAGACAAAAAAAAAGTGTACTAAATTTTACATCTTGACCTCAGATGACCTTTGACCTTTCTATGCGACCTTTGACCTCATTAACATATGCGGGTTTCCATGTTGTATCTATGACTGAAGTTTGGTTGCAATTGGTCATTGTATGGAAAAGAAATGGAAAAATGTAATCAATTTTACATGTGCAGCCATTTCTACATTTACATCTTGAACTCAGATGACCTTTGACCTTGGTATGTGACCTTTGACCTCATTAACATATGAAGGTTTCCATGTTGTATCTATGACCAAAGTTAGGTTACAATTGGTCATTGTATGGAAAAGAAATGGACAAATGTAATCAATTTTACATATGCAGCTTGACCTCGGATGACCTTGGTATGTGACCTTTGACCTCATTAACATATGAAGGTTCCCATGTTGCATCTATGACCGAAGTTTGATTGCAATTGGACATTGTATGGAAAAGAAATGGAAAAATGTAATCAATTTTACATATGCAGCCATTTCTACATTTACATCTTGACCTCAGATGACCTTTGACCTTGGTATGTGACCTTTGACCTCATTAACATATGAAGGTTTTCATGTTGTATCTATGACCAAAGTTTGGTTACAATTGGTCATTGTATGGAAAAGAAATGGACAAATGTAATCAATTTTACATATGCAGCCACTTTCACATATACATCTTGACCTCGGATGACCTTTGACCTTGGTATGTGACCTTTGACCTCATTAACATATGAAGGTTCCCATGTTGCATCTATGACCAAAGTTTGATTGCAATTGGACATTGTATGGAAAAGAAATGGACAAAACAAAAAGTGTATACCAAATTGTAACAAAAAGTGTATACCAAATTGTTGACACACACTACACACACCCCCCCCACACACACAGACTACACACGAAGGATGCTGCCATAAGGTCTCTTCCTACGGACGACCTAAAAATGAGGAAATGTTTATAGTATTAGGATATACAGATTCTTGTTTATAACAGAAGATTCTCACATAATGCTTGTAAATTGTTAGTGATGCACCTGACACTATTGAAACCCCATCGAAATAAAATAACAGAAGCAAGGCCTTGTTACCATTGCTGTTGTCTATAGCACTTCTGGAGTAATTATGTTATACCCTCCACAGGGTATTCATAGTGCGTGATTTTTAAGAACGACACATACTAACCGATGTTGGTGTGAAGGGTATAACAGAATTATGCCGCACTTCTAATTAAAATATTGTCCACTTGACATGTCTTTTCTGTACTGAAACAGCTTAGTTACCTCTGTTGTGAATGAGCCTATTAACTGGGGTGGAAAGGTGCCTAAACAGGCTACAATATTGGGGGAAAGTCCTTGGATGGCGTTAAACGTTTGGACAACATTATTTGCAGAATCTTTTCTTCTGATCTTTAAATGATGTTTATTTTGTTAATAGCTGACTAGGACAACTTAAACAACAAGTTCCCCTTTCCCACATCCCATCAATCAATATTGGGACACCTTCAACAACTGCTGAAGACATTAACATTCCTCAACACTGCACAGGGTTGTTAGTTTCCATTATTAACAAGTAAGCGTTCCAAGATTTTTTTCCAGGATTGTAGTATAGTCTGTCATAATGTAATTTCATTAAAAATTCATGACCTAAATTTATACATACTTACATTTTCTTGTTTGAATTGTTGAATGGCAGTGTTAGCACCTTCACCGGCTTCAATCTGAAAATAGATGAAAATGCAATGTTTATCACGAGCATCGGTACAACATCAAAATGACACAATCAAAAATACGAGACTTTCTCCTTTAAAAGTAGGACAAAGATTAGACGGGAAAAAATGATATTTTTAAGATGTAAAATGCTGATTATTCCTACTTCAAAATAGTGTATCACTATAACAAATGAGATAAAGTGTACTTTGGGTCCCAGCTTTGCATCAGTTACACGGTAGAATAACATGTCCCATAACAATTCCATCAAATACTTATACTCTATATGGCTTCCTCTGGACAGTGACGTAACATAACAGGCGTGGCCTTTACGCACGCTTAAGGGGGCTGTGCACCTTCAGGTACAGCCTCCGTAAAACTGCCGTAACTTCTTTATTATTCGTTAAAGGTAGATGACCCGATCACATTTTCGTAACACAAAATTATTTCAAACATACGGAGATTTTCATATCATATGAAAGCTCGTATTTTTCTCATCATCATACTGAAATTTGACGGCCTAAATCGGTATAATTACGGAGAAATCGATGAAATAACGTTGAATTACCGCGAATGGTGGTATACCACCGATATAGTTTGTGTACTACTCAATGGGTACAGTTCACAGCATCTTGTGCGTCTAAAATAAGAACCATTAGTGCTATGCAACTCAAACTTTGGAACACGACTTTTTTAAGGATGACCTTTCATGTAGAATAGAAAACTTCAAGTTGAAAATCAGAAATGTGATCGGGTCATCTACCTTTAAATCTATATAAAAGTATACATTTTCTTGCAGAAAAGGGTTCAATGAATCCAACCATGATCATGAAATTGACCATTTTGGGAGAAAATTATAAAAAACATGTTTTTTGACCCATTTTAGGTTTGGAAAAGATAACTCAAAATATATTTGGTTAAATTTTATCATACTAGTTTAATTATATTCCTCATGCAATTCCCTAGGAATCTTTTTTTTTTTAATTTTTACTTTATTATTTTTTGAATTATCGAACAAAAAGTGCCAAAAAATATGATTTTTTACCAAAAAAATGATTTTCACGATTTTGGAGGTTAAAAAACAGGTTTTTTGGCACTTTTTGGTCTGTAATTCAAAAAATAATAAAGTAAAAATTAAAATAAAAAAAACGATTCCTAGGGAATTGCATGAGGAATATAATAAAACTAGTATGAGAAAATTTAACAAAATATATTTTGAGTTATCTTTTCCAAACCTAAAATGGGTCAAAAAACATGTTTTTTTATAATTTTCTCCAAAATGGTCAATTTCATGATCATAGTTGGATTCATTGAACCCTTTCCTGCAAAAAAATGTATACTTTTATTAAGATTAAATGAATAATGAAGAAGTTACGGCAGTTTTACGGAGGCTATACGAAGGTGCACATCCCCCTTAAGTATCTTCCGTCTCTCAACGCTCGTGTGTATACGCCAGCGCCTCAAGACGGCGCGCACGTTATGAGCACGCTTATGTATCTTCCGTCTTCCAACGCTTGTGTGTATATGCCAGCGCCTCAAGTAGGCGCGCGCGTTATGAGCTGCAATTAGTAGAAAACGCAGTTACGTCACTGTCACAGGATGGCCAAACAGACTATAGTTTATACATGGACCTCAATAGTACACTATTTCCAAAAAATATTGGGTTTTTTCACATTGCAATTTTGATTTGATTTTTCCTATTGCATTTTTGATCTGTATCTCTAATTAATGTCCTGGCAATTGTGTCTGTATTTTATAGGCACAGTGTCACATCCCGATATACAGCTTCGAAAGAATGTTAGGAAATATACACACACATTTAATATGGCAAAACATTGACACCTACTTGGACAATAAGATTAGCTCTTTCTTCCTCCAGTCTAGATGTGGCTTCTTTCTGCTTCTGTACACTAGCCTCTAACTCTTCTAGTTTTGAACTCCTAGAAGTAAATCCCAATAACATATATATGTAGACATGATATGTTAGATATTTGGAGTCACAGAATTGATTCAAAGAGAAACTCGCAATTACTATAAATGTTCAATCTAAATCATTCACTGTAAGTAGAGGGATGTAAATGGGTGATTGATCCTAGTAAATCATTTCATCTTAACTCCACACACTATAAATGATGGTCAGTGAAACATTTCACTGACCATACAGGATTTGAACCTGGGACCTCTGGACCACTAGACCAGGATCTACAAACTGAGCTAATGAGTCAAATGGGGAGAACGGCGATAATATTATCTATAGGGTGATTGATCCATTACCTGACTTTTTTAAGCGAGCTTGGCCAGATTGCTGGACATTTATGGAGGCTCGTCCAGAGAATAGGCTACAAGATATCACCCCCTTTTTATGCTGAAATATCATCATCCAATTCCAGAAATGCAAAAAAAAAAAACACCCATTTCCAGATTTTTTTTATGAACTCATCATGCTTATTTCCGGATGATTTATATCCCTGTAAGTCAAAATTTTCATGAGGAAAAAGTAATGGTATAAGTACATGGATCACGATTTCAAGGTTCAAAAGAGATCTTTTTTAAAAAGCAAAACAAATGTTATCAGGACAACAACAAAAAAGTTTGTTTAGAGCAGCAAGCCTGGAAAGTCAAATTAAATGCAAAATGTGTTGGGGTTTTGGAGGTTTTGGTGGTTTTTTGCTCAAATACATAGTGGAGATTCACTTCAAATGGTTTTATTTAGTCAAATCTGTGCATTTTTTTTACTCTAATGCTCGCTAAAATTTTCGCCACGAAATGTCACTTTCGTGTTTGCCGTATGTGGCCAATCGCCATCTTGACACATATCGGACACATTTTTGACAAAAGATGGCGCCCTTGTTTACGTTTCCTCTATAACAAAAATTAAATGCGCAAGAATCAAACGTCTCAGTGATATGCGCACGCACTACTGGAAACAAACTTGTTTTTGTTTGTTTTTGGCCTCATAATCCATTAAATTTGTTTCCAATTACATCAAGAAATGAACTGGTATGACCTTGATATAGGGAAAGCTTTTTGTCACAAAACAGATGCGCAAGTAGTAAGATGATTAAAAAGATAAATGCTAACACATGGCAGCCAATCATCACAACTGACTGAGGCCAAAAGACAAGGCAAGCCTGAGCTTTTGATGTTATTTTTAAATAACTTAAAAGAATATTCTTAAAAGAATATTCTTAAAAGAATATTCTTAAAAGAATCACACAAGTAGCGTAAGTTTTAAATAACTTGAATATAGAAACTATATCTAAGCGCTCTTGGGGAGACAGATCTTTGCTATAGCAGCTCCTCGTCTCTGGAATGAACTTCCTATCCATATAAAAACTGCAAAAACTGTTATAATCTTCAAAAAACTGTTGAAAACACATCTGATGTCTGAGACTTTTTATAATAATTAAGTAGTTTTATTGTTGTTGTTTATCATTTTTATTTATATTTTATTTTTTATGTTTGTGCCTTGAGCGCTCTTATTCAGAGTGGATATGTGCCTTGTCACTATTATTATTATTAATATAGGGGTCGTATTCAGAGAGAATAGATAGAATAGCCCATATAAAGCCACCTACTTGTTATCAATGGTCCTAGCCTGCTGCTCCACTTGTGCCTGTTTATCTCTCAGCTGTCCCTTTAGATCGTCGTTACTCTCAGACTCTTGCTGGTATTGTTGCTGTAGCATGTCTAATTGTGTTTGCAGATCGCTTAGTTGGCTTTCTTTCTCCTTTGTACCGCCCTCAACCTGTGAAACAAGCATGTATGGTCATGTACAACTACTGTTAGTGGCCTTTGGAAAAGGTTGGTATTGGTAATAAGCCTAAAATCTAATTGACAGGCAGATGGCTGTCCTAGAGAAAATGGTCGGTAAGTCAGGCACTATGCTTTTTAGGTTTTTTTCTATAATTCTGGGTGGAAGCATTTTGATTGGATGGGGTGGTGCACTCTCAAAATAATCAGCAGGGAGTTTTGTTCTGTGTTTGGAATTTGACTACATCCATACTTCATTGATTTAATTATTTATCTTTCCTAAATATTTCTCATACATACTTCATTATCAATAAATTCCTCACAAAGATTGTCTTCATAGAAAGACCGCAATTAAGTCTCCTGTAATCTGGAAAAACCTAGTAAGTCTGTTGAACGCAAATGGGAGAAAACAAAGGAAAACTGTTTCCATATTTTGTCCAGACTATATTTTTCCATACTAGATTCTTCTATACTAGATTCTTCCAGATGAAAAACTACCGGCAGGGAAGAGTTTCACACACTTTAACTTGATAACTGAAGGGGAAAAACCTATTGAGTCCAAATATGGGTCTAACTCAATTTTTCTCCAAAATTTGAATTGCTAGGTTTTTCCAGATTACAGGAGAAGTGTTGTAGTAATTTATGAAAGCTGCATATGCGGCACTCACATGTTCCATGATGCCAATTCAATGATAAATGTGATTATAATACAGATATGAAGTCATGATGTATTCGATACTATTTCATCTCAAATTTGAAGATGTCATAGCTTATTCTAGTTTCTACACCATAATATCAAACTCCATCCAATGCAATGACATTTGAACAAATGCAATCAAAGAATAATGTCAGCTCTGGCACAGAAATGCTATGCCTTTAATTATAATATACACAATTATAATATACACAAGGACAACATCTTGAAGTTATCCTGGTACTTCTAGTCTTCTCGGCAACGTTTGATACTCTATCCCATCCAACTTTACTACAACGTCTGTGTGAACGATACGGTATTATAGGAACAGCACTGAAATGGTACGAGTCATATCTATAAAGCAGATCTCAGTCGGTTGTCATAAATGGCAAGATATCGGACAGTTTCGACCTGGATGAGGGGGTCCCTCAAGGTTTGGTTAATGGCCCCCTTATGTTCACTCTGTTCTCTGCTCCCATTGGTGATGTTATCAATGCTTATAATATCGAATCCATGACATATGCTGATGACACACAGTTGTACATGCTTCTTCATCCAAATGAACGCGATTTTGTCATCCCAAGACTAGAACTCTGTCTTCGCAACATCAAAGCATGGACAACAAAAGATAGACTCGTCTTGAACGACTCAAAAACCGAGGTGGTTTACATAAGCTCCAAATTTGTGAAAACACCATCCTTCCCCAAAATCACCATTGATACATCTGAAATTGAAGTATCGCGGGTCGCAAGGAATCTTGACGTCATCTTCAATAAGTCTATGGACATGAAAGCCCATGTAAAGAGTGTGGTCCGATCAGCCCCTTTTGCAATCTACCGTATCGGTAAGCTGCGTCACTATCTGGACAAATCTTCTGTCGAGAGGTTGGTACATGCATTTATATCCTCGCGCTTGGATTCATGCAATGCTATTTTATATGGACTTCAATATAATGAAATTGCTGAGTTTCAGAGAGTGCAGAATTCTGCAGCCCGTCTCGTTACAAAATGTAAAAGGGATGAGCATATGAAGCCAGTTCTTAGGTACCTCCATTGGCTTCCTGTGCAACATCGGATTGTGTACAAGATCGCATTGCTTACATATAAAGCACTTTACGGTTAGGCTCCTAGATATATTAGTGAACTTATTGAGGTGTATAAGCCAAGGCGTACCCTAAAATCGACTTCAGTAAAAGGTCTTATGCTGCAGCAGCACCAAAAGTGTGGAACATGTTGCCCTCCAAGCTCTGTGCAACGTCCCATATCAATTCATTTAAAAAAGGACTTGAAACTCATTTGTTTAATGCACTTGGTTAGATATTCGTTTCCATCATTTCAGTCATGTCAGTGTTATATTACAATTTCTGAAAGTCTTTTGTATTTTGTCCTTCTAGAGTGAAATTTATGGTTGTGCAATTGCTTAATATACACATTTATGTGTATATTTTTAAAAGTGTCTTTTTCATCTGAATTTGCCACGTTGTTTTCTGGTAAAAAATGTGTGGTATTTTTTACTGATAGTATATATTTCGTGTTTCCTGATGTTTTAATCTTCTTATAATGTATTTTACTATGTTCTATATTTGTATTGACTATCTGGATTTGGTTTATTTTAGTATGTACATGGATAATAGTTATATTGATTGTATATTTTGAGCATATGTCTTGTTGTAGTTTAAATGATTTTGGTAGTTTTTAAATCTTTCTGTGCAGCGCCTTGAGGCTGTTTACATCGTAAGGCGCTTAATATAAAGTCCCATGTATTATTATTATTATTAATGATGTCACATCCCATAATTTACCATGACACAAGAGTAAATAAAACAACTATAGTTTAATCAGTTCCAAATTGGCGAGAAATGTTAGGTTTTTATGGTGGTAATGGTATGGTTTTTCATATGCCCGCAATTATGGCCACACGTATGTGGTATTGGCCGCCTGCATGAGTCGCACATATAATGCACAGTGCGCTTGTTGCATTCATGCGCGCCCGTGTCCTTCTGCATATTTATTTGCTGCTGAATTAGGCTTTGCCAATTTGGAACTGATCAAACTATAGCAAGTTTACAATGATTGGGCTCCTAACCTTATTGCATTGTAACTGCAAGGATGCTATCTGTTGCTCTGTTTGTCTCTGCTGTGTTTCTGCTGTCTCTCTCTGTTCACTAAGCTGCTTATGTAGACCTTCTATTTCACTCTGTTTACCTGTGCTTATGGCATTCAACTACAAAAGATAAAGTATAATAGAGAAGCTCATCCCAACTGAAAGAGCGAAATAAACACATAACAAACCACGCCGTTGAATGTCCCAACTCGAAAAAGCAAGGACATTTACCAGCATGGGACTCGAGCCCACGATCTCCTATATTCTAGAACAGGCGCTTAACCAGTTGGCCACCGGTACTTGCTGATATACAGCACTTTGAATCGAGGCCAAGTGATTAAAACGCAGATCGAAGGCATGTTGCCACATTATACTGACTCCCTCTGCTATGCTCAGTAAGCTGCTTATGCAGACCTTCTATTTCACTCTGCTTCCCTGTGTCCGTGGCGCATCAACCAAAATGGATATATAGCAGACAATTATTTTGCTACAACTGATATAAAAATGGGCTCAACATTTAGGAAAAGTTGCCAATACTTTGTAGCTTTTACTATTTATTTAGTTTTTAATGTATTGAATTGTTGTACATTTTTTTTAAATAATTAAAAAGCAAATTAATCCTCTCACAATTGGATAACCATAGTTTACTGAGTTGCCAGTCTATTTACTACTCAAAATTACTAAGTAGCTTATTTTGAAAATCCCTCTATGTAACACTTCATACCTCGTGTATCTGCTGCTGTAAGTCTGTTATCCTCGCTGCATTGCCTTCAGCATGTTGCTGTTGCTGTTGCTGACTAAACTCTACTTCTTGTTCCAATTTTTGTTTGGCTGAGGCTTGCTCATCTAGCTGCTTCTTTACCTGGGTGGATTGATTGAGAGGGTTCATACAAAAATATTACAAAAGAGCTTATTTCTGTGCTCTTGAAGGAGGTATCCCGCAAGCACAACATTGTGCATTATATGTTAGAAAAATAATTATTGAAATTTTTCCCCGCCAGCAGCTGAAATCTTGATAAGTGGGGGGTGGGGGTGACGTTTTCCTCAAGTCCGTCCGAAAAATTGCATGGTCAAAATCGCAACTGTATCGACGGAAGCTAGTATAAAAGTGTTGATAAACATTTTAATTGAGGTAATTTTGTTGAGACGGGAGATTTTATATGCTAGGCGGGAGTGCGGGAGAAAAAGTGTCTCTAATGCGGGAGAGTTGACAGCCCTGATGAAGACGCTAGGGAAGGCAAGACCCAAATAAGATTTCTTGAGCAACACCAGCATGCTTCATTTTCATCACATGACCACTGATTTCTGTCACCAGTGTCTAACTGGTTCCCATTGACATTACAGTACAATGAAAGGCTTACAATGTTGTCAAACGAGGGTCTTTAAGAAAATCCTTCTGCAAGTGTAGAACAATTGATGTGACTTCAATTCAGACCTCTCTTGTTTTTCTTAAAGACCATTTATTTTTGGAATAACACAAAATGTATGTTTTAGTTGGGATTCAACTTCTTTTTCATATATTTGGCAAGTTATGCCTATCTCTACCATTACATGTATTAGAAGTTGGAAGTTCAGACGACCCCCAGCTGTTAATTACTTCAGCACATGTTTGGCACTGTTTGATGGAAAAGCCCTGTTGGTACTGTAGTGGTGCTAAGCATGCTAGGGGTAGGTCAAGAAATCTTCTTTGGGCAAGACCCATTCTGCTTCTCACCCTCTATCTATCTAATACATACTAAACCTACCTGTGTCAATTCTTGTTCTAGACTAGCTATTTGTGAGGTTTTGGTTTGTAATTCTTCTTGTAATACGCTACTACTGCCACTACTGCTCTCTAAACTAGCTTGTAACCTACAAGAGAAATTACAAGAACATTTCAATTATAATATACTGTAAAAGTGGACATTTTCGAGCTACATTTATCTTCACTCTTTTTCACGTTAAAGTGAGCAAGCGCGAAAATAAAAATGTGCGAAAATATATTCATTTTGCATGTAGGTCTATGTAAGAAAACTCAAAATTGAGAAAATAAAATAAAATAAAATTGTTCAAAATTGTCAAAGCTCGAAAAATTACATGTGCAAAAATGTCCACTTTTACAGTATTGGATTCATATAAGGCCAAACAAAAAAATAGGTTTGTCTCAAAGCTTGCGCGCACATTGGTTTTGAAATGCCAAAAATACCGCGTCTGAAATGCAGGAAATTCTTCTTCTTTTTTTCCCTTACAAATTTTTTTTCTTCAAGTTTTTATTAAAAATATTGGCAGATTTTCCTTTTCTCAAACTTTTACATGACTCAGTTCTTCAAATTTTTCTTCACACAACTACATCACAATATTCATTTTAAATAGGAAAATACAAAATCAGAAAGTGTCAACAGTTGCAAATAGTAAGAGTTAAAATTGACACACAAATAAAAACAAAAAGGAAGACAAAAAAACGCGCGTGTTCCCGATTTTTAAGCCTTCGCAAGCTTTAAGACAATCTTTTTTTTTTGCCTAACATCTTTCTCCAAATGGACTTTCAGTGCTGCTAATTCACTATAGTGAAAGGTCAGAATCATCAAATTCATATTACTTCATCTAGGCATGCTGCCTGCAAGATGCACTGCTCCTATGATATTTCCTATATTTATGAATATAAGCTACACATATATTTATAAATTCAAATAAATCAACTCAAGTGAATGGCACATGATAATGCCCTCGTTCAATAACACTGCCCTCATTCAATAACACTGCCCTCGTTCAATAACACTGCCCCCGTTCAATAACACTGCCCTCGTTCAATAACACTGCCCTTGTTTAATAACACTGCCCTCGTTCAATAACACTGCCCTCGTTCAATAACACTGCCCTCGTTCAGTAACACTGCCCTCGTTCAGTAACACTGCCCTCGTTCAATAACATTGCCCTCGTTCAATAACACTGCCCTCGTTCAGTAACACTGCCCTCGTTCAATAACACTGCCCTCGTTCAATAACACTCCCCTCGTTCAATAACACTCCCCTCGTTCAAAAACACTGCCCTCGTTCAATAACACTGCCCTCATTCAATAACACTGCCCTCGTTCAATAACACTGCCCTTGTTCAATAACATTGCCCTCGTTCAAAAACACTGCCCTCGTTCAATAACACTGCCCTCGTTCAATAACACTGACCTTGATCAATAACACTGCCCTGGTTTAATAACACTGCCCTCGCATGAGTGCAGTAGATATTTCAAATGCACTTTGTGAGCTTTTTAATATTATCTCTGTCATTGTTGAGTCTTGCTTTTTGAAATGTATGACGTAATATCTCTTACCTATCCACTTCCTCTTTCTTTGGTGCGTTTAAGAGTCGGTCTTTCAGCTCTTCCAATTCAGCTTTAGAACTGAAACAAAACAACATACAGGTTGAGTCCAAAAGAAAAAGGCGCTTAAAATACCATATATTCAATATCTTTCTCATTGTCTTCTCAAAATAAAACTACAAATTGAAATACATTTTTCTAGAAAAGAGCAGGTCAACTTCTCAGGCTATCACTCAATACAATAATGCCTAAATAAGGAGAGAATTGGGTTATCACTCAATACAATAATGCCTATATAAGGAGAGAATTAGGTTATCACTCAATACAATAATGCCTAAATAAGGAGAGAATTAGGTTATCACTCAATACAATAATGCCTAAATAAGGAGAGAATTAGGTTATCACTCAATACAATAATGCCTAAATAAGGAGAGAATTAGGTTATCACTCAATACAATAATGCCTAAATAAGGAGAGAATTAGGTTATCACTCAATACAATAATGCCTAAATAAGGAGAAAATTAGGTTATCACTCAATACAATAATACCTAAATTAGCATAGAATTGGGTTATCACTCAATACAATAATGCCTAAATATGCAGAGAATTGGGTTATGTTATTTCATTGTTGTATCTAATACTATATAACTGTATTTAATATTCTATAACTGTAAAAAATGTGAAGAAATGAAAAAACCCCACTAATTTTTCGAGTTCAAAATTCTGAATGAAAGCACTGTGGAAGTTTGAATTTTGTTCCAGCTTCCCAAATTATAAGCCGACAATATAAAGTACAATGAAACAACCTTTGGGGAGAAGGAAGATGGGGGAGGGGGAATGGTGGAAGAAAGGGAGGATAGAGGGGAGCAGAAGGAGAAGAGAGGGGAAAATCTGATTGCACGTTTTCTTTCTCCTCCTTGGATGGAGGCGAGAGGCTGGAAGATGTGAATAGGGGATGGAGTGGGGGATGGGATAAGGAAGGGGGATAGTGGACTGAATCAGTGGTGTAACTACAGTCTTTAATTTGGGTGGGGGCAAGAGGAGGGACAGGCCTGCGATCAGAGGGGGGCATAACCGACTAATTCTGGTTAACATACATGATTTGCCATTTCAATTAGGGGGCATCAAGGGTGAGCCTTCTGGACAGGGAGGGGGGTGTAGGAATAGTGATATGGTAAGGGTTGGATTAGAAAGGGAATAGAGGACAGACAGACAAAAATATTACCTTGAAAATTCCTCTTGTACTTGCTTCAACTCTGACTTCAGTTTTTCTGTCTCAGCCTCTGCGTCCAGGCTTATTTTATCGTACAACATTTGGACGGACACCAACTCCTGTTTAAGCACCACGACGTCATCAGCACCAGGCCTTCGGGTAAAAATGGAATATGATAAACACTAAATAATAACTAAAAACTAAAAAGCAAAATACCAGTGGATCAGTCTAACACGAAAAATTAGGGGGTAGGTGGAAACGGTTCTGTGGGTACCAATGATTAAACCTGGGCTACCTGAGCCAATATGTGTGGCGGTATAGGAAAACCCGTCGGAAGTCGCTAATGTTAATATTGAGATATCTGGGTCACGCCAAATTATTCCTAACAAATGAGTTCCAAGTCAACTTTCCAACTTTGGTCCCAAGAGAGGGAGTAGACCTATAACTTTAGTCCCCAGGAGTTTTTGATGCAAAATTCCAGATGTAAAGTTCATTTTTAGCACTTTTTTTAACCTTGATTATCAAATTTTTGCCAAGAAATCAGAGGTGGATGAACTAAAATGTACGTCTTTTGAACCTGCTCACTCATTCTTGAACTTAACATGCACGCCATTAAATTTTATATCATTAGAAAGCTCTATTCATGCCCTGTATGATGATGTACATATCACATGCTCATTGATATTTAGGTCACATAATTTACTGCACATCACATTTCTTCAAAGCAACAGGTCACTCAACATAGTTTTATTAAAGAAATATAATGATTTTAACCTTGGAATTTTCAGTTTCATGTTTTATTGTTGCTTATAAAATTGCTGTCTTTAAAAAACTACAGCTGTAGTTCTAGATGGAATTTATGAAACATTTTAACAGTTCTGAAATCAGTAGAATATGTAGCTTGCTGCCAAATAAATAAACAAGTTGCTAGAAAATGACCATGTGAAGGGTTTTCCTATGCCACCACACATATAGGTAGGCGGATCAGTAGGTTCTGTCACCAAGGACTCTTTGATCAGCCTTCGTACACTAGGTTGTACACTCTTCAAAACTCAATTTCTTGTTGCCATATTTCACAATAATCCTACATGTATCATATTATGTTATTTAATTCTTATTAGGGAAATAAGAGGTTGTTGTTTTTCTAAAATTCATTCTATCCTTTTCACACAAATTGCTATCCTTTTTTACAGATAAATCCCACATTAGCACAAATGTAGCACTATTAATGATGAGGTATGTTGCAAAAGGGCCTACATCCACTTTTGGGGGTTTTTTTGAGAAAAAGTCAAAAAACTGTTTCTAATTATTCAAGTTGAGCAATTGAAAAACTGAATGGATTATGAAAGAGGTACACCACATACTAACTTCAAATAAATTTCAAATGTGCTAGTTTTTAATATTTTTTAAATCATGTTTAATTTTTTTGAAAATATGAATGTAAGCCCTTTTGAAACAAAACTCCATCTGTTTGTACATTAGAGAAAATACCACAGCCATTGAAGTTGTTGTTTTGTTGCAATAGGGCTTGTATCCAGAATTAATTATGGATACAAGCCCTTTGCAACAAAACAACAACTTTAATGGCTGTATACAATGAGATGTAGGTCTTTTTGAAAAAAATGACTTAGTTTCCTTGAAACATATGATTGTGCCCTGTACATTTCTATATCAAACTCATTTTTGAAGAAAAAAATGCACCATAGCCCTTTTGCAACAAAGCTCTTCATTTGTAGCAACATTTCAAAGCAATTTTGAATTTTAGGATATCATGCTCACACCCACCTCTGCAACAGCTGCGACTGTGTTGCTTTCAACTGAGAATCCCTGTCCTGTAGCTCAATCTGAGTCTGTTGTAGAGTTTCTGTGGTTGCTTTGTGTATACTACGTTCTTCATCTAAAGCCGCCTTTAGCCCAACCATTTCACCTGCCTGTGAGAATGAATGGAATATGAATTGACCATTATATAAAGTATACACACTGTAATAATAACAATAATACAATTGCAATTATTGTCAACATGACAACAATACAAGCTACAATGGAATAGGCCTAATGTTTCTAAGTGAAAAATAAGTAATAAATCAGTTATCAACAGCAATTTAGTTGGTTATTTTACTTATTTGATTATGATTTTATTTTATTTTATTTTATTACAAATTTATGTCCATTCAACCGAAGTTGTCTTAAAATGAGTTGGGACAGTTTCACTGTTTTTGAGTGTACCCGTGTTTGATTGTAGTGATAGAAATAAATGGTTTGGTTACCATCATTCAGGGTAGAAGATGAAGAAGAAGGAAATAAACTTGGGGGGTTTTTTTACACCTTTTTTTCTTCGAAACGATAAACTATAATTATTCTACTATGCTTACATACCCAATAATTAACTATTTCTTTTCCATTGTTTACTATAAGTGGTTTACGGTATGATCCATTAATTCCAGTTTTACTTATATTCTGTCACTTTAAGAATGTGAAGAAGCACAAGTGGTTTTACGACATATGTGATACGATCTGTGAAAACCTGCCACATGGTAGGATTTTTCATATTGGAGATATTTATATCACAAGAAAGCTGAAACTGCTGATTGCAGAACTGTTTTGATCATTTTTCTACGATCACAAAAAGTTTTGAGTGAATGACGATTGTGATGTCATGAAAAGCTACATACAAGAAATCATGAAAACAGGCCAAAAAAGATACATATTTCAATAGAATAACATTATAAGGTTAAAAAGAAAAGTGACTTAAGTACATTTTTGAAGGTGAAATTTCATAAGAGATGATGACAAAATATTGGACATTAATTCTCTAAACAAATCTTTAAAAAAAAGAAGATATATTTTACATTTCACCCATAATCCCTAGTTCACATTTTGCGACATCCGACGGGTTTTCACAGATCGCATCACATATTTAGAACATTGGTCACATCTCTGCCATTATACCACAGATATGAATGAAACAAAGTCTATTTCCTAGCTTAATAAATTACCTCTGCAAATAAGCTAAATTAAAAACTACAATGGCATTACAAATATGTTAAATAAGGGGTTTTTTTTAATTCGGGTCGTGTCCCGATCTACGATGTTTCTCCACACTCTTCTGTCGTTCATTGCTGTCTTTATGCTACTCGTCTCCAGTCCAGTATCTTGCTTGAGTAGATCGATAAATGTCAGAGCAGGTCGTCCCGGCTTTCTTTTGCCATGTTTGGGGATCCAGTGCACCAGTTTGGATACTGGCTCCTCACTTCTGTAACAGTGGCCAGCAAACCTTTTTTTTTTAACGGATTTTCTGGCTTATTTTGGGGAGGTCACCATACAGTTGGGTGTTTGGTATATGTTGTTTCCAGTTGACATTGAGTACTGCTCGCAGCATTCTGGTGTAGCAGCCATCTAGCTCTTTCTGTAGCTTGGGAGTAATGGTCCAAGCTTCGCATCCATATAGCAGAACTGACTCCACCGTTGAGGCAAACAGGCGAAGTTTGAATTTCCGAGATAGAGTTGACTTCCATATTTTGTTCATTTTGCCACACGCTCTCCATGCTGCTGCTTTGCGTTGCTTAATGTCTTTTGCCGTACTCTCCATCCAGGCACCAAGATATTTAAAATCTTGAACTTCCTCCAGCTTGTTGCCATCATTTGTCTGTATGGATCCCTTCTGGCTCTGGTTATATGACATAAACTTGGTCTTGCTAGCATTCATTTTGAGACCGACCTTTGCTACTGATGTCTCAACTCTTTGCAGCAGATCTTGTGCTTGATGAAATTTCTCTGACAACAATGCAATGTCATCGGCGAAGTCAAAGTCTGTCACCACCTCTGGCCCAATCCGCCTACTTCTACGCCTGTCAAGATGAAAACCAAGCTCTTCTTCTCTCCCCTCTATGGCTATCCTCAGGGCAAAGTCCAGCACAATCACAAACAGATATGGGGCGAGTGTGTCTCCCTGTAGAACTCCAGCCAATATTTCAAACTGTGCAGTCTCTCCGTCAGGTGATATTACCTTAGCCATGGTATTCTCGTACATTCCTCTGATTGCTTCAACAACTTGTTTTGGTATTCCATAAGCTCGCAGAATTTTTAGCATTTTGCCACGGTGGATTGTGTCGAAGGCCTTTCTGAAATCAATGTAGGTGATTACTGCTGCTAGGTTATTGGCTTTAACTCCTTCTATGAGCCTCCTCAGTGCCAGTATGTGGCCCGCTGTCGTCCTTCCAACCCTGAAGCCGTTTTGATTGGTTCTCAAATGCTGATCCAGCTCTGGTCTGATTCTGTTCAGGATCATTCTGTTGTATGTTTTTTTAAATTGTATAATTTGTACTGTTACGCCCTGTATGTATTCATTGAATACACGACTATAACAAGTTTGCTAGATAGATAGTATAAAACATTAACAGCCATGCGGGTTCTTGTTTAAACTATTGACCTGAGGTGGCATCAACAGTATGTTGTCTCTCAGGATAAAGTACTGATAATATCACCAAGGGGCAAACGTTTTAAATTATGGATTATAGCTGAGTATTACACCATTCTGGGAAAATAATGGCAGAAGTGCAGCTGAGGTTAGGCTTTGCTTTTGGGTTTTTTAATTGAAAAAATCAATTAAAACCAAACAGTCGAAACTGCACCCAAAACGAAAAGCTCACTACAATAAAGTACTCTCGCACTAAACACGGTTTTAGCAAGTTTATTTTTTAAATGACGTGTAATACAAACCCGAATTTAAACTCCACAAATCTCGTCCCCATCAGAGTGGTAGTGCATTCACTATACATGGGTATTCATTTTATTGTGGCCCAAATGGGTTACAATAGATATCGACCGAATTCCTCAAATGCACATTTATTTTTAAGACCATGTGATCTGCACTTCAGCTTGCACCGGTCACGGTTGAGTAATCATTCAAGGCGTACAATTGGTGCACGAGTTTAGTTAAGCGGGCGTTAAACTACCCCGTACTCATGTTTTTAGTGAGTTAGACGTGTATTTAAGTTAAACAATTTTTTTAGAGAATTGTGTTTAGTTAAATGATGTGTTTAAAGTCAAAGTCAAAATGTGTGTTAAGCTTAAAACCGTGTTTAAATACGTACGAGAATATGGCCCTATTAGTCTGTCTAGAATACTTCTTAAACCCACCAGTGATGCAGCTTTCTGTTCCATAGCATCTTTGACGCCCCTATACGCCGCCGCATTCTCCATCGACTCTGCCAACTGTTGACGTAGTAGTATCACTTCTGATGACACTAAAGGTACAATTATAGTCCAATTAATAATTGTACGAACAACACGCATGCAGCACAAAGATGATCGCGCCTGGAATTATCATGCTTACGGTTGTGCATGCTTCACGCAATGTACTCAATATGCTGCTTCAATGTGTTCGTTCAATTATAAATCAGACTATAGTATTATGACAAATTAATACATGGATAATGAGAATATTCAAATCATCTTTTGGTTCTTTAGACCTCACAGTTTAATCGCTAGGATGATTTTTGAGGTGTTTTAACTTTCCAACCTCGGTAACATCACTGACATCAGTAAGAAAGCTTGTGAGAATGAATTTAAATGGCCTGAATTGACGTAAAGGCCTGACAAATTGTGTGCCTCAACTTATGATTAGAATTTGGCAGAGTGTAGGCTGTTATACACTACTCAAACTGTTGCTAAAAGTCACTGAGAGGGCAATGGAAAGGATATTGATTGGCGTTACAAGAAGGGACAGGTTGACCAACACAGATTTAAGGAAGAAAACAGAAGTGAGGGACATCATACTGGAAATAAAATAAATAAAATGGAGATGGGCTGGCCATCTAGCCAGGATGAAAGACAACAGATGGACTCATAAATTAACAGACTGGATCCCTAGAGCATTCACGGAAGAGGCAGGCCAAACAGACGGTGGATAGACGACATCAAAGAGTATGGCAACGTTACTTGGAAGAGGACAGCTCAGGACAGAGTGAAATGGAAAATTGATGAAGAGGCCTTCCTTCTGCAGTGGAGTGAAATAGGCTAGATAGAGAGAAGCTGTTATGGCTTTTCAAATAGTTTACTGTTACCAAGTAAATGGTTCAAACTAATACTCTCAACTGCAGGATATACTAAAGCTTACAAATGCCTATTGGTTTTTATTTTACCTTTATAAAACACAATAAATTCAATACATTTAGGTGAAAAGAGTGTCCAATATTGCTATCAATGTATAAATAAATGGGACTAAACACAAATAAGCTTCCACTCAGGTCTTTAAAAGATGGTCTTTGTCAGAACATCTAATTCAACATTGATTGAAAGCAAAGATGTTTATATAAGTCTGATAATTGAAAACCATAACTTACCCATGGAATGATTATTTTCAGCCTTCTGAAGATTTCCCCTCAATGTATCCATAACGGCAGATGACTTAAGAAATATTAAATAGAAATGCGATGTATGAGTTTTATACTTCTTTAACCATTTCCATAGTAACATGGAAAAACAAAACGATAAAAAAGATTGGTGACCAAACAGAGTGATATAAAAGTGATTAATGTATGCCAGTGCTAGTCACCATGTGCATTGGTTAATGATTTCATTTACTATCATGTCTTCATTCCATTTGGATTTGTTTTTTGCTCAAATTTTGGATTTTACAGTATCTGATTTTTGAAAATGTATTGCACACTAGCTTCAAAAAGCCTTGAAATCTTATTTAAATTTCAGAAATATTTAAATCACATTATATTATACTTGATAAAAATCATAGACTATTCACTCCCTCTTCATTCCTGCTAGTTCTTAACACTTTCCACGCGGCTGTTGGTTTTACCAAATACAAAACAGATTTTTCAGAAACCTTTCTCAAATGTCAAGGTCTATCTGAAGGATTACTAAACCAATTCTAGTCATGTTTGTACTTATTTTAATGCATTTCTCATGGTGATTCCAAATATGGTAATGAAATTCAATAATGTTGACATATTTGAAACATTTTGTGACATTTTGTGACAGCCGACATTTTGGAATGTCGACTGAAGCTGCCTGCCGCGTGGAAAGTGTTAAGACTCTCTTATCAGCCTCTGTCTGTTAATGCTCCTCCTGTTTACTCAAGCTCTATTTTCCCCTAGTTTTTAAAATAATTTGTGGGGTTTGTTTAGTTTTGAAGCCCTTACTTTTGCAAACCTGGATCCCTTTACCATCAAAATGTGAAAGTAACCATCACCCAACCGTGGCCAATTTCTCTCCCCACATTGTTGTGTATATCTTTATTTCAGAACTAAAATTTCCCTCCAAACACCAAATTTCCTTGCCAGAAGTTTCCTGAATTCCACATTGTTTCCCAGCCCCTGCCAATTATCTCACAACACCCACCCCACCAAAAGGGACGACCCACCCCTCTACTAGGCTTGCACGGCCTGGTCGCCATTAGTCGTAGTCACAACTATTGATCCTAGTCAGGACTACGAACCTCGTAATAGAGGTTTTCAACCGGTTTTCAGTTCACATTAAACAAAAAGCATTTTTATGCATTTACAACGACTAACTTAGCATCAAAATGTTGTCACAATTTGACCTCTTATAGTCGCCAACAGAGACTAATAGCGACTATTAGGTGGTGACTGGTCGACTAGGAAAAAATCTCTTGTCGTGCAACCCTACCCTCTACCATCAACATGTGAGTGCATTCATGTAGTGCAAACCTACCCTCTACCATCAACATGTGAGTGCATTCATCATAATCTCAAAGCGCCCTGCCCCCCCCCCCCCCCCCCCCCTCTCCCCAACACCCAAGGATCAACCTACCTCTCCAGATTGGTCTCCACCATCTGTAACCCCTGCTTCTTCCAACCTTTGCACTTCCTTTTGTAAATCTTCGGTGAACCATTTTTCCTCCTGAAAAAATGCATCAGACGAAACACTTTCTCAATACAGTGCAAATGAGAGATACAACATTTCTGTCAATGCATGCAGTATTAAAAAAATGTCAGTTTTTATATTCCAGTATACTCTTTTCCAATTATGCTCAAAGCGTGTACATTTAATCTGCTGCCACTATAGATGGGGTGACATGTGACGTCATGCCGGGCATTTGGTTGGCAGCTGCCATTGTTTTTTTGCCAGGCGGTGTGTGCGCGCATCCTGTTTTGTTTAGGACCTATGCTTTTAAAACTCATGCCAAAGCATTATAAAGAGTAATTAGGCATAGTGGACAGTGTTGTGGTCATATGCTGTTCCCTCAAGCATGTATCGACAGTCCAGTCCCTTCAACCATTGCTTTTGTTGATAAACATTGCTGTCACTTTATCTATAGTAGGAGTGGGCTATATGGGGGTCAAAAATGCTTTTTTGGTTATTTTCCCCAGATGACAATTTCTTTATTCCATTTGACCTCTCAACATGAAATACCAACATTTTCAGTCAGGGGTCCAAGAAAAAAGTGTGCAGCGCCCTCTTGTGAAGTAAAGCATTGTGTTGTGAAGTAAAGCATTCTACAAATATTTTAAATTGTAAGTGATATTACCTTAAGGGATGCTCTAAGATCTTCAACTTCCTGTCTTAACGCCAGCACATCACCACCTCTGTAAAAGAATAAGTTAATTTAGTTTATTTCGTTTTTGCAGGTAAACATATGGCTTAGTACAGCAAAAAGTACTTTAAAAAAGGGGGTTTTGCCAACTGTGTTTTTGCTGCTTGGGAGAGACGGGGGATGATTAACAATTGATCTGAATCATCAGTTTCTCATGGAGCCTGTTCATTCATATTCAGCTAGAGATTGATTATATCTTACTTTATGTATGGATCGGTTTGAAGCGTAGGCTGTATCCATGGGGTTTTGTTTCCATTTGATTTTGGGAAACAACAGTGCAATAGTTAATGGAGCATTTAGGGTCTTCACTCTTTTTCTAGTAAGGTAGATACTTACAATTAAAGGAATTGTATGTGATCTTTTTACACATATTTTGTTCTCTCTTATAAGTTATTATGAAGTTTCATAATTATAATCTAATTTGACCAACAAAATGCATTTAGAGGGAAAACTAAAAGATAGAGGGCGTTCCATGGAAATTATTGCATAATATGCCGATAATGTGTACTCACCTATTCTGTTGAAGTCCGGATATCCATTTATTGACAATTTGCGATATGCATATAAAGAGACAAAAACAAAAACAACGCAATATTCAGATTTATATCCTTTGTGTCACCTCAAGTTGGGAGGTGACATCATCACGTATTTTACTGAACGCATCATGATATCGCACATGCATTCTCAAGATCAAAAAAGAATGTCTGCCGTGGTGCAGTATACAAATAATGAATGTTCTATATGAGTGAGATTTTTTTCTTTCTATTTCTCACCCCTGGTGTTAGCGATATGGTTTTTTGGGGTTTTTTGGGGTTTTTTTTATGTTTTTTGTTTTTTTGAGTGAGATGGTAAGAATATTTTCATGAGGTGAAAGATGAGATGTTCCATTCGACAAAGAGAAGCTGAGTTGAATGGTACATTTCATCTTTCACCGAATGAAAATATTATTTCCATTACACGAATGAAAACATTTATTATTTGTTTTTTATACCACCTTCAGTAGATTATTTGTCATAATAAATAGGAAACCGGTAGGCTTAGGTATATTTAAACAAGTAAGCTTATTTTAAGCTTGACCTAATTTAGGCCTAAACTGTGCCTAGAAGCTTGCGTTCTCACTTACAATGTTTGTCTTGTCTAGCATTAAAATAAATCCCATCAAAAGCAGAAGGTAATTATAATCCAAGCTATACAGGCAACGGAACAAACCACAGGCCTCTCTATTTCTACATGCCACAGACTACAGCAGGACAGCTTAAATGGCATTATCATTGGTTGTTGGGAGACACTTGCACTGCCGACAGGCTGACCATAATACAAACGTGTCATAATAGAGGCGCAGTTCAATAGCGCGTGTATAAGGACTGTTGCCAGCTGAAAAGCATGAGGCGTGCAATAGGCCAAATTGAATGGACCTAAACATATTTCACGTCATGTGACATACAATCCACCAATCAAATGACAAGAAAATTTCAATGTGTTATATAAAATGCAAAGCACCAGTAAATCATGCGCTCACTGACGTCAACTTCCAACTCGAGCTGACACAGAGTATCAGTAGACTCGATCCTGAGGAGGTCTTCCCAATTTTCCACACGGCCCCTGCGAGGGTGCTCAAATGTAAAGACTGGAAAAAATACAGTTCCAAAAGTGTGCGCTGATAAACTCGTGAATAAACATGAGCTTATTCACGTACCAGTGCGCCGGTAGTTTCATGCGGCGTTGTACTACGCGTGACGCGATAGGGCCCACGTTTGCCTCCCACGGGACGCAACGTGATGATCGTTCGATGCACTGCCTTGGAATTGGACCAATCGGATGCTATTTCTGTTGTTGCTGTGTACAAATGCGCATGCTCGGTATTGGTATGAATATTCATATTATGCTAAATACTCGTGGAATTCCACAAGTAAATGCACACTTTTTGGGAGTACAATTTTCTAAAACTATTCATCAGGATTATCAGGGAAATTATCATTGTAGAATTTTGTTGGGGAAAATAAATTCTGGTAGTGATTTATGCTGCAAAACTTGGTATATTTTTGGAGGCATTTCTTGATCAACCTAAGGGGCACTCATCAAAATATTTACCAGGCCTGGTAATAGCACACGCCTGCCTGCCCATAGATTCTCTTTTTTTGCGTCGGGTGGGTGAAGATACTAAAGTATCCACCCAACTGGCAGAATTGAATTCTCTCATGAAGTCTGAGCAATTTTGTTCCTGGGTCCCACCTACCAGAAGCTCAGTGCATCAAAGAAATCTTAGGAACTCTGACAGATTAAGTATCCCAAGGGTCAACACAATAAGATGTAGAAAAAGTGCTCTTTTGCACATGGCCGATCTCTGGAATATAAGACTCATTAGTGTTTTCAATACTGCACTTTTAGTGCAATGATCTGGTCAGTTGCTGGTATTCAACTTTTATCCTGTGAATACATTTCATCCTTTCAGATGTGTATAATATCGTGATCATTTAAATGTATGTAATGTCAGTAGTTAGTTTGCTTTGAATGTATGTGGATGTGGTGGGTGAGTGTTGGGCGTAAGGTGTTTCTGTCTGTGTGGGGGTGGGGTGAGTATGAAGGTGTGTGTAGATGGTATGCCAGGTGGGGGTGGATTGGTTTGTGAGGTGTGTATGTAATGTGTGGTTCATTTATTTGGTTAAATACTGTTCTTGATATTATCTTTTAAATAATTATTGATGGGCTTGTGCAATTGTATTTTAATATTTATACATGTTTTTATCTTGTAAAATTGTTGCAATTCAGATGTTATTCCATGCTATAACAATTATGTTAATAAACCTTTTATGAATGAATGAATTAATTAATGAATGAAATGGATTAAGTACTTCGAACTAACAGTGGAAGTGTGTTACACTGGCTGATGGAATTTCTGTTGGGCAGATATTTTGTGTGAGTTTTACATGCTCGACTGACTGGTTGAAAAAAAGTTCTAGCCCCAATATTTACCTCTGTACCGACAGCCCCTTCTGGTGCTAGTGGCGCTGTTTGCATTGTACTGGTCTCATCCGGTGACACGGTAGCATTCGGTTGCGTTGCTATCAGTACGAGGTCATTCACAAACTATTCATCAAGATTATGAGGAGAATTATCATGGTAGCATTTTTTAATGAACTTCTGGTAGTGATTTACGCTGCAAAACTTGGTATATTACATTGGAAGCATTTCTTGATCAACCTAGGGGGCACTCGTCAAAAAATTTACCAGGCCTGGAAGTAGCACACGCCCGCCTGCCCATAGCTCTTTTTTTGCGTCGGGCGGGTGAAGATACAAAAGTACCCATCCAACTGGCGGATAAAGTATTTCGAACTCACAGGGGAAGTGTGTTTCACTGGCTGATGGAATTTCTGTTGGGCAGATATTTTGTGTGAGTTACCTGCCTGACTGACTGGTGGAAAAAAGTTCTAGCCCTAATATTTACCTCTGTACCGACAGCCCCTTGTGGTGCTAGTGGCGCTGCTTGCGTTGTACTGGTCTCATCCCGTGACACGGTAGCATTTGGTTGCGTTGTTTCATGAGTGCTCTCCCAGTGAGCCTGAAGACTTTCGGGAGATGGTAAGTTTTTCATACACATAGGACAAATGAAACCCTGAAAATAGGGAAAAAAATATAATGTTTTCTGTTTTCTAGCTGCTCACATACTGTAGTCTGATTGGCAGTACTCCTGCTCAGGGAACTACCGAGGGGATGGGGGCACTCAAATTGAAAGTATACACCTAACACAAAAAGTCCCTGACCAGGTGCTTTGATGTTGGCTAATCCAAAATCAATTGAAAGCATACACCTAACACAAAAAGGCCCTGACCAGGTGCTTTGATATTGGCTAATCCAAAATCAATAATTGATTAAAATTATATATCTCGTATACGCAAAATCTGAGATATACATTTCATGAGCAGATTTCTTCTCTGTAGTATGATACTTCATTCATAAAATTGTTGATGTTATAATTGTTTAATCGACCACAACTACCAAAACAATTCTTGCACTTACATTGGGTTTCAATGGGATATCCTTGTTTAGTGTGAGATATGCATTGGAAATGTCTGTGTTCCAACTCTCTGTCGATGCCTGTTACCCATTTAACCCCTATACCTGACTGGTTGAGAAAGCACACAGTGGACAATACAAATCAATGATATCCCATTGGAAACCAATTCTGGTGCAACTTTGTTGTCGTAACTTGAAAAGTATCCATTCGATCTTTATGAATGAGGTATCAAACTACGGAGACAAATTTTGGCCATTTAATTTATATATCTCAGATTTTTGGTACGGATTATTGATTTTGGATTAGCCAACATCAAAGCGCCTGGTCAGGGACTTTTTGTGCTAGATGTATGTTAACAATGACCATCAGTGCAACAATTTAAAACAAAGATCCATGGAATTTAAATTATGTGTTCTAAAGTATATTACAATTCTGCATTTCCTTGCTGAATTTATCTGATGGTTTCGTATATATATTTATGTAAAAAGTTGTTATATTGTAAATAATTATGTATTTTTCTCTGTGAAATGAGGGCCTGCTTGGAAATCAGTGCTTGACACTGAAGCTATTACCCTCAATAAAGAAAGATTAAATAAATAAATAAAGTTCAGCCTCAATGTTTTCTCATGGCCAAATTTGGCTTATTACACCTTTTTTAGTCAACTAAAGTTCAGCATTTTAGCTGTCTTTTTGAGGGGGGGGGGGGATCAGCTCACAAGTGCTGCTTCCATTGTTAATCAGTTAAGAAGACACCCATTTGAACATCAGTGTCGCACACCCGGGGGGGGGGGCACTGACATTTGAAAAGGGTATAGGTATGTGCCGCGCTGAAGACCCCCTTTTTCACTCTCTGCTGCTAGTTCTTATGACCCCCCTTTTGAGCCTGCATCAGTTCTTTAAAGACCCCATTTTTATTGAAAATTCAAAAATCGCGAAATTTTGCGTTCCAAAGCACCAATTTTGTGTTCCAAAGCCCCAATTTTTCTAAAAAGGTTGCGTTCATAAACCAAAATAAATCGAAAATTGAACTGTAGGCCAGTTCTCAAGACCTATTTTTTGGAAATAAATCAGTTCCTAAGACCCTATTTTTCGTCATAAAATCCACTCAGTTCAGTTCTTTAGCCCCCCTTTTTGAGACCCTGGGCGGCACACCCCTACCAAAAACAAAAGTTGAGTGCCCCCCCCGGGTCGCACATACCAGTCCACAAAATACAGTGCTCCCTCCCCTTCCGCATATCATTTGTGCATTTTTGTACTGATAATGTTTTGAAGCATTAATGGCAAAGCAATTCTACAACATGCCAATTTAGTAAAATAAAATATATATTACATTACAATCGCTGTTAAAAGATTCAAAGATTGCAAGTTAGCCCTTAACCTCCCAGGGCCAGAAAATTGTTTCAGAAGAAGATGAGTTCCACTACATATCCAATAAGTCATGTGGGTATTTCCATTGCTGCATATACACCTAGCACATTAAGTCCCTGACCAGGTGCTTTGAGGCTGGCTAATTCAAAATATATAATCAGTACCAAAAATCTGAGATATTTATTAAATGAGGAAATTTCTTCTCCGCAGTTTGATACCTCATTCAACAAAATCGAATGGATACTTTTAAAGTTATGGCGATTTCAATGACCGTGCATAACAACAGCAAAGTTGCACTAGGTATAGGAAATCATTGATTTGTGTGACAGTTATGACAGTAATCACACACAATTCAATGAATACCTAGTGCAACTTTGCTGTTGTTATGCGCGGTCATTGAAATCGCCATAACTTTAAAAGTATCCATTCGATTTTGTTGAATGAGGTATCAAACTGCGGAGAAGAAATTTCCTCATTTAATGTATAACTCAGATTTTTGGTACCGATTATATATTTTGAATTAGCCAGCCTCAAAGCACCTGGTCAGGGACTTTATGTGCTAGGTGTATATGCAGCAATGGAAATACCCACATGACTTTCCACCCGGGGTAGAGCGACCCGGGGTAGACCAACCCTAAGTCGACCAACCCTAAGTCGACCAACCCTAAGTCGACCAACCCTAAGTCGACCAACCCTAAGTCGACCAACCCTAAGTCGACCAACCCTGGGTTTCCAAGGTGTTTTTTAAACAGTATTATGGTTTATTCCGTGAGGGCGCTATTGTAGTCCACCCAGGGTTGGTCGACTTAGGGTTGATCAACCCTGGGTCGGTCTACCCCGGGTCGCTCACCCCGGGTGGAAAGTCATGTGGGTATTTCCATCGCTGCGTATATAATACCCATAGAGGTTATTATCCCTGTGTTGGATTAGCAGCCATCCTATTGGAAGTACTATACTGTGCTATTAGTTTTCAGAAAGAAGATAAACCTCTTTTATTATAATTATTTGATGCTATGCTATGAATTGGACATTATCATGCACCAACTCTATTGAATGTAAGAACAGGTCTGGTGCTAATCCCCTATGTACTCCGGTCTATTAGGCTACATTGATCACCTCTAGAGCAGATCTAAACTACTGTTTCGATGCTACATTAGCATTAAGCATTGTGTCTGCATATCCACAACATCCTTCAGGTTACAGAAGAAGCAAAAGAAAAGACAGTGAAGATAGGACTATAATATCACCAACATGCCAAGAAGACTCCAATATAAGATCTATGTTTATCTCCTTAAAGATGCATTTTGACATGTTTTGAGATTTTTAACAAAAATTCATACTTCTTTTTCTTTCTATTTTTTGTACAACATTCTAGTCTCAAAAAGTAAACTGTCTGATAAAGAGACTCAACAAGTCTAATATAATAATTGATTTTTACAAATCTCAAAAGCCAAGTCATGATTATACACCTTTCAAATAAACATTTTCAAGTACCCCTTGTGTTGAAGAGGGTGCACTTTTAGTCACACCCGCTGAGGCATCATTGCTTTCTTGTGAATCATGGGCGCTGTCCCAATGAGCTTGAAGACTTTCAGAGGACGACAAGTTTATCATACATGTGGGACATATGAAACCCTGAAAACAACGATACAGTTGGTTGATGTTATATATCTAACTTCATGTGACAACTAAAATCTTTTAAGTCACCCTTTTTGAGATGGCATGCCAACCGGCTCACCCACCCGCTTGCCTGCCTGCCTGCTCATTTCAATAGTTGGTCTGTGCATCTGTGCAGACATACATACACTTGGGTCATGAACGGATCAGATTAGAACAAAATGCTAGGGCAGCTAAAATAGCCTTGACTTGACTCAAATCACTGGAAGCAAAAGCTCAACTTGTCTTGCATCAACGTTTCAAATCTCTTGAAAACATTTCACTGCAGTGGCTACTGACTTATTATCTAAGAGCACTTGACTTGAGTCACTTTTCCGAAACATTTGACTTGACTTGTCTCTGATACAAAAACCAGATTTTATTCAATAAATTCTTATTCAATTGATTACTACCCCGGGGAGGAATTACGGTTCCGTCCCCTTTATATTCTGAGATTTTTCTAACCACGCTTATGGGGCAGTATCCGTGGTTACAAATCATGATTTTGTTCACCCCAACTCTTTGATATATTGCACCAGCTGTTAGTGCCTACGGCGCTTTGGGTACCTGCTCTGGTCGTTTCGACGCTGGATTTGACTAGAGATTTTGTAGCCAGGCTTTCACACTAGAGTGGGGTCATTGTGAAATTTACTCAATGCAGAATTTGTAAATTTTTTGTGATTTTAGGGACAGAAATAAATATATTACATAATATACTCACAAATTTGTTTTCGAATGATCAAATTCTGTTATACATCCAATGTAATATGAACAATAATTTTATTTTGCAGTTATAAATTTCAAATTCACTCTCCCAAACTCTCTGAGTTATTGCATGGTTATTGCAACTCCACGTGGATTGCCTACAGCGCAGTAAATCCGGTTCGCCCGTTGGTGCAGGGGCGACTTGGTAGGCTTTCCACTAGTGGGGGTTCTTGTGAAGATTAATAAATGCAGATTTGGCTGATTTTCATTGCTGTCAACCCATCTATACTAGTTTTTGTTTTATTACACCACTGTACATCTGTTGATAGTTGATAGAGAAATAGTACCTTTGGTAGGATTGGCCAATGAACTGCCAAATATTTATGAGGTGTAATAGCATAGCCTCCTCTTCGCGTTACTTACTTGTGCCTCTTGCTCTTGTGACATTGATCTATTCTCCACGGGTGGACTTGCAGGTGTCTGAAATCATGTCAAATGATAATCATTAATTGGCAAGTAAAGCAATAATGTTTATCCTAGAAAGTAATAGTTCAGTATAAGTTTGTAAGGCACAATAATACATACAAACTTGTTCCTTGTAGGTAGCCTCAAAACCCAGCAAAAACGCAGACTTTTTTATATAAATTTTTTTTATCTTGAGGTTGTAATTTAAGCATTTATTAAATTACATCTGCTTCAAATGCCATCAAGTGATCTCAATTGATATTGAAATCATTTGCAATTATGTTTTTTTACAATAATCATCAGTTCTCGCAATTTGCAATACGATGCGATCATGCGCCACCAGTGGTTGTTCTTGCCAGTTCAATTGTTTACCTCTAGGATTGACATCTCCGTTCTAGCTACCATTGGATTGTCATGCAAGTATTATAATGTTGAACACAGCTTTGGATCTTGTATGAGTAATGCAAGATAAAGTATCTTCTATAATTGTAAATTTGTGTTGGGTGTGTGCAGTCACGTTTATAACCATCATATTGACATGTACACACACAGTAACATGTTTTCCTGTATTGTATTTGTATTATTACGCGGGCTTTGGATGTCGACTTTTAACCATGTTGCACTGCATATTATTTTTGCCTCTCCATCGTTGGCGCTCATCATATTGTGAATATAGAGAATACATGTACATAGAGCACTATAACATGGGGACACAGGCATAAGATGGGGCTCTTTTCACTCACCGATAAACATGATCCTCATGTCAACTATACTTTATGATACTTAATTAACAGTCCAATGTTTTATAGGCAATTTTTATACATTGCACTCACCTCCTGTTTTTCCACTACTTTCTTTTTCAATCTCCTGAATGCGTCCATTTTGTTTATAGGCGTACTCTGCCTACAATTTTATCTTCAATAAAAAATGTAATAACACGACAGTGATTAATCACATTGTAACTGAATTAACACGACTCATACTACCACACTCAATTCACAGAAGCATAGGTCTACAACACAGCAGCTGAGAAGATCCTGCTGTGCACGTAATACAGCTGGTTCTGACCGAGAACCGCCATAGATACACCATGCTTAGATCGTCACCGGGTTTTGGCCAGGATTGAGTAAGATCGTGGAGCGCTAAGGTATTTACAGGCCTAGAATAGAGTTATAGGGGCACTAAGAGATGTGTTTGAGGCTGTGCCCTCAATTATGATAAAAACTGGGATTGGTATATTTTTACAATTATATTTCATGTATGAACTTACACCTATAAAGATTAAGAAAAATCAGCCCTCTTCGTACAACAAAACGTTTATTCAAAAAATGCTGATCTTACAAGATCAGCATTTTACGTGTCCCCCTGCAGTAATACATAACGCGAACCATATTTACATGAGGGCATGAACTGACGAGGGGTACCGTCATGGTAGGTGAATGTCAGTCAAAGTTGAGACTCAGGGGCGAGTCATGGTATGTGAAATGTCCGTCAAAGTTGAGACTCAGGGGTGCGTCATGGTATGTGGAAATCCGACGCACATTGGACAAATGACGCACCATTTCCGGAGGTCATATGGTGCGTCATACAAGTGACAGGAGCATTATATAATCAATTAATTCATGATATTATATAATAAATGATTTATGTGTAGACTCAGTTAGGGTTGTCCAGTTTCGTATTTTTGAGCGTGCCCTTCACCGTATACCAAAATGTTGACAGGTGTTACTACGTCATCTGGCCCAAATACGGCGACACTCGCGAGAATGGACGAGGCCTGGTTTCAAATGAAGGCAAGTTGAATATTTTGTACTTTCTAGTAAAAAATACGTTCATATTAAATTTAAAAAAACCTTCCGAGAGACGATTAAACAAATCTTATTCCACAATATCGTCAATGAAGATCCCACTTTTGCCACCAAATGTATAGTGAAGATCCCACTTTTGCCACCAAATGTATAGTGAAGATCCCACTTTTGCCACCAAATATATAGTGAAGATCCCACTTCTGCCACCAAATGTATAGTGAAGATCCCACTTTTGCCACCAACTGTATAGTGAAGATCCCACTTTTGCCACCAAATATATAGTGAAGATCCCACTTCTGCCGACAAATGTATAGTGAAGATCCCACTTTTGCCACCAAATGTATAGTGAAGATCCCACTTTTGCTACCAAATGTATGATGTAATAGAGTATTTTGATCGTAAATCGGGCGTGCTAAAGTAGTCATAACCCTTCCGAATTTGACATCCATATTACGAATTAATTTTTCAAATCTCTTTTTACTACCTGAAAGGAATGACCAGTAAAAGCGGTTGTTGCATCCTGATACTATATTTAACTTAAAAATGTCCATCGTTTTGTCTAAACTTGAACCGTAGCTAACCGGTTTTACAAAAAAATTCGTCTGATCCACATGTGTTACCCGAGCCATGCGTCTCATTTCTGTGTTGGGCGAAATGGATTGGCGCATGTTTGCCGGCAAAACGGTATTGCCGTGTTGATGAATCTGTTGATCAGGAGCACGTGCTTTCAAGAACGCGCAGTCAGGATTTGTTTTGTTTTGTTTAGTTTTATGGGAGAGGGGTTGGGGAAGAGGGGGCCCGGGGAGGTGGAAGGAGGTCTGGGAAGGTGTAAAAGCCCAACAAATACTTTGACTTTTTTTTTTTAAATCTTCCAATTATTTTTTAATATTTGGTTTTTTATTTTAAAACTATTGTAGGATTTATGTTTGGGGTAGGGGAACACATTGTAACAATGTACTTGTAAACTACGGTATTAGTGAATAGCAAGGTTTGGTTTGGGAGTCTTTTGGGCTACTTTGGGCTAAAAAGATATTGAGCCCTTTTGGGCTGAAAAATGGTTCATCATAATGAATCAAAGTTTTTGCATTGAAACACTGTTATAAAAAACATCAATTTTACAGCACATTTTGCTCCATAACTTCAGTTATACTTAACCTAGTTAACTCATCAAGCACTCATTTTAAAGGGGATTACATGATCTTTCCATCAATACTAATAACATTTAAATTCAACATTTCTAAAAAAAATATGAACATCCCTAACTCAGTCGGATCGGCGTCAGAGAAGTCTGGCACTTTTTTCTGTGACAACTGCGTACAGCGTAAACACGGAAGTGCCTTGAAAACAGCGTCACAACAGCGTTTTCTTTGAACAGTTCGACGCGACGCGGTATCTGTACTGAGTGTAAATAAACTGTAATCCGATTGGCCGCGATCATATGATATACTATAATACTAATTAAATTTCTAGACTATGGGCATGGGTCATGAATGTCCCCGCCTACACGCTCATTAACTAGATCGTGTGCTTTTGCGGATTTTAAAAGTGCCGAAGTATACTGACGACGACTATAATATAATAATTAGTTCAACTTTAGTTTTAGACTAGTCACAATGTTGATGACTGTCATGCTGTTGAATTTTGCACCGAACCAGCGTAGTTCCCATTTTCAACGATTGACAGCTTGACAGTGCTGGTAAACAACCATAGCGTTGATGGTTTATGATATAACTAGACATAACACAGTCATGAAGCCATTAACAAGCTCCTAATATCCTGATTATTACCTGAAAATCCGATTAATCTTTCACACATCTGTCAATATTTTGATTTCCGATTGCGGGGTCACTCGACGTAGGCACGTAGGTCAATCAGGCAATCATCGATTAGAAACTAGAAACACACCAATAGCCTGCATATTGCCCTTTGCCCTCATTTTTAAATTATGTGCTTACTACACTCCCCGTAAGTTTTGCGTAATAGTCTCGAAATTGTATTATTACTACTATGGCACCAACAGGTGGCCACTATTTTCTCAACAAAAGTACAATATGTAATCTAAATTGCTTATTTCTTATCCACGTGTAATGTTTAGTAATGGTAATACGCGTATTTTAAATCATTTAGTAATTTTGTGTTGCATAGAACCACACATTTTTTGCTTGGCACAATTAACTTATATGTAAAATATTTAACTTAAAATAATCAACAGGCATCGACAACGCCCACACTCTGGCCCCAGCAGCATGAGGCAGTATGTTATTGTTGAATTGTTGATTCAGGCTTCCCGATTACTGATAGACCGCACCGTATCACATGGCAATGATGGCATAATGACCAAAGTTGACGTGTCCAATCACAACATTAGAACTGTTGCGCAAAATATCTCAGCGTTATACTCAAAGTCCCCTGTTGTCGGTGGGCAGTTATGAATCATGATGAAAGTGCAACTTGAACCCTTAATTGTAATGTATTTGTACAGCAAGGGAGCAAGGCTGAGTGCATCCAGGCAATTTTGCGCAAAGTGTAACTTGTTTCGTTTCATGTATTTTTTTCTTCTGTATTCGACTTTTCACCCTTTCTGGACTATTAAAAATGCTTATATACTATTAGTAATTTCCAAGCTAAATCTGGGACTAATATATCTAATTATAGATATATTAGTCCCAGGCTAAATCGAGGTCTTATTGTGTTTTCAAAAATCACTTTCTCTGGTGAATAGGGCCTATGTTGTTTAGCGACTATCCCATTATAGTATATTATTATTGATTCAGACAATACAGTGATTGGTCTTTTCATGTGCACCTACATTGGTACAAATAAAACTTGTTATGTCCATCCATTGCTATCTTCAGTAGATAGCACCTGCCTTTGGTGCGCAAAATGGCACATCAGGTCGATAAGTAGCCAAATGGTAAGTTCCCATCTATTTTCAGCAGACAACAAATAGATGGAATACTTTTTAAAATTTACATATAGGAAATAGGAAATAGAAGACGCTTGTAAAAGTATTAAAGTATAATTTTTCATCAGGTACTTTTTGTTAGAGCGGTTAAAGGTGTATGTTCCGATCACTTTTTTGAGGCTAAATATGATTTATTTTTTACATCAAGATATTTTGATATCAGAAGAATCCCTATATTTTTCTCATTATGTCTGTAAAATCTTACTGAGGGGCCAGAAATATTCCATTTAGAAATTATAGGCTAAAATGTTGTGAATTACTGCCAAAGGTGGTTATTGTAATATTCTTGTTCACTCAGTAAATGTACACAAATAAATATGGGAGCCTCACTCAGAGAATTACTTGTAATCCTTTATTTCTATTCTAAGTAACCATTGTAAACGTCTGATCTTGACCACGCACTATAGAGTTCTCTCTGTCCACGTGGCTCGGACAATCATGTCATAGTTCAAGTGTCTGGTTTCAGATGCCAGGTATCATCGTCCGATACGCGGTGTCCGGTAACATGAGGATACTACAGTTATAACCACCAACCAGTTTGCGAACGACTTTTCAATGGGCAAATTGTTTTGTGACCTTGTGCTTCTAAAAATAGAACCATTGGAGTTATGCAACTCAAACTTTGGAATGCGACAATTTTAAGGATGACCTTTCATTTTAAAAAGAAAACATCAAGTTGAAAATCGGGCCAGCAATTGGAACATCTACCTTTAACAAGCAATAGCAGACATGGGCTCGTTCACGAATTCAAGGTTAATTTATGCGGAGTTACCTTATCAAAGTTAATTTGTGCTATCTACTACTGACGATAGCAATCATGTCGACCATAGTGCGTGGAAGCATACATGTATACGTGAGTGTGATCAGTGTACCTTTTGACAACGGAATCAGATATGCGAGCCTCATCTGGGGTTAACGCTCCTTATCCGCGTTAACATAGGGATAAGGCGTCACTGTCCAGAGGAAGCCAATTAATATAATAGAGTATAGCATATGATAGTAGGGATGATGTTGGGATAGACTAGGGATGCTAGGGATAGTAAGGGTTGCTTGGGATAGTTAGTAAGGAGGGGTAGTAGCTTAGGGATGCTATTTAGGGATGCTAATGTAGGGATAGTATGGATGCTAAGGATAGTAGGGATGCTAATGTAGGGATGCTAAGGATAGTATTGTAGGGATGCTTGGGATAGTAGGGATGCTATAGGGAATAGGGATAGTAGGAATGCTTGGGATAGTAGGGATACAGGGGATAGTAGGGATAGTGTGGATAGTAGGGGTGCTAAGAATGGATAGTATAGGAACGTTAAGAGTTGGCGTACCAAAAAAAAAATGATAGTTGACATATTTTACAGTATATACCTTTCTCTGAATTACACACCTTTCTCTACATAACAGACCATTCTCTGAGTGTGATCAGTGTACCTTTTGACAACGGAAATAATAAACATTAATCAGATAAGGCGGGCCTTAGGCGGACCTTATCTGGGGCTAACGTTCCTTATCCCCAGATAAAGGAGCGTTAATTATAGGGAAAAGCGCCTTATCCATAGATAAAGGCGCGTTATTCGGGGTTTACGTTCCTTATCTGGGGTTAACACGCCTTAACTCCAGATAAGGAGCGTTAACTAGGGATAAGGCGCCCAATCCATAGATAAGGCGAGTTATGCGGGGTGTAGGGCCTTAACCCCAGATAAAAGACGTAAACCTACTAGGATAACTGGCCTTATCTGGGGTTTGTTAACCCAGACAAGGGACGTAAACTGGACGGGCCTGGGGTTAACGATCCTTATCTACAGATAAGGAGCATTAACTAGGATAAGGCCCCTTATCCATAGATAAGGCGCGTTATTCGGGGTTTACGTCCCTTATCTGGGGTTAACGCGCCTTAACCCCAGATAAGGAGCATTAATTAGGGATAACCCAGCTAACCATATTACGTTGTTGGAACGTCGTGGCAAGGTTTCACTTCGTTCTTGGAACGTTATGATTAAAAGTTCAAAGAACGTTGTGAACGTGATTCAACGTTAGGAGAACATTTATTTGTCGACACATTTTTACGTTGTATGAACGTTAGTCATGAACGTTTTCACAACGTTATCACAACGTCCTAAACGTTTAAAAAACTTTCTTGAAATTCTGTTAGTTATACCATTACGTCCAAATGACGTTTTTATACTGTCTTTATTACGTTATCGGAACGTCGTGACAACGTTCATGGAACGTTGCGATCCAACGTTAGAAGAACGTTTATTTGTCGCCACATTTTTACGTTGTTTGAACGTTAGTAATGAACGTTTTCACAACGTAATCACAACGTCCTAAACGTTTAAAAAACTTTCTTGAAATTCTGTTAGTTATACCATTACGTCCAAATGATGTTTTTATACTGTCTTTATTACGCTATCGGAACGTCGTGACAACGTTCATGGAACGTTGCGATCCAACGTTAGAAGAACGTTTATTTGTCGACACATTTTTATGTTGTATGAACGTTAGTCTTGAACGTTTTCACAACGTTATCCCAAACGTGTAAAAAACTTTCAGGTTCGGTTAGTTACACCATGGCAACCAGGGAACGGTAGTGGTATTATAGAGGGAGGGGGCGGGCATTGACCTTTTCATGTGTACTATGTTCTTGCTCAATGTACAATGTATATGGCATTAGTGAACAATGACTTGTCTTTAGCTATACATATGAGAACTTACGTATACAGATCAAAATACTTTCTATGGTGTTAAAAGCTGTTAAATGTATGTATCGACCTAAATTTTAAAAAAAATAGGTTTAAATAAATAAAAGGTGCAAATTAGCTCATTACCATAATTTAAAGGTTACAAACGAGCACCGGTGCTAATTTTTATACCATTGAAATTATGCTAATGAGCTATTTCCACAATTTACTCGACTCATGTAAGGCCAGGTAAAATATGCAAATTAGCGATTACAGCCCAGATAACATAATTTGGTTGTGTAAACGTTATATGAACGTCGTGATGAAGCCAGATGTGAGTGATTAAAAAAATGATGTAAAACAGTTAGGGCCTACATGTTTACGGTGAAAAATTAAGCGCGCGAAAGTGAAAATCGTCTGATAATAAAATTAATAGGCCTAAATAAATTTTAAAAAATAAGGAAAGAAATAAAAAGAAATAAATTGATTTATAATCAATTTCATTTGTACAGGGTGACCCAAAAAATGTCAACACTCCGGGCACATAAGATATCTTAACAGGACAGGAACACACGGGTGTTATCTTGATGTATTATGAAAGCTGAGTAAATAAGCTTTCATTTGCATTTTATTGCGTTCCAATTGGTTATTTAGAACGGGAGATATGCTTCAGCAAACATGAGGAAGCAAAATCGTCTTGGTCCAATCCTCTCAGTATAAAGTAAAGCTTTTAAAATACACGAAGCAAGAAACAACATGATTAAGTCACACACACACACATCAGTTAATCTCTTCTTTGTTCTTTTCAACGCATTCTTCCGATTCTTTTCAAGCTTAAAAGACATAAATAAATATATTCCACATAAATTATACAGGTATTTTGTCATGAGTTCAAGTTCTATACTCTTTTTCCATGTGCAATGGGGTAGCTGTCAGTAAAGCAGTCTTTAAAATTGAAATTGAAACATTTCATGCTCTTTGTTGAAATGGTCCATCCAATCATGGACTCTAATAAGTCCATGATCCAATTAATGTCAATGGTAATACCACCTGTTATAACTTGCTTGTATCGTTGGATAAATGAATGAAAAGATTCAATTATATTCAATAATCGATACATTCTAACTTATGATTAAATGTTGCAATGGTATTGTTACTTTTGAATTACTGCACAATAATGTTTTTAGCATTCTTACAAGTTCGTAATCATAGTTGTAATTAATGCAAATTGGACCAAGCCGATACATCAAGATTAGACCCGTGTGTTCCTGTCCTTTTAAGATATTTTATGTGCCCAGAGTGTTAACATTTTTTGGGTCACCCTGTACACGCCTAGATTAGTACATCAAATTTGTAATGCCAAATTGTATTGTATTAAAATTTTGATTCGTAATAAACCTTTTTAAATAAAATGTAATTCATTATTTAATTAGTCCATGGAAACGTGAGCAAAACGTTTTCTGAACGTTGCAGTCAAGTTCTAGTTTGGTTGCACTTAGGTTGTGGTTAGGTTGTCATTAAAACGTTTCTACAATGTTATTATAACGTTGCGGTTTGGGTGTGATTTGGTTGTTTTAGGTTGGTCCATGGAAACGTGAGCAAAGGCGTTCTCTGAACGTTGCAGTTAAGTTCTAGTTTGGTTGCACTTAGGTTGTGGTTAGGTTGTCATTAAAACGTTTCTACAACGTTATTATAACGTTGCGGTTTAGGTGTGATTTGGTTGTTTTAGGTTGGTCCATGGAAACGTGAGCAAAACGTTCTCTGAACGTTGCAGTTAAGTTCTAGTTTGGTTGCACTTAGGTTGTGGTTAGGTTGTCATTAAAACGTTTCTACAACGTTATATATAACGTTGTGGTTTGGGTGTGATTTGGTACTTAAAACAAACAACCCGCAACGTTATAATAACGCTGTAAGAACGTTTTTAATGACAACCTAACAAGAACCTTAGTGCAACCAAACTAGAACTTAAACTACAACGTTCAGGGAACATCTTTTTCACGTTTAAAGGATTAAACTAAAACAACCAACTATTTGAGTGTTACAACGTTGTTAAAACATTATGTAAACGTTTCCGATGATCAACATGCAATGTTCAGAGAACGTTTTAATCACGTTTCCAAGAACCAACCTAAAACAAACAAACCGCAACGTCATAATAACGTTGTAAGAACGTTTATAATGACAACCTAACCACAACCTAAGTGCAACCAAACTAGAACTAAACTTTAACGTTCAGAGAACGTTTTGCTCACGTTTCAACGGACCAACTTAAAACAACCAAATCACAACCAAACCGTAACGTTATAAAAACTTTGATAAAACGTTTTAAATGACGCAACCTAACTGCAACCTAGGTGCAACGTTGCGGAAACGTTCTGTGTTTGCTGGGAAGGCATGAGGCGCGTTTTCGGGGTTTAGGGCCTTAACCCCAGATAAGAGACGTAAACTTAGGATAACGGGCCTTATCTGGGGTTTAAGTTGTTAACCCCAGATAAGGGACGTAAACCTAGGATAAGGCAGGCCTTATCTGGGGTTAACGATCCTTATCTACAATAAGGAGCATCAATTAGGGATAAGGCCCTTTTATATAGATAAGGCGCGTTATCATGGTTATTCGGGGTTTACCTCCCTTATCTGGGGTTAACGCGCCTTAACCCCAGATAAGGAGCGTTAACTAGGGATAAGGCGCCTTATCCATAGGAGCCTCTGATACTTCGCCTTGCCGAAAACCGAGCTCCATCCGAGTTGAACCGACCAATCTTTCGATCTCGGGTAAGATCAGAGGATGGGGAGCAGTCTGATTGGGAGCAGTCACGGGGAGTGAGCCCTCTATCAGTATTCAGTACATAAAAGAGTATACTTATCAGTGAATACATATGTGTTGAGTGGCAAACCCCTGCTAGCCCTTTAAATGGTGTGCCCACTGGGTGACGAGCTTTCTCTATATCACACAAGGCGCGCGCCCTGCCAATGCGGTACGAATGTAAGTTAGATAAAATTTGCTGGAGTTTTCAATCATTTGTGTTTGAAATTAATGGTATGGCTCTTTGAATGCCGCTAACAATTGCCAACAATTGAATGTACACAAAAGTAGTGGGTTTTCCAACCCGAGCCAAGTCTGGGATCTTGGATCATCTTTTTGATTTATACTTTTTGCAAGGAAGGTTGCCAAATTTTGATCCACACATTTTGAATCAAAATTGTGCAACCTTGCATTTCTTTTTGCATGCTAATGATCTGTATCTGTAGAATTTCTTGGTAGGTCTATGTACCTTAATAATAAGGTATCACGCCAACTGTGCAAAACATCACATATCCAGTACTACAGTAGTGCAGGAAACAACAATAACAAACTCAGTAAAAAACGAAAAACCCATCATCACTCACTCACTCCGTCAGCTAGTCATCACCAGATACAGATCTGAATGCCAAGCTTTGTAAAACATATCACATCCAGGGCTGGGTTGGAAACATTTTTCAAGCTCAAAGTGTAAGTAACAGTAAGTTTTATAGGGTAATTAATTTTATCATCAGATGACAACTTATTTACTTCACTCAGGGATTAGTATTTGTTCGATCCGACTCCGATCATCATCGCACCCGCAAGAAACCCATACGTTGGTGTTTATTTTTTTAATAATTTTTTCCCCCCTCACCAACGTATGGGGAAATTGTAATGCTAGAAATTGTCAATTTCATTTGCTGTACTGTACAAGTAGTACAGGAACCCATACGTTGGTGTGTTTTTTCCCTTTTTTTTTCCCCCCTACCAACGTATGGGGAAATTGCATAGCGAGAAACTGTCAATTTGATTTGCTGTATAAAGTAAATGGTGTGACTTTCAAATGAGGGTCGGGTGCATTACAGCAAAACGGCTTTTCCGTTGATTTTCATACTAGCTACGCACCTTCATAAAGTCCTCATCTTTCTTTCCAGCCACTTTTTAAAACATGAAAATGCTAAATTATTCCATATTTAATCGTAATTCTCCGCCGTGTAAACGCAATGGCAGAATTTTTTTTAGACATTTCGCGAGTATCGAAGTCCAGATTAGTCTCATTCCCCATCGCAAAACATCAAACGTCTATATACGCTACGCACACCACATACGAACTAACGAAAATATTAAAAAGAGACTATTTATTAATAAAACATGGCGCCGATTTCGATAAACACCGCTAGTGCCGTTAACTGAATGGGCTTAGAATTTCACCTTAAATTTCAAGGGAATAGTGCATTTGTACACAATGTTAAGCGAATGGCAAGATAGATGAGAAAGAGTAGATAAGAACAAGCACAAAGAAGTGTGTTTTTGAGCTCTGGTAAGCGATACAGAAATTACCACAAAAATCATATTTAGAAGGAGTCATACTTAGGATGGGGACAGATAGTGAAACATGCAAAATACCCTATGATGAATAATACCAACTGATGACAAATATCACTAAGTATGATTTGTTGTACTACTGTACAAGTGTATGGCGGCGCGTGTCAATGATTGATACGCGGGGGATTACAGCAAAACTACATTCCCGTTAATTTTCATACTTAGCTACACACCTTCATAAAGATTTGTCTTTCTTTTCAGCCTCTGTTTATGACATGAAAATGCTAAATTATTCAATATTTAACCATAATGGTTTAATCATAATTCTCCGCCGTGTAACGCAATGGCAGAATTAGTTTTTGGACTTTCTTGCTATCCCATCATGCAACACAATGTCCAGATTTAGTCTCGTCCACCATCGCAAAATACCAAACGTCTATGTACGCACATCCCTTACGAGCTAGGAATGTTTTAAAACGAGTCTATTAATAAAATCAAGTCGAAACTTTGCTGTAGTGCCGTTGAAGTGAATTGGCTTAGAATTTCACCATAAATTTCAAGGGAATATTGCATTTTTACAACATTTTAAACGAATGACAAGATATAGATGAGAAAGATATAAGAACAAGCACAAAGAAGTGTGTTTTTTAGCTCTGGTAATCGATACAAAAATTACCACAAAAATCATATTTAGAAGGATTCATACTTAGGATGGGGACAGATAGTGAAACCGGGGGGGCACTCAACTTTTATTTGAGTAGGGATGTGCCGCCCAGGGTCTCAAAAAGGGGGGCTACAGAACTGAACTGAGTGGATTTTATGACAAAAAATATGGTCTTAGGAACTGATTTTTTTCTCAAAAAAGTAGGTCTTGAGAACTGGCATCTAGTTTTTGTTGTTGTTTTAGAACGCCAAATTTTCAAAGAATTGGGCTTTGGAACGCAAAATGTCGCGATTTTTGAATTTTCAATGAAATTGGAGTCTTAAGAACTGATGCAGGCTCAAAAGGGGGTCATAAGAGCTAGCAGCAGAGGGTGAAAAGGGGGGTCTTCAGCGGGGCACATACCTATACCCTTTTCCAATGTCAGTGCCCCCCCCCCCTGCCCGGGAGTGAATCATGCAAAATACCCTATGATGAAAAATACCAACTGATGACAAATTACACTAAGTACATTGTATGACTTGTTGTACTATCCGCAAGTACACTACACATACATTAAAATTTAAAATACTATTGGGAAACTCCCAGTTCCGTGCAATCCATCCATCCATTCCAAACTTTTGATCAACGAGTTTACTTTAACTGTCACCATGGAACATAATGAATGCAAACAGGGAAAGTCTCTTTCTGGCGATTGTATCATGATATGATCATCTGTGATCGTTCATGCCATGGCAGGGAATTACTACTGTACTTTAAATTCTCATTGATTGGATTCAGAGAAACCGCTGTAAATTGCCAAAATGAATGTTACACCTGAGCTGAATTTCTAAATCTAGTAGACGTGCAGTGCCCGGCGGCACCTCTTGGGCCTTTAGTGTAATACTAGTAGTAGTGTTAATGCTATTCACGCAGGGATTTTCACACCAAACACATTGTTGGTGGTTGAATAGGGTTATTTGCAAAAGGTTCATACTTTCAGCGCAGATTTCATCTTTATGTGCAACTTTTGGGTTTGACATACCAGCAAATGAAAAAAACTTAACCTGAATTTTACCAATTCAAATTATTGTTTGTAAATGTGTGGCAATTGCCACGGGCATTAATAATATAATAATAATAATAATAAAATACATTTATTAAGCGCTTAAAACAGAAGTCACTAAATAAAGCGCTTTACATATCATAAAAAAAAACACCAAACAATATACATCAACAAGTATAAGCACACATAAAACCAGGAAATACATAATATAAAAGACACAACATATGTTGATCAGGCAGTTAAAAAGATTCAAAAAGAGTTAAAAATGTACACAACCACCAGGGTTTTCGATAAAAACAATTTTACAGCGCCAGGCGTAACAAATATTTCAGATTTACCAGTATAGTAAGTCCGAAAAAGGTGCGTTTTAAGATGCGATTTGAAGACTGAAACAGTTTCGGCATGACAAACTTCACTCGGGAGACGATTCCACTCGGTTGCCGCTGCCACAATGAAAGATCTAGCACCGTAGAACTTTGTTGACGGAAGAAGAACTACAAGCAAGTTTTTAGAAGAAGATCTTAAGGACCGCGTTGGAACATACTGGCTGACAAGATCACTGATAAACACGGGTGCCATGTCATTTAAAGCCTTGTACGTGAGGAGCAAGATTGTATAGAGTGCTCTGCACTCAATTGGAAGCCAATGCAGTTGGCGAAGAAATTGGAAACTGATATTGGAAAAGGGTATAGGTATGTGCCGCGCTGAAGACCCCCTTTTCACCCTCTACTACTAGCTCTATGACCGCCCCCCCCCCCCCCCATTTGAGCCTGCATCATTTCTTAAGACTCCCAATTTTATTGAAAATTCAAAAATCGGGAAATCTTTCGTTCCAAAACCCCAATTCTTCCAAAAAAAATTGAAAATTTGCGTTCTTGCTAATAATCAAAATTGAACTATAGGCCAGTTCTCAAGACCTACTTTTTTGAAAAAATCATTTCCTAAGACCCTATTTTTCGCCATAAAATCCACTCAGTTCAGTTCTGTAGCCCCCCTTTTTGAGACCCTGTGCGGCACATCCCTACCCAAAAAAAGTTGAGAGCCCCCCCACCCCGGGCCAGGAGTCTTCACAGTACACGGTAATTGTTTGAATTGTTTGTGAATGCTGCCTCTTAAAAATGGTAACAGTTATGAATGTGTGTGTTAGTGCAAAATAAAGATGACTTTATTGTTCATGATCTGATTTTGATTTGGGCCAAAACTATGTGAAGGACGGACCTCATTTGCATAATTTGTGATGTACACAATACACATGACCAACACAGCTTCCATTCTTCAAGCTTTATTTTGCACTTTTTATGAACATTATTGTCATGATTTATGTTATCAAAATTTTATATATATTTTAATATCTCTCCCTTTCTCTGTTTCTCCCCTTCTGCCCCCCCCCCCTCTCTTTCTCCCATGCTTTTTATTTTCAGAATTCCAGACATATGCAACGAGAAGACTTAGTCATAAATTCTGATTATTTAATATTTGACAATGGCTCCTTCATATTACCTCGGATTAGGCAATGCCCTAAATGAGCTGCGGAAGCAAAAACAACTCTGTGACGTCATCATCAATGTGGGAGGAAGAGCTTTTCATGCTCACAAAGCTGTACTTGCTGCCTGCAGTAGCTATTTCATGGCCATGTTTACATCTGGGTTTAGAGAAAGCACCCAGAGTGAGATCAGTATAGAAGGCAAGGCTGACATCTTTGAAATACTGATAAAGTTCACATACATGGGGGCAATGGAATTGGAAATCAGATCAAACCATGCGTATGATATTCTTGAAATGGCGTGCTATATGCAGTTCACAGACATCATTAAACATGTCAGTGTATTGATCACAGATCATTATTTTATATATACTTCTATCAATGAGAAGATATCCATGAAAGACGTTTTCAAGATAGCTACACTAGCAAAGTGTCATGTTAACCATGATTGTCTAAAGCGGCTGGCCAAAGAATCAGAGAAGAACTTGTGCGGAGATATTCAAGAATTGAAGAATGAGGATGTATTTCTGCAGTTTGCTAATGTGGATTTCTTAGATTCTTTCCTGGAGCATCAACATCTCTCAAGCAAAGAGGAAGAAAAAGAGGTTTGTTGGTTTAAAAATATGTTGGCAAAGTTTTATTGTTTTGTAATACGTTATAGGCCAGGTTTTCCTGAGTGTTACAAAACTAAAAAATCCAAACCTTTCAAGAGCTCTGCCTGTTGGTTCTCTACCCGGGGTGCTCAGTGGTCAAACGCGTCATGTACCATGGAATTAGAATACTTGACCCACTTTTTTACATTTTGATTTGTATTCATTGCATGGGGTAACTTTGGCCCACTTATGAAAATGTGTTCAAATCTACTTGGATGATAAGCTTTTTCAAACCTTTGTTTTTATCCCCCTGGTCTGTAAAACCAAAAGGGGATTTTGTCATCATGTGCGTGGGATGGGGGTGCCTTTTGGTTAGCCTTTTCCCTGAATGCTGTATCTTTTGAACGGATGGACGGATTGACTTCAAACCTTCAGCGATAGATAGGCCATGGTCAAAACATGTGGTTGGTTGTTTTGGGGGTATAATTTGCATAGGTCATCTGATGTCAAAGGTCATCCAGAGGTCAAATCGTAAAAGTTGCCCGATTGACGTCAAACTTGGAGAAAAGGAACATGAACGCCGGGTGAACATTTTTTGGGTCTAATTTGCATAGGTCATCTGAGGTCAAAGGTCATCCAGGATTCCAGGGGTCAAATTGAAAAAGTTGCCCGATCGACGTCAAACTTGGAGACAAGATACATGAACACCGGGGGAACATGCCTAATATAATTAGAGGTCATCCGAGGTCAACGGTTATTAGAGGTCAACCAAGGTCAACGGTCATCAATGGGGTTAAATCGTTCAATGAACACCGGGGGACCATGTCAACAATAAGTAGAGGTCATCCGAGGTCTTCGAGGTCAAAGGTCATCCAGAGGTAAATTTTTAAAAGTTGCCCGATTGACGTCAAACTTGGAGAAAAGAAACATTGACACTGGATGAACATGTCTAAAATTAATTAGAGTTACTGTAATCCGAGGTCAACGGTCATTAGAGGTCATCAAAGGTCAACAAGGGGTTAAATCGTTCAATGAACACCGGGGGAACATGTCAAAAAATAATTTGAGGTCATCTGAAGTCAAGGGTCAACCAAAGGTCAAATCCTAAAATTTGCCAGATTAACGTCAAACTTGGAGACAAGAAACATGAACACCAAGGGAACATGTCTAAAATAAATTAGAGGTCATCCAAGGTCAACAGTCATTAGAGGTCATCCAAGGTCACCAAGGTCAAAGGTCACCAATGAACATCGGGGGAACATGTCAACAAAAAAATTGAGGTCATCCAAGGTCATCTGAGGTCAAAGGTCATCCAGAGGTCAAATCGTTAAAGTTGCCCGATTGACCTCAAACTTGGAGAAAAGAAACATGAACACCAGGGGAACATGACCCCTATGTGACCTTTGACCTCATTTAGTTGATCTGCCAGCCAGGGGGATTCGCAAGTCGTGACTTTCAGTATTTTTATAATTAAGTTTGTTGAGGTTCATTGAAGTGTTTTAAAAAAACCACCAATATTTCTATGAAAATTGTATAGATTAGATTTTATATAAATATGCAGTGATGGAAATCCCCACATGACTTTCCACCCGGGGCTGACTAGGAAAGTCACTTTGTGGACTTAAAATATTTCTAACCATAGACGGTTACCGTCTTTGTTCTAACCCAACTTTTACAATAAGGAAATAAATCAGTTGAAAAAGTTGTCTTAGTGTTTCAAGTAATTGATGTCTGTCGACTGAAGAAATAAGCACAACCCACATACATGGCCAACTTACCAATATTTAGCCTTTTATATCTTGTATACATGTCAAGATTTAAAAGATAACCGTTGTAACATGTGTACAATGTATGTCAAAAAAATGTTACAACCGTTACCTAGGGTTTGTGTACAAAAAAAAGAAATTTTGCCCGCTATCTCCCTGCTACTTTACAGTAGTGTTGGCCAAATATGAGCTAGAAAATCAATTTGAAACAAGATTTAGAGCCACAAACAAAAAAGGTATAATTACTGTGGAAACACCTATATCTGCTACTTTACAGTAGTGTTGGCCAAATATGAACTAGAAAATCAATTTGAAACAAGATTTAGAGCCACAAACAAAAAAGGTATAATTACTGTGGAAACACCTATATCGGAAAGAAACGATATGAATTTAATTGGGTTTTACATGCTTTTTAAGTTCTCTGCACGTTCCCCAATCACTTACAATTTATTAAAAATTGCGATACAATGTATTGACGCGTGCATGGCCGTACCGTGCTTCATTCCCTCAGTGAAAGCCTGACAAATCCCGCAAGTATCAAAATAATTCATACTAAATAAAACGCCATCGGGAATGCCACTCGTATATTGGTATCTATATAATAATACGCTACTCTCTGTCTGTTTGTCCATCTGTGCGTGTTTTTCGTCGCCTTCCCGGGGTCGGGCGGCGTTCAAACTCGGTGGGTGGGTGCAGCTCGGTCCTCGCAAGAGCAAGTTCGCATTCGCTAGAGCTAACAAGGTCAAAGGTCATCTAGGGGTAAACTTTTTGAAGTTGGTTGGATCGTGCTTAAACTCGGTGATCACAATGCGAGGCGAGCGTGGCAAAAATAAAACAGGTTAGCGTGTGTCGGGTCTTCCGGGGTCAAAGGTCGTCTAGGGGTCGAATTTTCAAAGTTTGTCCGATCGGGCTTAAACTTGGTGACGGGAAGCCCGAATGAGAGTCGAGCGTGGAAAAAATAAAACGGCTTTGCTTTTCTTGGGTCGTCCGGGGTCAAAGGTCGTCTAAGGGTTGAATTTTCAAAGTTTGTCCGATCGGGCTTAAACTCGGGGACGGGAAGCCCGAATGCGAGTCGAGCGTGGAAAAAATAAAACGCCTTTGCTTTTCTTGGGTCGTCCGTGGTCAAAGGTCATCTAGGGGTCGAATTCTTAAGTTCTGTCGATTGTAAGTGTGGTGGAACAGCTAAAGTGCAGTAATTAATCATCCACAATCCCCATCCATCCAGGGAAGTAGCTACAAACCCGAGAACCGCCAAACCCAGGTGACCGCCTAGTTTATAAATAATCATAAAAACCAACCATGTTTTTCAGAGAGCGCAGTTTGGTCAATCAGAGGCTTAATCCACATCTATGGAACTGCGCCTTTCAAGATGAGTTGCGAGCACATGTTATTGGCATTACGTCACTCGTACCGGGTTCCGGAAAATGGAAGTAAAATTTGTGATTGGACAAATTGTCACACGCATGCGTAAGGATGATTTTTCGTAGCAATACGTCATTCGTATCCGGTTTCGGAAGAGGCTGAAGGGGAAATAGAATGAAGCACAATGTCACACGCATGCGTAAAGGACGATTTTCTTCAATAAAAGATGGCGACCATATCGGCCAGCTACTTTAGAAATTGTTCAATTTAGTCTTCATTCAACGTTTTTAAATGAATTTTTCGGCCAATTTTCCAAGTTATTTATTGGTGGGGTACATGTACATCATTGATATGAATATTTCCCCCATTCCCAATCTGATCAGGTTTTATCTGACGTTTTTGATTGGTGACCATAGTTGCAGAATTCAGAAACCAAAGTTACATTTTATCGATAATATATCGACATGTCGAAGTTTTCTTTTACGACTTATCGATGCAAAATGTTGTATCTATAACAGCACCGGACTAATACTTATGGGGGGGGTTTAAGTTTGGAAAAGAACCAACTTGTAAACCGCATTTCCATGCATTTTACAAGTGTAATATGCATGTACCGTAAAACGGGGTGAATAGGGACAGGGGGTGAATAGGGACAAAAATGGGAACAATTTTTTAAATGTCACCCGGCCAGTTTGTGTACCGTAAAACGGGGTGAATAGGGACATGGGGCCTTCACGTTCCTATTCACCCCGTTTTACGGTACACAAACTGGCCAGGTGACATTTAAAAAACTGTTCCCATTTTTGTCCCTATTCACCCCCATGTCCCTATTCACCCCGTTTTACGGTAGCGCCATACCAGCCCAACTTTTAAAACGCATGGCAAGTATAGCTTTATTCCGTATTAAAAAGTCTAGTGGTTGAGTTACATTTGCAATGCAGAGGTCGATGGTTCGATTCCCACCAGGACCACTTTTTCAATTGATTTTTTTGTTGTTGTAAAAGTTGGGTTAGAATATAGACATTAACAGTCTATGGTTAGAAAACAGAGTGTGGAGTTCCTAGTCAACCCCGGTGGAAAGTCATGTGGGTATTTCCATCGCTGCATGTAAATACTAAAAATAATCATTTGTTTTTGTTTTGTTGGGTTAATTAGGTGTCATCAATTTCTCTGAGAACCAATGGAGATGGCTTATACTTTTCATTTTCATTACGTTTCATTTTTTTTTAAATCAACTTAGATTTCAGATTAATTAATAGTGGGATTTCTTCCTTCTTCATTCATCAATCAATATACATGTAGGTTCTTCAGATGGTCGTCACCTGGCTCAAACATGACTGGGCAAGCAGACATACTCATGCTCTGGAACTTCTGCAGAAGGTTCGTCTTGGCCTTGTACCAGGAGAAACACTCCGCAATTTGCTGGATGCAGTGGATATTCCGGAATGCAAACAACTACTAGAAGGAGTGCTCAGATTGCAGGCATCTAATCATAGCCCAGCCACACTTACCGTCGATTTCCCACACATATTTGCCACAAGGAGTACTATTATTAAGGTGGGTTGAACATTATTTCCTGTTATGTAATCCAATGGGGAAAGGGGTAACGATCTGTCAGTTTGGTATTGGTGTGCAGGCACTGAACCTGGGGGTTTGGGAATCTCATGAAACATCAAATTGGGGTATTGGCGAACTGGATTCTAAAACAACATTTTGCCCTGGGGAATGAGTTTTATTTTGCCAAATTTGATGCTATAAAATTGAAGATATTTGGTTGCAATTGTGAGGCTTGGAGAACATAAACATGCCACAAATATGGTTTGTCGGAACTTTTGTTAGCTATATGAGAAGGTGGCCCAATTGTTGCACATCAGTGTTTCCACATTGCAGGTTATTACCCGGAATTCGGGTAATTTTGGTTGTTTCCAGGTAATGTTCGGGTAATGAAATAATTCCAGGTAATTCCGGGTAATCCGGAAATTTCAAAACTGTGATAATATATCCACCCTTTTTCTTCTTTTTTTAATTAATATTTGGTTCCACGTAATGATATTAAACAGTTTGCCAACCTTAGCGACAATCACCCCCTGGTCCATTGCATTACTTTCAAAACACAAAATGAGCGCCCTCTGTGTAGACCATTCATTGATTCATTCATTATTTAACCACTCATCTCCCGTACGTATTATTTTTTGATGCGGAATTCGGAGTTTCTCAATACATTTAATTCTTGCATTTCTTTATGACCTCCATTAAATTTGTTAAACAGCCAAAAACTGCACGGATAGGCCTATAGCAATTTTGAAGATTTCAGGTAATCCCATCAAATTCCAGGTAATCTGAGACTCTATTCCAGGTAAATTTTTTTTGAGGTGTGGAAGCACTGTTGCACATACCTGTATGGCTAATACATGTACATGGGAGTGAACTCTTTACGAGGGTATGATTAAACTCAGGTGCAGAAGAGTCCATTTATAATTATAAACCTCTGTTAAGGGAAGTGTAAACCCAGCACTTATTTTAAAAACTGAATTTCTCTCTAGTGTTTAAATACTTTAATACAATGTATGTATTAGGGTGCATCGTCTCCCCCTTTTTCAACCAAATTTAATGTAGCTAGTCTTAAAATGTGCCAAATGTTGAAATAATAAGATTCCCAAAATTTAAATTCATTCGGTGTTGGTCTTCTGGGTCCTCCGTGGCCCTAAAGTTTGAATGAATAACCTACAGGAACATTGCGCAATAGCCATATGGCAGCTATACATTTTCTTAAGTGATCAGTGGTACATACAATGGCTGCCATGGATTTTAGAATCATGATTACAATGGTATGTAACTGGAGTCTGTTTTCAATCAAACTTGAAGATAAAATTCAAATGAATATGACATTAACATCACAAAAATAAATAGCTGCCATGTGATATGACATGCTTATTTAGCATAGAACTGCCATTTATGAATAATGGCTGTATTTTAACTATATTTTAAAGCACACTGGGTCCAAGTGTCTTGAGGAAGGTAGTTGGGTTGTCCTCTGCAGCTTGTGCATCTGAAGCAGGAAGACCTTCCACAGTCTGGTCACCAGCCAGAAGGTGAGGGTCAAGCCCAGTAGTCGAAGGACTGCTTCCAGGAGGGTGGTGGGCTGGTTGGCCAGCCTCCACCACAAGCTCGTAATCATCTCAAAGGCGGCTCATGGTTGCAGGTGGACAACTTTCGGTCACCTCAGGAAGACTCATGGTCAACGATGGACTTCTCGTCCCACAAGGGCCGGATGAGACAGGCCCGGTGGAGACTCCTGAGGGCCAGCCTGAGCCAGTAACAGACAGCACCTGAGAGAGGCTCTACATCTCCCTCATGGCCTGAGGGCCAGAGTGGTGTGCCACAGATCTCTATTTTTTTCTTTTGTTGCTAATAAGCCCACCAAAAAGAAAATTTAGTTTGGATCTTCTGTGGAGCACCACTCTAGCTGGCCCTCAGGTTGTTAGAGCCTCTCTCAGGTGCTTCCTGTTACTGGCTGGCCCTCAGGAGTCTCGTCCAAGGCTGGTATTTTCCAGCCCCCTGGGACGAGCTGTCCCTTAATCGACCATGAATCGTCCTGCGGCAATTGCAAGTTGTCCTCCTGGAATCGCGAGTTGTCTTTAAGATGCCTCCCAGCATGTGGCAGTCCCTGGATGCAGTCCTTCCCTACTGGCAAGGGTAGTGGCCCCAGCTTACTACTGGGCTTGACCCTTGCCCTCTCCCCTCTGTCTGGCAACCAGATTGTGGAAGGTCTTGATCCTGCTTCTGATTATAGTCTACTTTGTAGACCATTTTTTAAAATCTATTTTCCTTCTAATCACATCTTATGAGAACCGCTGCCATCCGAAAACCACGACGCCCGGGATAATGTTTCTCTCACTGGGATCATGGGATCAGATTGTGGTGCCAAGCATTGGTTGGCTGAAGTAATGATTTGATAAGAAAGGGCTACAAAGTGGACTAGCTTCAGATGCACAAGCTGCAGAGGACTACCCAACTACTTTCCTCAAGACACTTACATTGAAGAACCAGTGTGCTTTAAAATATAGTTAAAATACAGCCATTATTTGTAAATGGCAGTACATTACGCTTTTGTAAAAAGCCTGTCATATCACATGGCAGCTATTCATTATTGTGGCGAATATGCTATATTCATTTGAATTTAAAACTTAAATTTGATTAAAAACAGACTCCGGGTACATACCATTGTAATCATGAGCCTAAAATTCATGGCAGCCATTGTATGTACCATTAATTACTTAAGAAAATGTATAGCTGCCATATGGCTATTGCGCAATGTTCCCATAGGTTATTCATTCAAACTTGAGGGCCACGGAGGACCCAGAAGACGAACTCGGAATGAATTTAAATTTTGGGAATCTTATTGTTTTAACATTTGGCACATTTTAAGACTAGCTACATTAAATTTGGTTGACAAAAGGGGGAGATGATGCACCCTAGTATGTATTCTATCAGTACCAAGTTACTTATCGGAAGCGATCATTTCCCATTCTTTTAGATGATTTAAAATATTTGTTTTGGTAAGTTTGAGCCAAGAAAAGGCACGTGGTCATTTTATTTGGCGGAACATTAAGCGAATTTTCAGACAAGTTAACTCAAAGTGAAAAGTATACAATTTTAAACTGTTATTATTATCTTTTAGAGAACATTTTACTCTAGGAAAGGTTTTCTCTTTGATTCAATTTTTGCATTTAAACTTAGGATATTCACCAATTAACGGTAAAATGTTTGCACAAAATACTAACATATTTACATATTTCAGATGTTTTGTCAATATTTCGAAAAATAAGCGTTATTTTGAAAAAATAAAAATATAATCCTAGGCAAAATTGTCTTGTTTACGATAATCCATATTAGAACAAATTATCAAATATTTGTTTTTAGTTATGCTATCGCACAAATGAAATGTTCTGAAGACACTTGTTTCTTGATCAGTTGCATTAGTATGCAGGGCTGGAAAAATCTGGCAAAACGGCAAGCTCCTTGCCGGGAAATATGGCCATCTCGCGGGAAATCCCCCCCCCCCCCCCCCCCCGTGAGATAGAGCAATACAGCCGATATTAAATAAAATGATGCACAAAATAGCATCAATTGTACCTTATCGCAAATTGTTTTAAATTGCCAAAAAAGGTGCACCAAATCGCGCCAATTGCAGTCTCATTTTTCAAAAAGCGCTACCCTCTCAGGGGGCACATCCCCCTCAGACTCCCCCCTGGCGCCGCTTCCCGCGGCGCGATGGTTGCTTCGCAACCATTGGGTTCGCGGGAAACAGCAACGTACTCCCTTGCAGGGAAAAAACACATTTTTCCAGCCCTGTTAGTATGAAAGTCAGTCACATTTATGATTAAATTGTGAAGGAAAATACAAGTTCACAAATTATAGATTCTGAGTATATTGCTTCTTCTGCTAAAGTGATGTAAACATATTTTAAGATGGAATTTTAGCTTCCTTGCAATTTAAAATAGAAATATTTGGTCTCTTTGTTGATATTTAAGTCTTTAACGAAGCCTTCCATTGATGTGGCTACTATTTTACTCAATTTAGCCATGTACATGTATAGTAACAGTCATGCCTTTGTCTTAACTGTGTAAATCACATTGGAATGGTGAAAAGGTCTGCTTTCAAAACCTGTCACATTTTGCTTATTTTTCAGTTGATTACTTTCAATTCGTGCACAATTTCTTTTTAATCAGCCTGTATATGCTTGCACAGCATTTTGAAATCACATATTTATTCAAAGTCATCAATGTTTTTCTCTTCCATATAGGCCCATGTGATCTTGTCTGCTGAGGAATTGAATGGACCTTTTTATTTCCGTTACTATGATGCGATGACCGGGGGATGGAAGGCGCTCTCTAAGTTCACTTTACCCCACTTAGCATCTTTGATTGTGGTTGATGAGAGTTTGTATGCAGTAGGGGGTGTTAAAGAGATTTCTGAGTGTACATGTTATGAATATGATGATTATTGTCTTAGTGATGAATGTAACAAGAGTGTCTGTACTTGTGCTGTATTAACTTACGATGTCGAGTTCAACAATTGGAAATCTTTACCGAACCTGAACAAAGCGCGCCACAGTTTACTCTTGGTGCATATGTCTGGTTTCATTTATGCCATCGGTGGATCAGATCAAAATGGTGATGACAAGATATATGCTGATACAGTTGAACGCTTTGACCTGGAGAAGAAGAAATGGGAGGATGTGCCTTCACTTCCCAAAGGTTTCATTTGGACATCAGCAGTTGCGTTTCAAGGTACTCTCCTGGTGTGTGGAGTGTCACATGATGATGAATTGCGCTATAGATGTAAGCATGTGATAGTTGTATATAATCCACATACCAATTCATGGGAAACAAAGCTAGTTGAGCAGCAGGCTTGTTATCCGTTTCTGAGATGCTATGAATACAAATCCATGTACCCAGTACTTTTTGTTCATGAAGACGTATGCTACAGAGTATTGTACCGGACACAAGTAGTATGCAATACATTCATCATCACAATGACATTTGTCAACAAGCTGAAGATGAAGTCTCTCCGGAATTCCACAATAGTTGCCATTGGAGAAGCTGTCAAACAAGATCAGATACCTGATAACAAGATGGGTGCCTTCCGTATCCAGGATGAAGTGTTTGTGAATATGAACAAATCTGTTTATAAGACAGACTTGAGAATAAGCACAGCTCAGAGTAGTGCTGATGTGAATCTCAACTTGTGGAAACAATTTGACTTGTCAATGTCAGAGCCTGATGCTAATCATAGCAACTGTATATCGTTGACCATTGATACAAAGAGACTGAAGCATTATTACTAAGCAAACAATAGCTGGAGTTGTCCTCCCATGGTTAAACTATTACGGGTTTGATGGAAAGATTACTGTCAATATCTTGCAGAAATAGATGTTTAAACCATATAAAATCCAGTATATTATTATCTAATTCAACTTGTTAAGATGATCAAACCTGGTAGATGGTGATCATTGGCTTTGACATGCTGCTTGTAGTTGTGTTATTGCCATGATATGATATGAGGCGACAAAAGAATAAGTTCACTTGTCCTTTGCGACCAACCCAAACCACGGATGGTGGAAAACATATACAAATCTAGGGTCTTTTTTCTTCATTTTGGTTAATAAAGATTGGCCCAGCTGTTGGCACGTAAAGCTGTTGGCACGTTTCTGGTAAAACCTCTATGTAAGGGTGTCATGAAACTGGTCTAGCGTGAAAACTTCATTCTGGGATTATAAGCTTTATTCAGTATAATCCCATACTGAAGTCTTTAGACTAACTCTGTCTCCCTAACACTGATTCTATTGTCGCGTTTGTAGGTTAGCAAAATCATAGATAATCAAGACAGGGATGGCCAAGTGGGTATTTTCTTTTGAAGCTATGTATGTTTCGGACCAAGGTCGCTCAACACAAAAAGCCGATGTAGCCTTTCGCCCTTTCATGAAATAATTTCACAACATCCATAAATATAACATCACTCTCATTCCCAGATGCATTAAAACGATAGAAATCCATGTCATAAGATGTGCTATCGGCTGTTGCTCTCATGGGTTCGAGTTTATGTATAATAAAAAACTGGGTGAAATAAGTGTCTATAAACTTCACAAATAGCATTACATCTATCGCATCGGTGTATGTGTGTATTAAATTAATATGTTTCAAATATGATATATGTATTTTAACTTTCACCATTGTTTTTTTTATCAAACTAATTTTATGTATCCCGTTAGCTAGTACTGTATATTAGATAATGTAGTTGCCGTAATAGACTATCAATGCCCAAACTGGTTACCGGCCCGGGTGCTCAGTGGTCATTACTAGAGGGGTACCATGCGCGTCCAAAAATCACATTATTAAAGTAGCTTTTAATGCCGGGGCTCGTTACGTAAGTAAACGTATATATAATTGGTATCAAAACAAGCAAAATTTAAGAAAAAATATTTTTACTACTTATTTTGGGTATTGGAAATACTGATATTACTTGCTTAGGCTTAGGGGGTGCTTTTACACATCGTCATCAATGCAATCACTTATTTAGGTTGCTTTTTGATGAAAGTCCTTGGACGCGCCTGATACCCCTATGTAATGATCACTGAGTACCCCGAGGTTAACAGGCTTTTCAAAAATGCTAGTCATACAGGTGTGGGCAAAACAGACATAGTACGTATCACCTCCACACAACATTTCAATAGAGATAATCATGACAGGGAGGGGATGTCTGATGGATTATATCTCTCAGAGAAAGGATATTATTGAAGTTGGTGATTAAATTCTTATCCCAAGATCATGTTGACAATTGATGCAATGATATTGGTCATTTTAACACAACCAATTTATGTTACTGTGTGAAATAATGGGTCGGTTTACAAAACTTGTCACATTTTCCAATTAAATATTTTACTCATACGTTCTACACAATGGGAAGGAGGAGAGACCTTCCTGTGCCTTAAAAAAATATTCCATCCATGAATTCCTGAACTACATGAATATTTTAGGCGAGTGGATACTATTAGTTCGGCCGAATGTGATATGGCACAAACCATAGGTATTTTTCCGTATTGTTTGAACATGCAGGGGATAACGAATTTACACTGCAAATTATGAGCGTTTACTTTTGGACAAACTAAAAGTAAACTCAAAAGTAAACGCAATTCTAAACACAAAACTAAACGTTAAAGTAAACGCTAAACTAAAGTTTCTTGCATTTTGCACCCAATTGACCTCAAAGCACGCTCCAAGTGAGTGAATATAATCACAGATGTTTCCACCATCTGTGATATAATGGGACAGTTATTGATTATAGAGGCTGGGTGGAAAATAGCTTAGTTGTTTGGCTCACATAAGTGTTTAGTATTGCGTTTACCTTTGAGTTTACTTTTAGTTTGTCCAAAAGTAAACGCTCATAATTTGCAGTGTTATCCACTATGTGTTGTATTTTAAGCAACTCTTCCACAGACGCAAAGCAATCACTTTACATGTAATCATACCGCGCAACTCTTCCACAGACGCAAAGCAATCACTTTACATGTAATCATACCGCACAAATACTGGTAACGCAGTTAATTGGCGATATGAATTATATCGCCGGTTTGACCTTCTTGTTTACAACGATATGGATCAGATTGCATATGTGTTACTAATGGAATTGCGGTATTTATACCTAACGATAATATTGTAGTGGGGTTTTTATCCATTCTTTTATAGTGCATATTCTAACTTTTCAACTTGGTGTGTATGTTTTTTCACTATTTGTTATAGTTTTTTATCAATAATTTTACTAATTTTCGATTAAAAAAATACAAAAGTTGTTTGGAGAAAATTTAAAGCAGGCTTTATAGCAATATGTAAGAGAGAGCATTCTGAACCAATTAAAGAAATTACTATTGAAGCTGTAGGTTGGCTTGTATGTCCATACATTTGTATGTCTTCAGCACTAGTCAGGCCTTTTGGCAAGATTTCAGCTTAGGGGAGTGTAAAGTTAAAAAGTTTGGTGTGCAAATTGGTGAACAAGTGCACGTTTATTATTCAAGTAAAGGCATGGCTGTGTTATTTTCAAAACTGGCTGCACCTGGGATGAGTTCACATTGGTAATTTGTCCCATATTTGAAAAAATTATAAACACATTGCAGTCCAAATCTAATACATGTAATGACTATGAGGAATATGTTATTCTGTCAATTTCATCAAGATACCTTTATCCATTCAGATATGGCATGACATTATTGAAAATCAGTGAAACCTAGATTTTCACTTTCAGCGTATTTTAACTGATAAAACTCGCACCAAACCCCAAACTTTAGAACTTACTAAACACAACACCAAAAGTAAGTCCCCCCCCTAAACAATTCGCCATAGCATCGTAAGATAAAACAGTTTACCAATAAAACTTAGTTAGAAATAATCCTATGACTGTTTCTGAAGTGTTGTTTGAAAATGAAAGATGTCCATGACTTCATGGCTGAATGAGCTCAAAAGTAAGACAAAAACTGCCCTTCTCAAAAGTCACAACTCACAGTGCTAATATCTGAGCCAAGAATGGGATTTACATGGCTGAATGATCATGAATTGATTACACATTACAGTAATATTCGCTCAGCCACGGGTACTTTTCCATTAGTGAGAAGCAATTCATAAACTTTAGTGACAAAAAAGTGATCGGAACATACACCTTTAATGGTGAATTTGACTGTTAGACACATTTTGAATGGTTCCTCACATTTACAAGCAGGTGGCTAAGCACTGACACAAGGTTTGCTTTTCATTGATATGAATCACATATGAATATATCAAGAAATATTTGAATACATTTCCGAATTGTTTTTGAGCAGATGATATTGCCATTAATTGAAACATAAACCATGTAGTATAATTGTAAACGGATAGTTGTCAGGAATAAAGAAATCCAGAACAAAACAATCACGAGTATTATGTTATGTCACATTATGTTGCCCATGACTCGATACTAAACATTTTGCCATTGCTACCTTTAGTAGATAGCCATTGCTTCATTCAGTTGATAGCCATTGCTACCTTCAGTTGATAGCCATTGCTACCTTTTAGTAGATAGCCATTGCTACATTCAGTTGATAGCCATTGCTACCTTCAACTGATAGTCATTGCTACCTTCAGTTGATATCCATTGCTATCTTCAGTATATAGCCATAGCTCCCTTCAGTTGATAGCCATGGCTACCTTCAGTAGATAGCCATTGCTACTTTCAGTTGATAGCCATTGCTACCTTCAGTAGATAGCCATGGCTACCTTAGATAGAGAGCCATTGCTACCTTCAGTTGATAGCCATTGCTACCTTCAGTTGATAGCCATAGATACCTTCAGTTGATAGCCATTGCTACCTTCAGAAGATAGTCATTGTTACCTTCAGTAGGTAGCCATTGTTACCTTCAGTAGGTAGCCATTGTTTCATTCAGTAGATATCCATTGCTACCATCATTTTAATTTATAGACATTGCTACCTTCAGAAGATAGTCATTGTTACCTTCAGTAAGTAGCCATTGTTACCTTCAGTAGGTAGCCATTGTATCATTCAGTAGATAGCCATTGCTACCATCATTTTAATTTATAGACATTGCTACCTTCAGTAGATTACCATTTCTACATTTAGTATATTCTTTGCTATTTTCATTCGGTAGCCATTGCTACCTTCAGTAGATATATCCATTGCTACCTTCAATATATAGACATTGCTACCTTCAGTATGTAGCCATTGCTACCATCAGTAGATAGACATTGCTACCTTCAGTATGTAGCCATTGTTACTTTCATTTGGTAGCCATTGCTACCTTCAGTAGATTACCATTTCTACCTTCAGTAGATAGCCATTGCTATCTTCAGTAGGTAGCCATTGCTACCTTCAGTAGATTACCATTTCTACCTTCAGTAGATAGCCGTTGCTACCTTCAGTATGTCGCCATTGCTACCTTCAGTATGTAACCATTGCTACCATCAGTATACCCAGCTAACCATATTACGTTGTTAGAACGTTGTGGCAAGGTTTCACTTTCGTTCTTGGAACGTTATGATTAAAAGTTCAAAGAACGTTGTGAACGTGATCCAACGTTAGGAGAACGTTTATTTGTCGACACATTTTTACGTTGTATGAACGTTAGTCATGAACGTTTTCACAACGTTATCACAACGTCCTAAACGTTTAAAAACTTTCTTGAAATTCTGTTAGTTATACCATTACGTCCAAATGACGTTTTTATACTGTCTTTATTACGTTATCGGAACGTCGTGACAACGTTCATGGAACGTTGCGATCCAACGTTAGAAGAACGTTTATTTGTCGACACATTTTTACGTCTTATGAACGTTAGTCTTGAACGTTTTCACAACGTTATAACAACGTCCCAAACGTTTAAAAAACTTTGGTTAGTTATACCATTACGTCCAAATGACGTTTTTATAACCTATTTATTACGTTGTTGGAACGTCGTGACAACGTTTCACTTTCGTTCTTGGAACGTTATGATTAAACGTTCAAAGAACGTTTATTTGTCGACACATTTTTATGTTGTATGAACGTTAGTCTTGAACGTTTTCACAACGTTATACCAAACGTGTAAAAAACTTTCAAATTCGGTTAGTTACACCATGGCAACCAGGGAACGGTAGTGGTATTATAGAGGGAGGGGGCGGGGATTGACCTTTTCATGTGTACTATGTTCTTGCTCAATGTATATGGTCACGCGTTATGAACTCGCCTCCCAATAGGGTGGTGCCGTTACATTTTTTAGTTTCATGCTGTAATTTTCCTCAAATATTTTTAAAACCACAAAAGCTATCTCAACAAATTTGGTATCATTTTAAAGCCCTAATAACAAGCTATCTGCCTGCAAAATGGCATTGGTATAGCTAATACAGAATGGGAGATACAGCTGTTTGATGTTTGGGGACCAGGGGTGGTGCTGGAAGGGGTGTTTCTGGAAGGGGTGCCGCCTGTACAAACTCAATGGGGATAATCCCATGTTTTGTTCTTTTTACAATAACTAGTCATCTCCTAATGTTACAAGCACCATTCTGGTCCCATTTTAAAGGATAATTAGTAGTCTTTAAGTATGTGGTTCAACAGACTTGTCAACTATTTGTAACAAATAATTAATTATGGATAAGACAATGAACATCAGCTTTCTTCCTATTCGCTACACAGTAAACATGAATAATCAGCCTCAATTTACCGGATTTATAAAAATGACAATAACAGAAAAAGTTTTCAACCTATGATAGCAAAAGTATACATTTTTGGAAAGCTTGTAACTAGAGGAATTCAGAAATGCAGTTTATATCAGGGAAGGGTTCATCCTTAAACAAATATTTTTGAAAATTCTAAAAATATATAAAATAAAAATTGGAGATATTCACTAGCCGGTATAATTACTATACCGACGTAGTAACTTTGACAATTATATATCATCTAATGGGTAATTTCATGAGGAATTCAAATATGTAAAGTAAATAATGATAGGGGTAGGTATAAAAAATATATGGATCTCGAATTAAAAATTAAAAACTATGATATTTTTCCGAACATTTCCGATCATACCATTTTAGTTCTTAGTCGTAGTATAATTTTAATGGCATATTTGGTTTCCTCATGAAATTTCCCTTCAGAAAATATATACTTTTACTACCTCAGGGGGGTATACAAGCAAATATAAATGTGTAAAGTTAAAATCATGTCGTGAAAGCCAAAATCCGTGTGTAACGCGAAAGGAGGCGAGCTTAAAACACATGACCATATGGCATTAGTGAACAATGACTTGCCTTTAGCTATACATATGAGAACTTACGTATACAGATCAAAATTCTTTCTATGGTGTTAAAAGCTGTTAAATGTATGTATCGACTTAAATTTTAAAAAAAAAAGGTTTAAATAAATAAAAGGTGCAAATTAGCTCATTACCATAATTTAAAGGTTACAAACGAGCACCGGTGCTAATTTTTGTACCATTGAAATTATGCTAATGAGCTATTTCCACAATTTACTCGACTCATGTAAGGCCAGGTAAAATATGCAAATTAGCGATTACAGCCCAGGTAACATAATTTGGTTGTGTGTAAACGTTATATGAACGTCGTGATAAAGCCAGATGTGAGTGATTAAAAAAATGATGTAAAACAGTTACATGTTTAAGCTTTCATTTGCATTTTATTGCGTTCCAATTGGTTATTTAGAACGGGAGATATGCTTCAGCAAACATGAGGAAGCAAAATCGTCTTGGTCCAATCCTCTCAGTATAAAGTAAAGCTTTTAAAATACACGAAGCAAGAAACAACATGATTAAGTCACACACACACACACACATCAGTTAATCTCTTCTTTGTTCTTTTCAACGCATTCTTCCGATTTTGTTCAAGCCTAAAAGACATAAATAAATATATTCCACATAAATCAATGTAAATTATACAGGTATTTTGTCATGAGTTCAAGTTCTATACTCTTTTTCCATGTGCAATGGGTAGCTGTCAGTAAAGCAGTCTTTAAAATTGAAATTGAAACATTTCATGCTCTTTGTTAAAATGGTCCATCCAATTAATGTCAATGGTAATACCACCTGTTATAACTTGCTTGTATCGTTGGATAAATGAATGAAAAGATTCAATTATATTTAATAATCGATACATTCTAACTTTAAATATGATTAAATGTTGCAATGGTATTGTTACTTTTGAATTACTGCACAATAATGTTTTTAGCATTCTTACAAGTTCGTAATCATAGTTGTAATAGTTGTAATTAATGCAAATTGGACCAAGCCGATTTTGCTTCATCATGTTTGCTGAAGCATATCTCCCGTTCTAAATAACCAATGGAAACGCAATAAAATGCAAATGAAAGCTTATTTACTCAGCTTTCATAATACATCAAGATTAGACCCGTGTGTTCCTGTCGTTTTAAGATATCTCATGTGCCCAGAGTGTTAACATTTTGTGGGTCACCCTGTATACGCCTAGATTAGTACATCAAATTTGTAATGCCAAATTGTATTGTATTAAAAATTTGATTCGTAATAAACCTTTTTAAATAAAATGTAATTCATTATTTAATTAGTCCATGGAAACGTGAGCAAAACGTTTTCTGAACGTTGCAGTCAAGTTCTAGTTTGGTTGCACTTGGGTTGTGGTTAGGTTGTCATTAAAACGTTTCTACAACGTTATTATAACGTTGCGGTTTGGGTGTGATTTGGTTGTTTTAGGTTGGTCCATGGAAACGTAAGCAAAACGTTCTCTGAACGTTGCAGTTAAGTTCTAGTTTGGTTGCACTAAGGTTGTGGTTAGGTTGTCATTAAAACGTTTCTACAACGTTATTATAACGTTGCGGTTTGGGTGTGATTTGGTTGTTTTAGGTTGGTCAATGGAAACGTGAGCAAAAAGTTCTCTGAACGTTGAAGTTAAGTTCTAGTTTGGTTGCACTTAGGTTGTGGTTAGGTTGTCATTAAAACGTTTCTACAACGTTATTATAACGTTGCGGTTTGGGTGTGATTTGGTTGTTTTAGGTTGGTCCATGGAAACGTGAGCAAAACGTTCTCTGAACGTTGCAGTTAAGTTCTAGTTTGGTTGCACTTAGGTTGTGATTAGGTTGTCATTAAAACGTTTCTACAACGTTATTATAACGTTGCGGTTTGGGTGTGATTTGGTTGTTTTAGGTTGGTCCGTTGAAACGTGAGCAAAACGTTCTGAACGTTGCAGTTAAGTTCTAGTTTTGGTTGCACTTAGGTTGTGGTTAGGTTGTCATTAAAACGTTTCTACAACGTTATATATAACGTTGCGGTTTGGGTGTGATTTGGTACTTAAAACAAACAACCCGCAACGTTATAATAACGCTGTAAGAACGTTTTACAACGTTCAGGGAACATCTTTTTCACGTTTAAATGATTAAACTAAAACAACCAACTATTTGAGTGTTACAACGTTGTTAAAACATTATGTAAACGTTTCCGATGTTCAACATGCAACGTTCAGAGAACGTTTTAATCACGTTTCCAAGAACCAACCTAAAACAAACAAACCGCAACGTCATAATAACGTTGTAAGAACGTTTATAATGACAACCTAACCACAACCTAAGTGCAACCAAACTAGAACTAAACTTTAACGTTCAGAGAACGTTTTGCTCACGTTTCAACGGACCAACTTAAAACAACCAAATCACAACCAAACCGTAACGTTATAAAAACGTTGTTAAAACGTTTTAAATGACGCAACCTAACTGCAACCTAGGTGCAACGTTGCAGAAACGTTCTGTGTTTGCTGGGTATAGACATTGCTACCATCAGTATATAGACATTGCTACCTTCAGTAGGTAGCCATTGCTACCTTCAGTAGATAGCCATTGCTACCTTCATTTGATAGCCATTACTACCTTCAGTAGGTAGCTATTGCTACCTTCAGAAGATAGCTATTACTACCTTCAGTATATAGCCATTGCTACCTTCAGTATGTAGCCATTGCTACCTTCGGTAGATAGCCATTGCTACCTTCAGTAGATAACCATTTCTACATTCAGCATTCAGTTTAGCCATTGCTACCTTGTTAGAATGTTAGAAAAAAGTGTTCGAACACTTAGTAGGCCTAATGTAAAGTCATCCCCCTTTCCCCCTGATCAATGTTGAGTCGCCCAACTTGCCAAACATCAGCCCGTGGCCTAGCAACCTTGATTGGTGGGGGAGGGGAGGGGTATATTGAAGGGGGGGGGGGGCTTTCAGGCTAGCAGATGCAAATTGGTATTTTCACATGACTCTAAAAATGCGTACTATATGGTAATTAAACGGTGCAAACAATGGTCAGTGTTCGAACACCTTTTTTCTATGATTGTAGATTTGATAGCCATTACTACCTTCAGTAGGTAGCCATTGCTACCTTCAGTATATAGCCATTGTTACTTTCAGTTGATAGCCACTTTCAGTTAATAGCCATAGCTACCTTCAGTAGAAAGCCATTGCTACCTTCAGTTGATAACCATTGCTATCTTCAGTAGATAGCCATGGCTACCTTCAGTAGATAGCCATTGCTACCTTCAGTTGATAGCCATTGCTATCTCCGTAGATAGCCATTGCTACCTTCAGTTGATAACCATTGCTATCTTCAGTAGATAGCCATTACTACCTTCAGTAGGTAGCCATTGCTACCTTCAATATATAGCCATTGCTACCTTTAGTTGATAGCCATTGCTACCTTCAGTTGATAGCCATTGCTACCTTCTGAAGATCGCCATTGTTACCTTCAGTAAGTAGCCATTGTTACATTCAGTAGGTAGCCATTGTTACATTCAGTAGATAGCCATTGCTGCCATCATTTTAATTTATAGACATTGCTACCTTCAGTAGATAACCATTTCTACATTAAGTATATATCCATTGCTATTTTCGTTCGGTAGCCATTGCTACCTTCAGTATATATGTCCATTGCTACCTTCAATATATAGCCATTGCTACCTTCAGTATGTAGCCATTGCTACCATCAGTATATAGCCATTGCTACCTTCAGTAGATATATCCATTGCTACCTTCAATATATAGACATTGCTACCGTCAGTATATAGACATTGCTACATTCAGTAGATAACCATTTCTACATTCAGTATATATCCATTGCTACTTTCATTCGGTAGCCATTGTTACCTTCAGTAGATAGCAATTGCTACCTTCAGTAGATAGCCATTGCTACCTTCAATATATAGCCATTGCTACCTTCAGTATGTAGCCATTGCTACCATCAGTATATAGACATTGCTATCTTCAGTAGATAGCCATTGCTACCTTCAGTAGATAGCCATTGCTACCTTCATTTGATAGCCATTGCTACCTTCAGTAGATAGCCATTGCTACCTTCAGTAGATAGCCATTGCTACCTTCAATATATAGCCATTGCTACCTTCAGTATGTAGCCATTGCTACCATCAGTATATAGACATTGCTATCTTCAGTAGATAGCCATTGCTACCTTCAGTAGATAGCCATTGCTACCTTCATTTGATAGCCATTGCTACCTTCAGTAGATAGCCATTGCTACCTTCAGTAGATATCCATTGCTACCTTCAATATATAGCCATTGCTACCTTCAGTATGTAGCCATTACTACCATCAGTATATAGACATTGCTATCTTCAGTAGATAGCCATTGCTACCTTCAGTATATAGCCATTGCTACCTTCAGTAGATAGCCATTGCTATCTTCAGTAGATAGCCATTGCTACCTTCAGTAGATAGCCATTGCTACCCTTAGTAGATAACCATTTCTACATTCAGCATTCAGCTTAGCCATTGCTACCTTCAGTAGATAGCCATTGCTACCTACAATGTTAGATAAAAGTGTTTGAACACTTAGTAGGCCTAATGTAAAGTCGTCCCCCTTTCCCCCTGATCAATGTTGAGTCTCCCAACTTGCCAAACATCAGCCCGTGGCCTAGCAACCTTGATTGGTGGGGGAGGGGAGGGGTATATTGAAAATGCGTACTATATGGTAATTAAACAGTGCAAACAATGGTCAGTGTTCGAACACCTTTTTTCTGTGATTGTAGATTTGATAGCCATTACTACCTTCAGTAGGTAGCCATTGCTACCTTCAGTATATAGCCATTGTTACTTTCAGTTGATAGCCACTTTCAGTTTATAGCCATAGCTACCTTCAGTAGAAAGCCATTGCTACCTTCAGTTGATAACCATTGCTCTCTTCAGTAGATAGCCATGGCTACCTTCAGTAGATAGCCATTGCTACCTTCAGTTGATAGCCATTGCTATCTTCCGTAGATAGCCATTGCTACCTTCAGTTGATAACCATTGCTATCTTCAGTAGATAGCCATTACTACCTTCAATATATAGCCATTGCTACCTTTTGTTGATAGCCATTGCTACCTTCAGTAGATAGCCATTGCTACCTTCAGTTGATAGCCATTGCTACCTTCAGAAGATAGTCATTGTTACCTTCAGTAGGTAGCCATTGTTACCTTCAGTAGGTAGCCATTGTTACATTCAGTAGATAGCCATTGCTACCATCATTTTAATTTATAGACATTGCTACCTTCAGTAGATAACCATTTCTACATTAAGTATATATCCATTGCTATTTTCGTTCGATAGCCATTGCTACCTTCAGTATATATGTCCATTGCTACCTTCAATATATAGACATTGCTACCTTCAGTATGTAGCCATTGCTACTTTCATTCGGTAGCCAATGTTACCTTCAGTAGATAGTAATTGCTACCTTCAATATATAGCCATTGCTACCTTCAGTAGATAGCCATTGCTACCTTCAGTAGATAGCCATTGCTACCTTTAGTAGATAACCATTGCTACATTCATCATTCAGTTTAGCCATTGCTACCTTCAGTTGTAACCATTGCTACCTTCTGTAGATAGCCATTGCTACCTTCAGTATATATCCATTGCTACTTTCATTCGGTAGCCAATGTTACCTTCAGTAGATAGTAATTGCTACCTTCAGTAGATAGCCATTGCTACCTTCAGTAGATAGCCATTGCTACCTTTAGTAGATAACCATTGCTACATTCATCATTCAGTTTAGCCATTGCTACCTTCAGTTGTAACCATTGCTACCTTCTGTAGATAGCCATTGCTACCTTCAGTATATATATCCATTGCTACTTTCATTCGGTAGCCAATGTTACCTTCAGTAGATAGTAATTGCTACCTTCAGTAGATAGCCATTGCTACCTTCAGTAGATAGCCATTGCTACCTTTAGTAGATAACCATTGCTACATTCATCATTCAGTTTAGCCATTGCTACCTTCAGTTGTAACCATTGCTACCTTCTGTAGATAGCCATTGCTACCTTCAGTATATAGCCATTGCTACCTTTAGTAGATAACCATTGCTACATTCATCATTCAGTTTAGCCATTGCTACCTTCAAATGTAACCAATGCTACCTTCAGTAGATAGCTATTGCTATCTTCTTCAGTATATCGCCATTGCTACCTTCAGTAGATAGCCATTGCTACCTTTAGTAGATTGCCATTGCTACCTTCAGTAGATAGCCATTGCTTCCTTCAGTAGATAGCCATTGCTACCTTCAGTAGATAGCCGTTGTACCTTCAGTCGGTAGCCATTGCTACCTTCAGAAGATAGCCATTGCCACCTTCAGTAGATAGCCATTGCTACCTTCAGTAGATAGTCATTGCTACCTTTAGTAGATAGCCATTGCTACCTTCAAAAGATAGCCATTGCTACCTTCAGTAGATAGCCATTGCTACTTTCAGTAGATAGTCATTGCTTCCTTTAGTAGATAGCCATTGTGCTACCTACAGTAGAAAGCCATTGCTAGCTTCAGTAGATAGTAGTTGCCACCTACAGTAGATAGACATCGCTACCTTCAGTAGATATAGCCATAGCTACCTTCAGTAGAAAGCCATTGCTACCTACTGACAGTAGAACCTCAGCATTGCTAATGTGGTCAAAAATCGTCGGAATCGAATACGCACAGGAGCCTAGACTGCGGAAGGATATCGTTGCCAGAACCGGTGAGGAAGCGAAAATATCGGTTTGGTGAGGTCTCTGTTTGGATGCCCGTAGCGGAAAAGTTTGTCTAGATTGGTCTTGAAAAATCAAGGTTAAAATAAAATTCAACACATATCGAAGACATTCATGCGAAATAAAAACTTCCAATATTGTGACATGGGGTAAAAACGCGGTCTTGAAAGAGGGCCGAAATGCGTGTGCTTAGCAGCAAGCTGCTCAAAATGAGATTCATTTCAATGAATCCAGCTTCCGGCAGCTTGGTGCTAAGCATTGGTTTCCAGTTTCCAATACGATTTATTCCGTAAAATATATACTACCGGGTTCCAAATTGTCGGTTCCTTTCATCTATGCTTAGCAGCAAGCTGCTCAAAATGAGATTCTATTTCAATAGGAGAATTATTTAGTGGTGTGCCCCATCACGTAGAATGGTGACGGGCTTGCTCTATATCTCACAAGGTGCGCGCCCTGCCAAATGCAGTACGAATTGTAAGTGAATTGTAACTGTAAGTTAAAGTTTGATGAAATTTGCTGGAGTTTTTTGTCTTGGAAATTAATGTTTTGGTCTTTTAATGACGCTAACAATTGAATGTACACAAAAGTAGTGAGTTTTCCAACACGAGCCAAGTCTTGGATCTTGGATCATCTTTTTGATATTTTACTTTTTGCAAGGACAAGGTTGCAAAATTGTGCAACCTTGCATTTTTTTTGTATGCTTATCTAAAAGTAAAATCAAGAGCTTTAATTTGATATGTGTGTCAATATAGTTTGATCAAAATAACATTTTAGGGTGTGATGGCTAGTTATGCCAGTTTCCTGCTTAGCCTTATAGCAGTTAGGGACCGTCCATTAAAAGGCAATTCGCATCTGTCTTCTCGAATGATGATCATGATGCCAACATCGATATGCCTGACCTCGGGCCAAGTTCCCATCCCGTCATGAACGTACATCAGAGTTAACATCAGAGGAGTTGAGAAACTACTGCTGAACCTGAAACCAGGGATACTATTAACTTTGGGATAGGAAAGTAGTATACCAACGTACGTAACGAAAACGGACCTTTTGCATATTTGAATAAATTATAGTAATCCGTCTGGAATGCGTCAGTGACCGGCGTTTAACGCGTTTAACAATGTTTAACCAGGTTTAACGGCAGGTTAAACGGCATGTTAGTCAGCATAGGTTTGGGGGCGCTGTAGATTTAAACAGACGACGGTGGCCACGCGAAACCTAAATTTTGAATTCGTAGTGAATAACACGTAATCGCGAATTTTAAACTATCATTTTGACAAATACATCATAATTAAAAGGATTTTTATCATTAACCGGGCGATGACTGTTAAAAATAATTCAAAATGGTGCACTCCCGTTGCCAAATTGGGTCGTCTGAGAGACGCGTGGCCAGCGTTGCGTCGTCTGCTTACAATCATCACAGCCTGATCGGTATAGCGCCCCCAATTCTATGCTGACTAAGTTCAATTTAAAAGTGGACCCGATCGGCAAGCTCAGTGACATACCCCTGCTGAAACCTCATAAAGCAGCAGGACCTGATGGTATTCCAGCCAGACTACTAAAGGAGATCGCTGTAGAGCCAGACTACTAAAGGAGATCGCTGTAGAACTAGACCCAGCCATCACGCTCCTCTACCAAGCTACACTAGACCAGGGCAAAGTACCATCATGTTGGAAAGAAGCGTTAGTGGTACCGGTCTTCAAGAAAGGAAGCAGAGCCTCAGATAGCAACTACAGACCGATATCCCTCACTGCCATTCTCTGTTAACTGTGTGAGCACATCGTCCATCGTTCCATAATTGACCACCTGTCCTCAAACAACATCCTGACGGACTCCCAACATGGCTTCCGCAAACGTCGCTCCTGTGACACCCAGCTGATACTTACGGTAGATGACCTAGCTAAGGAACTTGATGCTAAAGGCCAAACTGACGTGATCCTCCTGGACTTTGCCAAAGCCTTTGACAAGGTCTCTCACAGACTACTCCTTCACAAGTCCAAGCATTATGGACTACACGGCTCAACCCTAAGCTGGATTACTGATTTCCTTCACGGTCGCACCCAACGAGTCTTGGTAGACGGGAAGATGAGCGGTGAGGCAAACGTCACCTCCGGTGTTCCTCAAGGCAGCGTGCTAGGACAGGTCCACTTTTGTTCCTGATCTTCATCAACGACCTCCCTAGCTGCACAAAAAGCTCCACTACCAGACTATTCGCTGATGACTGTCTGCTCTATAAGCGTATCTCCACCAGCCAAGATGCCACTCTTCTTCAAGAGGACATGGACGCTCTCCAGAAATGGGAACGTACCTGGCTAATGGAGTTCCACCCGTCGAAGTGCAAGGTAGTCCGAGTCACCAACAAGAGGAAGCCTATTACATCTACCTATTACTAGGCATAGCACACATAACATTCAAATGATTGAGACATGTACAAAATTGGATTCAAATGAAAGATTGCAATGAAAGATTTATTTTCCAAAAAGAATTATGACAATCGGTCAATGCATTCTTGTGGTACGGTGTTTTGAGATACTTGGAAAATGGCCGAAAACTTGCCAAAAACAGTAACAATGCCCACAAATATAATTTATCAGGATTTAGAGAGCTCAATTTGTTAATAATGTAACATTCAAAACACCATTTACACATATTTCTTTAACAATTGAATATCTATATACCATGTTAAATTAAAAAATATGGTAAAATTATATTTCATTAAGCTAAAATAACCTAGTGAAATTGGTCATTTTGACCAGTTTTACTGACTGCAATCAAAAAAGTGACTAAGTCCAGCTAATTAATATGCGTAAATGTTATAAATCCAGATGTAAATGGTGTATTGCAATCAAACTTGGTATTATGGCTAATTGTACGATACCCAATCTTTTAAACTATAATTTAGTTTCATAAGCTCATTAAATATGCAAATTAGCTAATTATCTATTCAAGTCATTGATATGCTAATGAGCAATGTCCGACAATTTTTTTCCCATCATAAGAGTGATCTGTAATAGATATATAACATGTATGTACCCAATTTGATTGACAAATATTAGAAATTAAACAAGCTTTTCCATTTCTTAAATACCCATATTCAAATTCTCAGTCTTTTCCTCACAGGAGGCACTCAAAGGATGCAAAAACTGAGCATATCACTAAATTGATTGAAGTGTTTAGTACAATATCTCAGGTTAGGTTTATTTAAATCGGCCCAATATATTCAAGTTCAGAGCCAATTTCAAAAATTGGTAAAAACAGTCATAACTAAAAAACCTGATGATAAGTATTTATACCTGGATCAAGGTTATATATTCCAAGGTCATGACTACCATATATGGCAAGCTCACTGCCCTACAATGAGTGCCTCTCGTGAGGATAATTAATTTTATATAGGGATGTTTTTCAAAGTGGAGCTGCATACATTATATGAAAAGATTGTTTTGCATAAGAGCTTACAGACCACTCCTACATGTTACTCATTTTGCATGATTAATTAATCCAAATATTGTATGGCTGTCTTCATAACTTGGATTAGTGCATCCATGCACGCCAATTGAGGCAACAATACAAAACCACATTCCACATCCTGAATAGCCATCCATTCAATAATGCAAAATGAGTAACAGGTAGAAGTGGATGTAGGGCTTTATGCAACACAGCTTTTCATATGTTGTTGTTCACTGGTGTAATGCTCCCAGTGGCAGACTCTGTGTGTGTGCATTGTGCTATGCCTACTATTACATCCACGGAGAGGTCCTCGAGGAAGTTAACTCCGCTAAATACTTAGGCCTGCTCTAGACTCAAAACTCAACTTCAACACCCACGTGGACGCCACTACCAAACGAGCCAACTGCACACGAGCCTTTCTGAGCCGAAACCTGAGGAAGTGTGGTCGTTAGATCAAAGATGCAACCTACAAGGCCTACATTCGACCCATAGTTGAGTACGGCACTGCAGCATGGGATTCTCACACACAACGCAACGTTAAAAAGGTGGAGCAAGTCCATCGAAGCAGTGCCAGATACGTCACCGGAATTTATGACCACAGACGCAGCGTCACACCAATTGTGGAATCCCTCCAATGGCCCTCGCTGCAGAGGAGACGTCTCCAAACCCGGCTGTGCATGCTATACAGAATCCGCTACGATCTGGTTGATATTACCTGGAAAGACCACCTCACAGAGGCCACATCACAAACCTGGTTTGAAACCAGAGGACACAACTCCCGCTTCTGGACACCACACTGCTCAACTCAGAGGTACTCCTCATCCTTCTTCCAATGCACCTTACATGACTGGAATGCCCTTGACAAGGATCCTGCTCAGTACCCATCCCTTAATGCCTTCAAATCAGCATTGAGGGGAGCATCCAGATAACTCTGCCAGCACTATCCGGTTTTTTATGCACTCTGTAAATATGTTACTTGCACCTGTAAGTATGTACATAACACGATGGCTGCGTCCTTGTTTGAATAACACGCGCGCATCCACACACAGTTCGACTATCTTCAGTTACTGAAGTTTGAACTTTACGAGAAGAAGAAGAAGAGGGGGGGGGGGCCGGGGGGGGGGGGGGGGGGGTAAACATCTGCAAGTAGTGGACATTTGCCAGTATTTACAGTTAATCCAAAAGTAGCGCTTCCACACACAAAATGGCATCTTCTATCCTTCATATATCGATAGCTGAACTAACTTGATACCAAAATATTTTGCGTCGCTTCAAAACAATTCATGGTTATGTTTTACTAGAAAATAGATGCAATTTCAGTCATTTTTTGCAAAAAATATTTTTGAAATTTCATGTTCAAGCTTTCATTGAAAGTGCACTATTACATTAACAAACAGGGAATCCTCTACTACGCTTTAAAGGTAGATGACCCGATCACATTTTCGTAACACAGAATTATTTCAAACATACGGAGATTTTCATATCATATGAAAGCTCGTATTTTTCTCATCATCATACTGAAATTTGATGGCCTAAATCGGTATAATTACGGAGAAATCGATGAAATAACGTCGAATTACCGCGAATGGTGGTATACCACCGATATAAAGGGTTCAACAAAAGAAAGTATACCACTTTGTTTATGTCATTTTGAGTAACTTTCAATTTGTTTTTGTCCAAACAGGCTAGATTGGCATTTAGATGAATCTTTTAGGCATAATTTGATACCAAATTTGCCTCCTAACAACAAAGATAAACCATGATTAGCACCATTTAAAAGAAAATATCCCATTTTTAAAAGTCGCATTTTCAATACACAGCACGAGAAGAATATGCCAATTGTTAACACACACATATGCCGTATTTATCCCGTACTGATCACCGCGCATATCCCTCAATGCGCGGGCTAATTCAAAAGTAAACTGATGCATGGGTGAAGGATTTGAATGTAAAGGAATGTTATGGATGGGGAGAACAGGGTGGACAGATTAACCAAATCTTCTCGTGCTGTGTATTGGAAATGCGACTTTTGAAAATGGGATATTTTCCTTAAAATGGTGCTAATCATGGTTTATCTTTGTTGTTAGGGGCGGTTTGGTATCAAATTATGCCTAAAAGATTTATCTAAATGCCTATCTAGCCTGTTTGGTCAAAAACAAATTGAAAGTTACTCAAAATGACATAAACAAAGTGGTATACTTTCTTTTGTTGAACCCTTTAGTTTGTGTACAACTCAATGGGTACAGTTCACAGCATCTTGTGCGTCTAAAATAAGAACCATTAGAGCTATGCAACTCAAACTTTGGAACACGACATTTTTAAGGATGACCTTTCATGTAGAATAGAAAACTTCAAGTTGAAAATTGGAAATGTGATCGGGTCATCTACCTTTAAGAGAAGAAAAGAAAGTTGTGTTGCCGGTTGCCCTCAAGTGCCAAAAATTTAAAATTGGGTCGGTCAGTCGGATTTATTTTGAAAATACTTTTCAATTATTTTATTTTATTTTATTTTACTTTACTTTACTTTACTTTACTTTACTTTACTTTACTTTACTTTACTTTACTTTACTTTACTTTACTTTACTTTACTTTACTTTACTTTACTTTACTTTACTTTACTTTACTTTACTTTACTTTACTTTACTTTACTTTACTTTACTTTACTTTACTTTACTTTACTTTACTTTACTTTACTTTATTTATTTTTTTGGGGGGAGGGGGTGGCTGAAAAATATATGCTTTATGTCAAGACAATATTGGTATAGGCCCATTATGTCAATTTAACTAATGTTTCTAGTTTGACAATATAGTCTAAAAAAAATTGATCTAAGCTTACTTATTCATTTCAAGCAAGAAATCATTTAGACACTTTTAATCAAATTTAAATTAAAAAAGAAAAGAACAAGTTTTTACGATTTGAGGGCAACACAACTTTTTTTGGCCTTATTGTGTACATATTGGTGTATGGTGTACACACACCAATCCCCTCCCCCACCACATGCACAAACCCACTCAACCCCAACCACAAACCTACTCCACCTTCCCGCAATGCTCCTCCAAATCTAAACCACCCCTACAACCTCCCCTCCCCACCCACCCCCCATGCCAACACAACCCCCACCACAGACTCCCTCCCTTCCCATCCCCACCAAATTTATCCACAAACCCCCTCCCCTTCCCATCCCCACCATTAACCCCTTTCCCTTCCCATCCCCACCACAAACCCCCTCCCCTCCCCACCACAAACCCCCTCCCCACCACAAACCCCCTCCCCACTACAAACCTCCTCCCTTTCCCATCCCCACCACAAACCCCTCCCCTTTCATTCACAAAACCCCTCTCCCACCACAAACACCCCATCCCACGGCCTACCCTCCCCACCGCACCACAAACCCCTCCCCACCACAAGCACCCTACCCTACCCACCCCACCCCTAGGCCAACCCTTCCCACCCATGCATCCACGCCACCATCCCCCTTCTCCATCATAAAACCCTCTCCCCAGGGCCATCCCATTCCCAAAAGCAAAGTTTCACACACTGTCGATGTTAAAATAGCGTCATATACACAGAGCGCAGTACTCTTAAAATACGTACTACATGTAGTCTGTAAAATTCAATCGTATTTGTCTCAGCTCAGCGGAAGCGAAAAAGACAAAAAAATACACACTGCGGCTGCATTTACACCTTAAACGATTACGTTCGTTCACAGGGCTCATGGATCCGTAGACGCTTACAAATGCACCTGATTAATAAAGTTTAGTAGGTGCATAGGCTTACTGTGCATACCAGTGAGAGTAAATATGGGTAGAAGTCTAAAACAATCAGAATATTGACGACGATTTCAGATTTTATTTTGTAATGTATGCAATTTTTTCGAAAAGTTTTATACTATAAAAATAAAAATAATAGTAAATAGTAAAAAAAATCAATGCGGCACAAAAAAAGGATGCGGGAGGGGACGATCAACTTTTGTTTTGTTTTACTTGGCCCTACTAAAAAAAGATGCAATTTCAGTCATTTTTGGCAAAAACTATTTTTGAAATTTCATTTTCAAGCAAACCCCCTCCCCTCCCATTCACAAAACCCCTCCCCCACCACAAAACCCCCTCCCCCACCACAAACCCCTACCCCAACCACAAACTCCTACCCCACCATAAACACCCTACCCACCCCACCCCTAGGCCAACCCTTCCTACCCCATGCATCCACACCACCAAATCCCCCTTCCCCACCACAAACCCTCTCCCCAGGGCCTTCCTATTCCCATTCACCACCACAAACCCCTGCCCTCCACAACAACCCCTCCCCACCACTAAGCCCTTCCCCAACCACAAACACCCTCCCCATCAATAACCCCCCCCTCCCAACCACAAATACCACCCCCATCACTAACCCCATCCTAATCACAAACACCCTCCCTATACCCCACCTCACACCAAACCCCCCTATTACAAAAATCACATGGTATCGATTATCGTTGCGTCGCCCATCGCACTACAAAAACTTTTTTACAATAGACAAAACGTTTGCTTGATGCTGAATGGATGTTTCTGACACACCACCCCTTGTATTTCATTGGCCACAAGTACTCATTTAGGCTAGTGGATCCACCCAGATATAGTGCTGGGAGATATCAAGCCTCTCAGTCTCAAACCCAAAATCACAAAATGTTCTTCATCTCTACAACAAGTATCATAATTTGCTTAATTCAAACAGGAAATCAAACTTAAGGGGTGTGGACCCTCAGCTTAGCCTCCACAAAACTGCTGTAAGTCCTTCATTATTCATTTAATCTATATAAAAGTATACATTTTCTTGAAGGAAAGGGTTCAATTAATCCAACCATGAACATGAAATTGACCATTCTGGAAAAAATTATAGAAAAAACATGTTTTTTGACCCATTTTAGGTTCGTGCAAGATAACTCAAAATATATTTTGTCAAATTTTGTCATACTAGTTTTATTATAATCCTAATTAAATTCCCTAGGAGGAGTATTTTTTTATTATTATTATCTTATTATTTTTTTTAACTATAGACCAAAAAGTGCCAAAAAATGTGTTTTTTAACCTCCAAAATCACTTTTGCTTTTGGTCAAACTTGTTATGAAGCACGCATAGGCCAATGCCATTCTAAGCAACAACCAGCATGGTTTTAGAGCTCAGCGATCTACGGAGTCCCAACTTATTTTAACTGTAATTGGCTTAGCGAAACACCTGGATGAAGGTAAGCTCGTTGATATGCCCATATTGGATTTTACCAAAGCCTTCGATAAAGTGCCGCATAAAAGACTCATTCAAAAGCTCTGTTGTCTGGACAAATAGCTGAATGGATCCAACATTTTCTGACCGGCAGATCTCAACGGGTGGTAATAGATGGTAAATTCTCCAAACAAGCACCAGTTGTATCCAGTGTTCCATAGGGCACAGTACTGGGACCCATCACATTTTTGTTCTATATAAATGACTTGGCATCAAACATCTCACCTTTGGAAGTCCGCAGAAAGTTGAAAAAGACTACTATGCTCATCACAATCCAAAATGAACTGGTGGATATACCACTTGCTGAACACCTTGTGCACCAAACCAAAGTGACCCGGGGACACAATAAGAAATTCCGCCAGATCTGTTACAAGACCAACCGCTATGGAAGTACATTCTTCCCTTCCACTGTCCCCATGGAACAACCTGCCTGCTTCGGCTGTCAACGCTGTAACCCTGGAAGTTTTTAAAAACCACGTCATCAAAGGCCTCAACTAAATATTGCTATCAAATCACAAATACGTGCATCCATCCAATGTGCTAGTCTAAGTTGGTGATGTTACCTCTAAGAGGAGTTCTACCGACAACGACAGATACAGATACAACAACAGTTACAGTTGTACAGGGTGACCCAGAAAATGTTGAACCCAAAAATCACAAACTTAAAAAAAATAATTAAAAATGAAAATAAATAAACATGGCATTCTGTTTCGACAGTTATGTAAACAATTTATTCAGCTTTCTGGAGAACTTTAGATCATGTAAATTGGCCTTACCAAACTAAAGATACACTGGATTGTGTGACAGGGGGTGTTTTCGCCCTTTTGTAAAAGTGAAAAAATTGTAACTTAGTTCAGATATGAAACTTAATTCTGTTCTAAGTACGGTGAGTTAAGTAATCTTTTCTTTTGATCTGTATTTATCAAATTAACATTTTCAAATGAAGTCAAGGGGACTGCAGTTTTTGTTTTCAAAGTCTCTTATATAATGATTATATTGATTTACATAATAAATGAATATTGATGAGATACTGTGCAGAAATGGTTTCAAACAGGCAAAATTATGGCCACACGCACACGGTTTGGGATGCACGCACGCGTCACACATATTATGCGCAGTGTGCTTGTTGCCTTCACATGTGCCTGCATCTTTCTGTAGGCATTCACTACTGTAAGGAGGCTTCACCAATTTGGAACTGATCAAACTATAACCCTGACCACCGTGCAGGATTTCTTCTTTATTTTTAAGATAATTTGTTTTTCCTGACAAATTGTAACTGCCTCACCCACATGGTTGAGTGTATTCAGCAACTTTTATGCTGTGGTTGGATAGACAAATCTCACATAAAAATTAAATGATTTTTGCCATATTTGTTGGAACATTTACCTCTAATTTTACAATTTCGTTATTTGTTAGGAATTCCATAGAAATATTTTGGTTTTTTTTAAAAACCTTACGAAACCTAATTAATGAAACCTAAATTATTATTTATTTTGAAATATCTTGCCATCCAAGCACTAAATCCTTCCTCATTTAAGTTTATGGTTTGAGAAATAGTATAGCGAAACATATGATTGTCTATTTTGATTAAAATAACATAACTAATAAGATGTTTGATCACATTAATTACCAACACTGCTTCAATTCTTTAAGCTTTATTTGGCACCTCTTTTGGAAATTATTGTCATGATTTATGTTATTAAAATGTTATAGATATTTAATATCTCTCCTCTCTCTTTCTCTCTCTCTTTCTCTCTCTCTCTCTCCCTCCCATGCTTTTTATTTTCAGAATTCCAGACATTTTAACGAGAAGACATCTAGTCATAAATCCTGATTATTTGACAATGGCTTCTTCGCATACCCTCAGATTAGGGAATGCCCTGAATGAGCTGCGGAAGCAAAAACAACTATGCGACATCATCATCAACGTAGAAGGAAGAGCTTTTCACGCTCACAAAGCTGTCCTTGCTGCCTGCAGTAGCTATTTCATGGCCATGTTTACATCTGGGTTTAGAGAAAGCACCCAGAGTGAGATCAGTATAGAAGGCAAGGCTGACATATTTGAGATACTGATCAAGTTCACATACACAGGGTCAATGGAAATCAGATCAAACACTGCATATGATATTCTTGAAATGGCATGCTATATGCAGTTCACAGACATCAGTAAACGCTGCAGTGACTTCATCATAGCTAGTTATACTACAATCTATATTACAAACCAGATATCGATTGGAGATATTTTTAAGATAGCTACACTAGCAAAGTGCCATGATAACCATGATTGTTTGAAACGGCTGGCTAAAGAATCAGAGAAGTTCTTGTGCTGCCATTTTCAAGAGTTGAAGAATGCGGATGTTTTTCTGCAATATGCTAATGTGGATTTCTTAAACTCTTTCCTGGAGCATCAACATCTCTCAAGCAAAGAGGAAGAAAAAGAGGTTTGTTGGTTTATGTATGGAATAGGATTTCAAAACAATCAAAATTAAGAAAAGGGGAATACTTTTCATACAATGGACTTTTATACCTATTTAGGATCCTTATTTGTTATGTGGGAATTAAAAATAAGAGGTTCAAACTATACATAATTACTTGCTTAGGGTATGGAAATACTGTTAGTATGGAAATACTGATATTACTGGCTTAAATTAGGGTATGTAAAATACTTCCCATACTTGTTTAGAGGTGGGTTTTTTCACATTTACTTATTTAGGGTGTTTTTAAGTCCTTGGACGTGCCTGATACCCCCTTGTAATGACTAACGACCACTTAGGACATTTGGAGACCGATACTCGTCATTTTAAGTTGGTCAGCGTTTGTTTATTTATGCAAAATATTATTAAAAAGAGGAGGTCTCTGGTTGTTATCTCTCCAACATAGCTTGTGTTTCGGTAACAATATGAAGGTATTTATCATTTTTTTTAAATTGCTAGCCTTATGAAATAAGCTGTCAAAGTCAAACATGGTTTCTTTGTTTATTTGCTCAACAAAGACTGACATGAACCATAATATAACCAATATAATAAAACTATTATAGATGGGGCTATAGCACTGCTTTAACAGTCATATTTGCCAAACTTTTACCTCTGTTTCTAATTGAATAACCCACAAACATTCTAACCAATCCCATGAGGTGGTTACACAAGAGCAGTAAGGCACACAAGAGAAGTGTGTATTATAAAACCTGTGGACACACCTCTTGAGGGTGGTCTGGCTTCTGAATTAAAGCGCAGCTTACCCGATTTATATTGGCTCATGTAAAAGTGTCGCCAATTTCTCTAAGAACCAACGGAGATTGCTTATACTTTCTTAGCTGTTTCATGTTTTTATAAATCAAATTAAATTTGAGATAATTCATGGTATTTCTTCCTTCCTCATTCATCAATCAATATAGGTTCTTCAGATGGTTGTCAAGTGGCTCAAACATGACTGGGCAAGCAGACAGACGCATGCTCTGGAACTTCTGCAGAAGGTTCGTCTTGGCTTTGTACCAGGAGAAACACTCCACAATTTGCTGGATGCAGAAATAATGGATATTCCGGAATGCAAACATCTACTAGAAGAAGTGCTCAGATTGCAAGCATCTAATCATAGCTTGGCCACACTTGCCAACGATTTCCCACACACATTTGCCACAAGGAGTACTATTAAGGTGAGTTGAATTGAAAACTATTTCCTGTAGGTAATCCAATGGGAAAGGGGGAGCAATCTTTCAGTTTGGTATTGGTGTGCAGGTACTGAACCTGGGGGCTTAGGTATCTGATGAAACATCAAATTGGGGTCTTTGGAGAACTGAATTCTAAAACAACGATTCAGCGATCGAATGTCCCGGTATCAATACAGTCATTGTTATACAATGCACTTGAGCAAATATGAGCACCAATAACCATGACGTTATTGGGCAGTTCCGTAGTTGCGGACGTACATTTCAGACAGTTTGAGGGCTTGCCAAATCTAAACTATACCAGTTGCTTGATTGTTAACACCTGGGTTTCAAGTATCTCTAGTAGGAGTATAAAACCTGAAAATTCCTTTGCTGGTACCATTTTCGGTTAATGAGATATGGTGTGAAAACCCGCCGTTGCGGACGTACGCAGAGAAAGTGATTTTTTCAGTACACCTGTATTCCTATCAAAAGTTCTCTGAAGTGTTCAGGTCTGTAATGAAAACTAATATTGTTTTGTTTTTTAGAGGGACAAACCTAAAGAAAACAAACAGAGAAAATTATCAGAACCTTTATCTTTAAGTTAAAATTGACCGATGTTTAACCGTTGCGGACGTACATATTAGTGTTGCGGACGTACATCTGTGAAATAGCATAATTCTTAAATATTTTGGTCATTTTAAGTCACTATTTTATATGATACATAACACATGTTCATTGTTGTATTGATTGTATTAATTTGTAAAACTTGCCTTAGTTCATTCATGGAAATAATTGCACTTCCATGGTGCGATTTCTACTCAAAAATGCCCTGTACGTCCGCAACAACCTCAAAATCAGCCAAACCGAGAATGTTAGGTCAAATTCCAATTCATATCATGAAACTACATCCCATAACCTTTGATATGATACATAAATTAGGTTATTTCTACGATTTTCAAATTTTTCATTTTTTTCAATTTGGGTTACCTAATTACGGAACTGCCATTCAAGATACCAGGACTTTCGATAACCGCAAATTTTAAAAATTATATGTTGAAAGATGGCAGTTTTTAATCGTTTTCATGATAAGTATGATGGGTTGTTCTAAAACTTAGCGATTTGGGCTCGATAACCCCCAAACCAGGTTTGAACCGATAGCTCAATTTTTGAAGAAAAGTGGACAAATAAATCGCCGTGACCCGACTGGGGATCAATCAGGGGACCCCCCAGACCTGAAACCCCGGACCCCCTATGCAAGCCACAGCCCTCAGCTACTTGTACGTGCTGTATACTGCGCTCACTATATAGGCTCGGTTGATGACCTTATTTTCAAAAATTGTTCGCACATGCACTTGGAGAGAGGCTTGTTTGGAAGAGCGTTAGGGTTAACGAAGCCCTCCATTGATATGGCTACCATTTCACTCAATGTAGTCATGTACAGTAACAGTTGTGCATTTGTCTTAACTGTGTTAATCCCATTGGAATGGTGAAAAAAGGGGTCTGCTTGTCGCATTTTGCTTATTTCTCAGTTGATTACTTTCATTTTTTGGGAAGATAAACTAGATTAAATATCTCTATCTCTATCTATCTCTATCTAGCCTATTTCACTCCACTGCAGAAGGAAGGCCTCTTCATCAATTTTCCATTTCACTCTGTCCTGAGCTGTCCTTTTCCACGTAACGTTGCCATACTCTATGATGTCGTCTATCCACCGTCTGTTTGGCCTGCCTCTTCCTCTGGTGAATGCTCTGGGGATCCAGTCTGTTAATTTATGAGTCCATCTGTTGTCTTTCCTCCTGGCTAGATGGCCAGCCCATCTCCATTTTTTAATTTTATTTCCAGTATGATGTCCCTCACTTCTGTATTAAATACAAAGATTAAATATGCTTTATACAAACACAAACAGTGTTATGGTTCAATGCACACTTCAAGGTGAAAGAGCCATTAAAATGTGTGCACAATTTATTTTTATTCACCCTGTATATGCTTGCGTAGCATTTTAGTATTTAAATCACATCTATTCAAAGTCATCAATGTTTGTTTATCTCATCCATATAGGCCCATGTGATCTTGTCTGCTGAGGATGTGGACGAACCTTGTTTTTTCCGCTACTATGATACGATGACCAGGGGATGGACGATTCTCTCGAAGTTCACTTTACCCCACTTAGCATCTTTGATTGTTGTTGATGAGAGTTTGTACGCAGTAGGGGGCGTTAAAAAGATATCTGAGTGTACATGTTATGATTATTGTTATGATTTTAATTGTAACAAGAGTGTCTGTACATGTACTTGTGCTGCATTAACATACGATGCCGAGTTCAACAATTGGAAATCTTTACCATGCATGAACAAAGCACGTCATAGCTTACTATTGGTGCATATGTCTGGTTTCATTTATGCCATTGGTGGATCAGATCAAGATGGTGATGAGACGATATATGCTGATACAGTTGAACGCTTTGACCTTGAGAAGAAGGAATGGGAGGATGTGCCTTCACTCCCAACAGGTTTCATTTGGATATCAGCAGTTGTGTTTCAAGGTACCCTCCTGGTGTGTGGAGTGTCATATGAAAATGAATTGCGCTTTAGATGTAAGCATGTGATAGTTGTATATAATTCACATACTAATTCATGGGAAACAAAGCTAAGTGAGCAGCATGATAGTTTTCCGTTCATGAGATGCAACATATACAAATCCAAGTACCCAGTACTTCTTGTTCATGAAGATGTATGCTACAGAGTAATGTACCAGACAACAGCACCCAATGAATCTATCATCACAAAGACACTTGTCAACAAGTTAAAGATAAAGTCTCTCCGGAATTCCACAATAGTTGCCATTGGAGAATCTGTCAAACAAGATCAGATACCTGCTGCTAATGACATGGGTGCCTTCCGTATCCAGGATGAAGTGTTTGTGAATATGAACAAGTCTGTTTATAAGACAGACTTGAGAATAAGCAGCACAGCTCAGAGTAGTGCGGATGTGAATCTCAACTCGTGGAAACAATTTGACTTGTCATGGTCAGAGCCCGATGCCAATCATAGCAACCGTATATCGTTGACCATTGATACAAAGAGACTGACGCATTATTACTAAGCAAACAATAGCTGGAGTTGTCCTCCCCATGGTTAAAATATTACGGGTTTGAAGGAAAGATTTCTTTTAGTATCTCGCAGAAATGGATATTTTTAAACCATATAAATCAGTATATTATTATCTAATTCAACTAGTTAAGAAGATCAAATCTGGTAGATGGTGATCATTGGCTTTAACATGATGATTGTAGCTGTCACCGTGAGGCTAAACAAAAGAATATGTTCACTTGTCCTTTGCGACCAACCCAACATATACAAATCTAGGGTCTTTTTTCTTCATTTTTTAATGTCATATTTTGGTTAATAAATGTTTAACTGTGACATTTATAAACTCATTAAATCGTCCACTACTCACTTGTTGAATATTAAAAGTTAGAGGTTTTAGTCTGGGAGGGGGGCACTCAACTCTTTTTTTGGTAGAGGTGTGCCGCCCAAAAAGGGGGCTTTGGAACTGAGCTGAGAGAATTTTATGATGAAAATATGGTCTTAAGAACTGATTTTCTCGAAAAAATAAGTAGTCTTTTGTTTTTCAAATTCGATTAGTGAGAACGCAAATTTTCAAAAAATTGGGGCCTTTGGAATGAAAATGTTCACGATATTTTAATTTTCAATCAAATGGGTGTCTTAAGACTCAAGTGGGATCTTAACAGCTAGCAGAAGAAAGTGAAAAGGGGTCTTCAGGGCGGTACATACCTATACCCCTTTCCAATGTCAGTGCCCCCTGGGTTTTAGCAATCTTTAAAATCTGTGTTCTTGTGTAGTACTGTTTGTTTAAAACATTTGAAAATTGACCGACCCACCATCTCTGTTGGCACGTAAAGGACAAGTCATCTTCTTTTGTTTTTGCCTGATTCTATTGTCTCTTCTATAGGTTAGCAAAATCATAGATAATCAAGACAGGGATGGCCATGTGGGTATTTTCTTTTGAAGCTATGTGTGTTTCGGACCAAGGTCGCTCAGCACAAAAAGGCGATGTAGCCTTTCGTCCCGTCATGAAATAACTTCTCAACATCCATAAATAAAACACCACTCTCGTTCCCAGATGTGTTAAATCGGTAGGAATCTATTTCAAAAGATTTGTGTATTGTCCGTTGCGCTCATCAGTACGAGTTTAGGTGTAAAAAAGAACTGGGTGAAACGAGTGTCTATAAACTTCACAAATAGCGTTACATCTATATTGGTGAATGTGTGTATTTAAATTAGTATGTTTCAAATATTAGAATTAGATGTATTTTAACTTTCACCATTGCATTTTTTATCAAACTAATTTTATGTATCCCGTTAGCTAGTACTATTAGATGATGTAGTTGCCGCAATAGACTATCAATACCCATATTGGTTACCGAGCTTTTCAAACATGCTAGTCATACAGGTGGGGTGAAACAAACATAGTATCAGCTCCACACAACATATCAATAAGATAATCATCCCTTCTATTGAAGGTCTATGGCAAAATACACACAGTCTACACTTGGGATAGAAAACATTGCTAATAGTTATCTGTTAAAGCTAAAATATTATTTGTATCTATATGTATGATAAATTGAAAAGGTAGAATAATAGCGGGAAAAAAAGATATTCTGAAATTTTTGAAATTTTATGGAGAGGTGTCAGATAGAATATGACAGCTTCCTAATCCTAATTTACACTAACCTCATCATTAATGTAATCTAAATTGAAGGCAAAATATGAAAATGATGTTTGTTCCTTGTATGTAGGTGGTCCGAAACCTAAGTGCGAAATGCGTTTAAACAAATTCAGTAGGGATATTAGCAAGTTGGTCGAGGGGGTGTGGTGGGTGGATGAGAGTTGCCTTGAAACCAGGCTTATAATAAGCAAAACAAAACAAAAACGAAATGTAGCTAGAGATGTGCTTGGCCTGCAGAAAACGAACTATTTTTATCCAAAGGAGGAAATAAAGCACATAGTTTGGTCTGTTTGACCTGAATAACTTTTAAAAATCATATTTTATTCTTATGTTTACACACACAAAAATTGCCAGAAATAAATCCAATGTAGAATATAGCCTTCAATGAGACCACATTTTTGTAATCAACCTAGCACCAAAGTTGTTTTGTCTAACTGTGTATGTGATCTATCGAATGGAACTTAGAATTTGAATTGAATACAAGTTTGCCAACATACTTGTAGGGAAGGAAAGGGCTTGGGGGAAGAGGAAATGGGAGTAGTTGGATGGGTGGGTGGGGTGGGGGTTGAGAGGGAGTGGTGTCTGATTAGAGAATAATGACTGCGTAACAACTGTTTTCGTGAATTTGTTTTGAAATCAGAGGTTTTTGTTTTGGTCTGAGGAATTGTCCCGAAGGGGAGGGCGCAGCCCCTGAGGGACAAATCCGAATGACCAGAACAACAACCGAGGATTTAAAACAAATTCACGCAAACAGTTGTTAAGCAGTCATTATTCTCATTCATTACTGAAAAAGATGCATATTTATCCAAATCGTTGATTTGTACCGATATAATCTCGCTAATAATTAATTAGTTTTCTGTTTATTTTGTCCACCCCTGCCCTTCTTAGTTATTGAAACAGTCCGAGTCGAATCATCCCCTCATTCAACCAATCAGAAATAAGCTTTAATCGTGTTTCCTCATAACTCATTGAATATTCAGTTTAGGAGTGCGAGGCTTTAATTTGATTGGTCGGTCATTGAGCAAAACAATAGAACACTTTGGCGCAGTACTTTCGGGCAATTATTAGTAACCTGCGCTCGGCGTGCGCGTTCACATCTAACGATTCATTTTATTGGAATGCACTTGATACGCAGCTATCGCGATTATTCATGAAGTAATGAATGGTTTATATCTCTGTCTCAGAGGAAGGACATTGTTGAAGCAGGTGATTAAAATGCTTATCCCAGGAACATGTTGACAATTGATACAATGATATTGGTCATTCTTAAACACAACCAATTTATGTTACTGTGTGAAATAATGGGTCGATTTACAAAACTTGTCAAATTTGCCCATAAAAAAATATTACGGTACTCCAACGTTCCACACAATGGGAAGGAGGAGAGACCTCCCTGTGCCTTAAAAAATACTCCATTCATGAATCCCTGAACTACAGGCTGTCCCAAAATGATTAGTACCCATCGATTCCCAAAGTTCAATGAATTTTTTTATCATCAAAATCAATGAAATTAGATCCGTTGTTTTTCTATCATATTTGATATACTGTACCTTTTCATTAGAATTTTAGATCATGAACATCGGACTTATTTAATTGAAGTTACACTCCATTGTGTATAAGACATGGTGATTTCACCTTTTTGGCAAAGTGCAAAAAAATGTGTTTTTAAGCAGCTTTTTTGAAAGAAACTAATACATTCTCTTAATATCTTGTCTGCTATTATCTTTGGTTCCTTTCTATTTTAAACTGCTATTGTATCATATGGTTGTTCAAACCATTAATAATTCTTCATTTTGATTCAATTTGAAGAGTTAAAAATGGATCGTCACGCATGAGCGACCACAAGCTTTGTATCTATACTGAGCTAGTTTTGAGGCTAAACGTTACGAACACTTAAACAGGTAAAGACGTGGTCATGGGTAACTAGCAGTGGCTTAGACTTCTTTTTCATATTGGGGATGCATTTTCCTACAAATTTGGTAAAAATGATATTTTCCCTTACTGTTTAACCTCACAAAATCCATTCTACACTGCGAAAATGAAATCTAAGCCACTGGTGATTCACCAAATACCACTTCATTTAGAAGTCCCTAAACACTTGTCAAATAAAACAATGCACGGGGTCACTCAAGTGTGACAAACATTTTTTACCCTTTAAATTGAATTAAAGAGAAGAATTATTAATGATTTGAACACCCATAACTAATTATAACAGTTACAACAGAAAGACACACAAGATTATATTTAGTAGACAAGAGATTATTGGAATACACGATTTTCTTTCAAACAAACACACATTTTGTTAGCACTTTGTCAAAAAGGTGAAATCACCATGTCTTACATAATGGAGCGTATCTTGAGTTTGATGAATCCGATATACATGATCTAAAATTCTACTAAAATAGTACAGTATGACAAAGATGATAAAAAAACACCTGATCTAATCCCGTTGATTTCGATGATGACAAAAATTAATGAACTTTGTGCATCGATGGGATTGGGAACTAATCATTTTGGGACAGCCTGTACAGGGTGATAAGCAAGTAGATACTGTTCTATATTGTGGGTTTTTATCCATTCTTTGATAGTGTATACTTCTGACTTTTAAACTTGTTTGTATGATTTTTCACTATTTTTTATAGTTTCTTATAAATAATTTTACTAAATTTTGATAAAAAATACAAAAGTTGTTTGGAGAAAATATATTGCAGACTTGAGCAGTATGTACATGTAAGAGAGAGCATTCTGAACAAAATTTTAAAAACACCATTGAAGCTGTTTGGCTTGTATGTCCATACATTTGTATGTCTTCAGCACTAGGCAGGCCTTTAGGCAAGATTTCAGCTTAGGGGTCGTCCAAAATTATCGCCATTTTCACTTACGTACAGAGCGTACGTAACTTTTTACCCCCTCCCCCCCTCGAGTTACGTACGCAATAAATGGCGAAATTTTATTTTATTTTGTACTTTAAAAAAAAAAATCCCGCCTCTCAAGATCGCCATTTAAGTTACGTACGGTTGAGGTACATTTCGACCCCCTCCCCCCCTCTTACGTACGCTTTGTACGTAACTGAAAATGGCGAAAATTATGGACGACCCCTTAGGGGAGTGTAAAGTTAAAACATTTGGTGTGCAAATTGGAGAACAAGTGCACATTTATTATTCAAGTAAAGGCATGGATGTGTTTCCTACGTAGTTTTATGATCATTGTTGTATTTTTGCTTGAATCTTTTATTTATATGTTGTACAGCGCTTTGAGTTTAGATCTCACTAAAGTAAAGCGCTCTATAAATGTGTGTTATTATTATTATTATTTGTTATTTCCAAAACTGGCTGTATCACATTGGCAATTTAAACCATGTTTAAAACACATTTTAAAAATAAAAACATTGCAGTCCAAATCTAATACCTGTAATATACACTGAGCCAAAAAAGAATATAATTTTAACATAAATTTTAGAATATAATTTTAATACAATTTTAACAGATCACCAAACAATATGTGACGCGATCAAGAGGAATGAGTCGGATGTCGGGGAATCCCAAATTGAGATGGCCAATTCAAAATGGCGGCTTACATAAGTTTTGATGGAAATTCATGTATACAATTTGACATAACTTTGGAACAAAACGTCGTATCGACATGGGGTTTTCAGTTTCTGAAAGCTCTAGGTGTCTTCTTTAAAACTCTATTAAAAACTCATTTTCGACCAGGGTCGACATCTGACTCATTCCTCTATTCTGTGCATGAAAATGTACCAAATTTGGATACAATATTACTGCAATGTATCGCTTCAAATGGTAACCAATTGTTTGCTTCAATGACACAAGAGAAATGTGCACTGCCCCATATGGTGATCTGTTAAAATTGTATAAGTTTCTTTTTTGGCTCAGTGTACATGTAATGAGGAATATGTTTGCTACTTATTCTGTCAATGTCATCAAGATACCTTTATTCATTCAGATATGGCATGACATTATTGAAAATCAGTGAAACCTAGATTTTCACTTTCAGCGTATTTCAACTGATAAAACTCACACCAAGCCCCAAACTTTAGAACTTACTAAACTGCTCACAAAAAGTATCGAAACACTTCGAAATGATCCAATATGTAACGGCTCGAGAGGGTATGCATTAATCGAAGCAAATAACCAAGTGCATAATTTTGTTTTGCGCATTTTGACACCTCGATCGTTGAGATCTACGATGTTGCGGAGAGGAGTTATTGTCATTTCAATGATCGTGGGTCCAGTTTCAAAATTGACACTCATCCCTATTGAAAAGCACGAATCTGATCGTTCTAAACAGTATTGCAAACCTCTTTCTATAGGATGATTGTCACTTTTGAAACTGGACCCACGACCATTGAAATGACAATAACTCCGCTCCGCAACATCGTATCTCATCGATCGAGGTGTCAAAATACGCAGAACAAAATTATGCACTTGGTTATTTGCTTCGATTAATGCATACCCTTTTAAACCGTTATATATTGGATCATTTCTAAAGTGTTTCGATACTTTTTGTGAGCAGTTTATATTATTACACCATGGATTTGTCAGAAGAAAATCATTCTTCCTACTATTTTTATGAACAATCCTGATGAATCTACACCCAAGTTATTCAAAACTGCTGCTTAAGAATGTATGATATAAATCACTCAAGCTGAGAAATTTTACTTTTTGAGTACACTTTTTTGTTTTTATCACCCTGAACATGTCTCAGAGCTCAGCCATATACTTAAGAATATGGGGAGATCTCAACCTGAATGTGCCAAAATCATCACTATTTTGTCCTCCGAAGTCAAAAGAGCATCTCGCTACAACACAGCAAAAATTTTGTTGAAGTTGAACAGTTTTAAACAATGAGGGTTCTTCAAGTACCTGACTTAAAAAAGTTTTGCATATTTAACATTCGTTTGGGTAGGGTACTTGAACAACAGCAGAGTTTTAAACAGCGTTTTTACACTGTTTGTATCATTGAACAGATGAGAGAGTTGTTCTTTTGGGCACGAAATAATGGTGAATTTGACACATTTTGAATGAGTCCATCCCACACTCACAAGCAGGTGGCTAAGCATTGACACAAGTGATTGATACAAATGAGGTATCGCTGCAAAGCGGAACACATCAGCTTTTCATTGATATGAAATACAATATGAATATATCACAAAATATTTGCGATTGAAAACAAATTTTCTTTTTTTGAGCAGTTTATATTGCCATTAAATCATAAACCATGCATTTGATTTGTAAACGGAATAGTTGTCAGGGATATCATTGCTACCACCAGTATGTAGCCATTGCTACCTGCAGTAGATAGCTATTGATACCTTCAGTAGATAGCCACTACTACCTTCAGTAGGTAGCCATTGCTACCTTCAGTAGGTAGCCATTGCTACCTTCAGTAGATAGCCATTGCTACCTTCAGTAGATAGCCATTGCTACCTTCAGTAGATAGCCATTGCTACCTTCAGTAGATAGCCATTGCTACCTTCAGTAAATAGCCATTGCTACCTTCACCCCCCCCCCCCCCCCCCCCCCTTATTCATTATTTTATACAACTGTATTAACAGTGTACATATCCATTTTGATAAACCTTTTTTCATGAGATATGCGACAAACAAATCGTGGATCTTAATATGTATAACTTTTATTTTTTATTTTCGTATCACCAAGTCACAATTAAATTCAAGTTTTACAATGCATTGTTAACAATGATTTCAACATGTATCTTTTACTCTAAGAAACTTGGTCAAGAATTGTTCAAACGATCTAATTACGATTTCAAAATGAAAGTGACAACCAAAAATGTTAAGCGTGAATCCTATTTCCTTAAGAAATATCAACACGTGGCATCGCAATTTCAGATCAAAGTTGATGCCGATTACAATATTATTTGTATCAAATTTATCCGTTAAAGGTAAATCATACGTATTTTAATTGTTACATTACATGAGTTGTTATAGTTATATTAAAAAGCTCTATCATACCAAATTAGATGTCGTTGAATTCACTAAGACAATATTGATTTCAAAACATTGTTAGTTTGATTGAGCCTGGTTTAAGGACAATTATGGTTCTAAATAAACAATGTATAAAATAATAGAAACAGTAGAAAAATAGATCATGCTCTATAGTCGGGTATCTACGGAGGGTTAGTGTGCACCCCCCCCCCCCCCCCAGGACTCCCCCAAACCAACTTTTTTTTACTTCCTATTATGATCCTAAGACATAATCAGGATGTTACCAAAAATATTTTCATATTGCTAAGGGGTTATGCAAGATGGCGTCCAAAATGGCCGCCATAACTGGTCAAATCTCATAAAATGACATATAGCAATCAAATTGTATAGTGAAAGTATAGTTTTAATAGTGGGATGTATGTATTAGACCACTGGACACTCATATCCAGAACTTTTGCTTTGTTAACACACCTAAATCCAAGATGGCCGCCAAAATGGCCGCCAAAATTGGTAAAATTCTATATATTGGCATATAAACCAACATGTATGATCATAGTATAGTTTTAACAGTGGGATGTATGTGTTAGAACACTAGAAACTCATATCTAGTATTTTTGCTTTGTTAACATACTTTAAAACCAAAATGGCCGCCAAATTAATGGCCAAAAATGTTGGAACCTCAGTTATTTTAACCTTTTGCAGCCATCTTGGATATTTCAAAATACTCAAACTAGATCTACAGCCCCTAGGCTTTATCATAGACAGTCATATATTGAATGCTGTCTTATTATATTTGGGGGTATTGGTATTACATAGTATGGTCATTTACAATACAAAACAATTGTTTTAGGTCATTTAACATCAACTTAACCACTCTGGAAGCCATTTTGGAAAGTGATACAGAGTCAAAATTGTCACAGAGGTGGGCCTTATATCTAAAAGCAATAGCTTAGCAGTTTCAAACATACTACTATTTGGTGAATGTGATGTAATATACACTCTTACAATATCTATTGTGGATTATCATACACTCATGTAGACTATTTGTATATTTACAGCGGCCATTTTGGTGGCCATCTTGGATTTAAAGTATGTTATTACAATGCAAATATACTGGATATGGGTTACTAGTGGTCTAATACATACATCCTAATGTTAAAACTATACTTTCATCATACATTTTGGTTGATATTATACAATTTTATGGAATTTCGACAATTTGTTCAGTCATTTCGTTATGGATGTTGTCATTGCAACCCTGTTTAGTTATTTCAATATTAATTAACAGTCAGTTTAACCATGGACTTTGTTTGATAAGTCCATGGTTTAACCATAGAGCTTATATTAAAAACCAAAAAACTCCGAACATTGAAAACAAATTAGTATGTGACATCATTATTTTCTAATGGTAACCATTTTCTCGCACATTATGTTTTAATGATTTACTTTTCAATTTTAACAGTGCTCCAAAATGGAGCGTTTATTTGTATTGTTTTTAATATTGCGCTCAACAACATAAAACAGAGATTGCAAAACACACAAATCATTCATCAGTATACAAAGGCCTAATCCTAAAATACGGTATATGTACAGTTAAGCCCACAATTATTCATACCCCTTGGAAAATATGAGTTTTTTTGCGTTTTTCTCATATCTATACCAGCTGGAGTGGTGGAACTTTTGCTTTACACTAAAGACAATTAGTTTGCAAGTACAAATCAATATCTTTGGGCTCAACATTTTTTGCATAACAATAGAATTGAACAAGAATTATGTTTTTATGCCTGTCCAAAATTATTCATACCCCATACCAAGTCAAAGGATTGAGGCCACTTTTTGTGATAATACGCATGTTTTTGACATTCCAAATATTCTTTATATTGTGTGATAGGCTTTTATATTGTTATGTAATTATCCCATGATGTGTGCATACAATGTGGATGCATTACAAATGTGTCCTATTGAATGTACAGTGAGGGATATTATAGAACAACACTCTAGCTCTTTGACAGCATGGCGAAGAAGATCAAATAACTTTTTTGTGCATATTGTGAATGCTCACCTTTTTTTTTTGGTATCAATGTACCTCTTTTTGGTACCAATGTACCTTTTTTGTTATTAATATACCTTTTTTGTGTGAAAACGCCCCCCACCCACCCCAATTTCCCAAAAAAAGGCCCATTTCCCATTGTGTAAAGCGTTTTTTCGGGCCGTTTTGGACTAAAACATGTCCTAACTCCTTATAATTTACATCAACATCGGTATTGAAATACCTTTGATACCAGTCGGCAAAATCATTCCAAATTGGACTTACACAGTTACAGTCCAGTTCCGGTTTTTAATGATGACTAATTTTTGCGTATTTGAAAAATGAAAAAGGGCACCATTTACGACGAAATGTACTTTAGTCTATATTGCTATTTTATGATATAGGGCGCAACAATATTTTCTATCCAGCACCAACAACCTAGCTAATATAGCTTGCCAAAGATGCCTAACTGCAATGCTTTTAGAATTATGGTGCATGATGTATGAACGAAAGCAGAAATATTCATTCGGTATAATATTTGTATTTATTTATTGAAATTAAACTGAATTCGATAGTGAGTAGTTTCAAATATTATTAAAGTTTGAATTTAAGTATGAAAATAACTTTGCCTACCTGTACTCGTGCTTCTGTCAGGTCGATGGCATCAGCTAGCGCCTCTCTAGAGTTGATATCGGGATACTGGTTACTGGCAAACACGGCTTCCATACTGGTTAGTTGTTCTGTGGTGTAATTGGTGCGGGCACGTCGGCGTCTATTGCGGGGCATGTACTACTCTGGTGTCGTTGGTACGGATGGCATGGTCATTACTGGCATGACTGATGATGTGGCTGTGTAAAATAATGAAAGAGTAAAAAACAATTAAGTAAATTCACCTATCAAAATATAAAAGAGCACCTTTAAAAACTCTTGTTATAATCTCAACTCAATGGTTTCGTGAAACCCTAATACCTTAACAACTGTTATTTAGGCCTTCACGAGTGGCATGAGAATGTGACTTTGGTTCTTCACTCAATCAAAGAAAACCCTCTACAACCAGGCAAATTAATTAATAAGTTAATGATTTTACCCATACTGTGAAATATCGATTTTGAAAAAGTTATCATTTAAGATATGGCAACATATCATCAGATACGATGCAAATATATCAACATATTTTCAACTGCATTTAAATAACTAATTAATACCGATATCTGGTACCAAATTAAGTGTTTCCATGACTAATTTTGTAACATAAAACGTGTGTAATAACTCAAGGGCAACGAACTACTAGTAGTAAATTCTTCACCATTATGCATACACGAGATACACTATACATTTCACATAAACGGAAGGAACAGATGAATTGTCCTTTTGAATTATATTTCTTACAAAGTCCAACTTAGAAATGTGAATATTCTTAAAATTACCTTTGGTATTAAGTCCAAGAATGTCCTCGATGTTAAAAGACGGGCTCAGTCTAGGTTGCTGACTAGATGGATAAGCCGTCATTTGAGGTGAGCTTCTCATGCTTCTCGGACTGGGAGTTAGAGGAGCGTAGGCGTTGGCAGGCATAACGATGATATGATCCGAAGAGATGATACAGTATTAATGATACAATGTGGTATATTAAATATGAACTTGTAATTGAGCAGGAGAGATGATGTGACTCAGTTGGTGTCGCAGAACGAAATTATGCTTACTTCTTGCGCCCACTGTTATTATCCCACCATCTAAAGGCGGTAAGACCTTTGAATCGCTAAGAATCACTCTCTGTTTATCTAATTTCTTATGATCATTTAAACCTTATTGAACATGTTCAATAGCTACTTGATGTAGTTGATGATCAAAGAGGCGCTTACGGATCGTGTTGTCATAAATGACTTGATCAGCTTCAATAGATTTGTGTACTTAGTTAACGCCTTTTGATGGGTGATCAAAATCACCTATCGTGATGACAAGGGTTATTAATGGATTAATCCCTTATAATAAGGCCTACCTATATAAACTGTTGTGGGCATTTATGAGGGCAGCGACCCAGCATTGCTGCGTTTCCGGTCCAATAGTACTGTACATCGGCGTTGTTCGATGTATTCCTAGCATGCCAAGTGTATTAAGTTGAAAGCACCGATAATCCTGTTAATGTCATAACCTATTTGTTTTATAACAAAAGGTGTAATTGGATAAGAGGATACCGACAAGTGTCTATTAAACTGCTCGTGGTTGTGTATTTGTTTAACAGTTGATCGAGTTAGCGCAACAAAGACGCACCGCCGCGAGAAGCCATCAAATCCAGACTCTTCAAGAGTTTTACCACTATGTTTTTCGGCCGAAGTTCGATGTTCTCAAGTTTAATGGGCGAAATCCTCCTCGTTAATGGGTTATTTATTAGAATAAAACGTGGCATTCACGAATAAACAACCCGTTCTTGAAATAAATATAGACTTATTAGAGTGCCCTCATATTTGTCAAGTCAACACTTTTGAAGAGTTTTGTTTTGAAACTGAAGTTCGATGTTCTTTCACATTTCATTGGTAAAATCCTCCTCGTAAAATGGGTTTCATGAGGATAAAAAGTGGCATTCACAAATAAAAATGGATTTTTAGCGCTGCCTCGTAATTCGAGATTCGTACAGATATCAAAGGTTTAGATGTAGGCCTACTCGATTTTTCATGTTGTATAAATATTTTTTATAAAACAAATAAAAATGAAATGTGATAATGATCAATTTCGTTTTGAATCAAACTGATTTTAAACATGCCAAGGCCTATACTAATTCATTTCTTCGCATCGGACTACACCACCAATTAAATGGGAACTTTTTGTCTGTGTTATTAAAGAAATTCTGATTCGGGCAACCCTGGGTAAAGATAATAAATAATAAATAGACAAATAGATGTGGACGCGTTGGTTTGATGTGAATAATGCCACATTAATGATCGAACCAAGAACTTCAATCATTTTTATTTATAATTGCAATCTTCTATCTACACCATAATCCCAATTTAATTAAAAACAAAGGGTCTATATTGTTATATACGGTACGTAAGCAACGGAATTCAATCTGTAGACAATAGACAAGGTCCTTCGGCCTAATTAATAACAATGCGTAAATAGTGCGTGTGAACATCCTGTCTATGAATCATGGTTTCCCAGAATTAAATAGAACGTGCATTTACACCTATCCCTGATTAATAATAATGGTATCTCCGTTGATAATAAGTTGACTGGTTTTACACTGCATGATCTACACTGCATTGATTTTTAAAAAAATCTAATTTACCTCGCAATTTATTGTAGCAGGGATATGACGGTTTGAAAAAGTCTAATTGGTAATCAAAAACACAGCCTTTGTTATTTATTTGTTCACTCGTTGATATACCATATGTCATGTCCACCCATTGCTAACTTCAGTAGATAGCAATACCCAGTAAATTTCTGAAGGCGTTATGATGAAAGAAAACTTAAAAAACCTTTTTGTTATTATGAATTTAGCAACTGCAGTATTGTTTAAAAATGGCAAACAAGTAAAATTAGACTCACAAATGTGTTGATTGAAAGGGGTGGATTTTTCGAAAAAATAGCTATTTTATACAACCGAACTAAGAGTGAACATGAATGTAAAGCACACATTTGATAAACCAATGTTCATAAAGATACACGACAAACAAATCGTTAATTGATCATTAAAATAACTTTTATTTTCGTATCACCAAGTCACAATCAAATATAAGTTTTACAACGCACAGTAAGGATGGAAAAAGCATAATTATATAACATATTGTACCGATATGACATTTTCAAAATATGAACAGAATATAACAATGATTCCATCGTGTACTGTAACTTTTACATCATGGAACTTGTAGGTCACTATTGTCCAAACGATCTAATTATGATTTATCGACGATGGATGATACATGTCATATCCACCCATTGCTATCTTCAGTAGATAGCAATGGGTGGTAAATTTATGAAGGCGTTATATTGAAAGAAAACTAAAAACTCTTTTTGTTATTATGAATTTAGGAGTAATTCTGTTATACCCTTCACAGGTATTGAAAGTGCATGATTTTTAAGAACGACGCATACTTCCGATGTAGGTGTGTAGGGTATAACAGAATTATGCCTGAATGTAGCAACTGCATGTATTGTTTAAAAATGGCAAACATTAGAGTAAAATCAAATGTGTGTTGATTGAAAGAGGGTGGATTTTTTGAAAAAGGTGCTATTTTATACAACCGAATTAACAGTGAAAAAAGCACACATTTGACAAACAAATTTTCATAAAGATACACGACGAACAAATCGTTAATTGATCATTAAAATAACTTTTATTTTCGTATCACTAAAGCCACAATCCAATTAATAAGTTTTGCAACGCATGGTAAGGATGGCAATAACATACATTGTGTATATAACATAATATTGAAGCGATATAACATTTTTAAAATATCAACAGAATATAACAATGATTCCAACGTGTAACTTTTACATCTGGAAACTTGGTCAATATTGTCCAAACGATCTAATTATGATTTCAAAAAAAAAGTGACAACCGAAAAGGTGAAGATTGAATCGTATTTTCTTAAGAAATATCATCAAGTGCCATCGAAATAGGACGATATTTATTTTCTGTTTTATTTCTGATGCCGTGACAATATTTGTATCAAATTTATTCGCTGAATACGTAATATTTTGAACGTCACATTACATGAGTTGTTTAGTTCAATTTAACAATTGTATCATACCAAATTTATAAACCGTAGGCCTATGTATTAATTATTGAGAAACAATATTAAAATATATCAAAGTTTATCCAGATTTTGACATCAAAACACAATAAGGACAATTCATGATGCTAATTATTCAAACAGTTTCAGCATGTATTCCATTTAAATAAATAAATATAGAATTAACAATAGTTAATACAATTAACTTTATTTTACTATCAGCAAGAATACAATTTGTTTTGGCACACAAGATGAAGTGCTGTGTGGAATTTAAATTGAAACGAAACAACGTTTGAATTTTCATCAGACTCAAACATTACCTAACATGTCTTTGAATTTACTAAGACGATTGATTTCAAAACATATATGTGTTTGTCTTGATTGAGCATGGTTTAATGACAATTATGGTTCTAAATAAACAATATATACAAATGATTGAAACAATAGAAAAATAGATCACGCTCTACGCTACATCAAAAAGACCGACAAGAGATGTTTTAACACAATATTGGCAAGCTTCGTATTGACAAGTCAATTTTGAATGTTTACTGTAATGTATTACTATACATAGATCTGAAGACTCGTAGAAACCTTCACACTCTCATCAGCAGGAGTTGGAACCTCAGATATGTCCGTGTGGCTCGTGGTGGGATTGGCACCTGCAACTGGTGGGAAGTTGAAGACTGTTGGTCGACGGTAAGAAGACGTATATAAACTGTTGTGGGAATTTATGAGGGCAGCGACCCAGCATTGCTGCGTTTCCGGTCCAATAGTACATCGGCGTTTTTTCTGAGAAGTTGCTCGATGTATTCCTAGCGTGCCAAGTGTATTAAGTTGAAAGCACCGATAATCCTGTTAATGTCATAACCTCTTTGTATTATAACAAAAGGTGTAATTGGATAAGAGGATACTGACAAGTGTCTATTAAACTGCTCGTGGTTGTGTATTTGTTTAACAGTTGATCGAGTTAGCGCAACAAAGACGCACCGCCGCGAGAAGCCATCAAATCCAGACTCTTCAAGAGTATTAGTATTACCACTATGTTTTTCGGCCGAAGTTCGATGTTCTCAAGTTTAATGGGCGAAATCATCCTCGTTAATGGGTTATTTATTAGAATAAAACGTGGCATTCACGAATAAACAATCCGTTCTTGAAATAAAAATAGACTTATTAGAGTGCCCTCATATTTGTCAAGTCAACACTTTTGAAGAGTTTTGTTTTGAAACTGAAGTTCGATGTTCTTTCACATTTCATTGGTAAAATCCTCGTAAAATGGGTTTCATGAGGAGAAAAAGTGGCATTCACAAATAAAAAAATGGATCTTTAGCGCTGTCTCGTAATTCGAGATTCGTACAGATATTAAAGGTTTAGCTGACAGTAGGCCTACTCGATTTTTCATGTTGTATAAATATTTTTTTATCAAACAAATAAAAATGAAATGTGATAATGATCAATTTTGTTTTGAATGAAACTGATTTTAAACATGCCAAGGCCTATACTAATTCATTTCTTCGCATCGCACTACACCACCAATGGACCTACGGCACATAATCTCCTGGCCACAGTTCGGCATACGTGGGCGCACTTCGATCAGGCTGCGCACGCATGCTTGAACTCACAAAATACTGCCAACCAACAACACCAAAGCACCTGATTGGTCAAATTTAAACTGAAGCCTTTTTAACGATCGTCACGCTGCGCCGTATCCACCAACGCAGTGCTCCCGCTGCGCCACTAACCACCGACGCAGTGGGGCGTGATGGTGCGTGAAAAAGCTCATGAGTTTTTCAGTTCTCACGTTTGAGCACCAACCAATCAGAGCCTTGAGGTCGAGATGACGTAGTGCGCACAACAGGGATCCAGGGGACCGTTTTGGGGTGAGGTTGACCAGGCTTACTTTACGCGAGCTCAACCTCATGTGACGTGGGCCCATTAAGGGGTTTCATGACACATAGAGTACGCGCAAGCCGTTTTCACCTTTTTTCCCCAACTTGAAAATGCTAGCGTATTCCGATGTATGCGCTTGCAAACACGCGCATTTTGACAAGAGTACTTTTGACGCAAGCTGTCGCGTTTAACATTTCAACAACGCACGCATTAAATGCGTAAATCATTCGTGCGCGGCGAGAAGACAATTGAATGGCCGATTTACATCATCAGCGGGCCATATATAATCCGTCGGCTCCTTGCCGGTTGCAAATGTGATCAAAAATTAGCCTTGGTGTTGCTCTATACAAATAATCACTGAAAGGTACAACCCGTTCTCAATGTAGACGGAGGGTGCATGACGCGAATGACTAGCCAGTAGACCGTATACGGCCATATTGAACTCCTATTTGAACCTATGAATACTAAATTATCCTATTTCTAGTTTATCTAAATTATCCTTCATTTAATAACTTAACACTGAATGAAACCCTATTTGTAAGATTATTTTCTTACTGAAACCCCATTTGCAAAAGCACGATTAATAATCGTGAGATATAGTGGGATTCTCATTGAATGGACATTATCCTGTTTTAATCTATCGAAATTACTCTTATATTCTCCTGTTTGTAAAATCATCTTCTTAGTGAAACCCACTTTGTAAATGAAATTTGAAATTTGAAGATACAGTACATGTATCGTGGTGAATCGATACGTAAAATTATGTTTGAACTAAACATGCTAAAATCACGAGTTTTCTTTTTTAAACATTAAAATAATGCATTCACAATTGATAAAAACAGACAGCAAGGAGTGACTAACAATTGTTTTGATTTGGGTGCTGGGTAGGGAAAATCGGGGTGGGGCGAGGCAGGACAGACATGGGTGTCGGGTGGGGTGGGCGGGGTTTGATGACCAATATGAATCGGGTTCATATTATGATGATACTCACGCACATTTGCCAGGAAGGAGTGCGGTGCACACCAAATTATTCAGGTCTGAATTTACTGCATAATACATTGAGGATAAGGATTTCTCCGCTTTCTAATTACTATAGGTCTATACGCTATAGTGGCATAACCGTATTTTCAGACATCATCAAGCAATCGTGTACGCTGGTTTTCGTTGGAAAGTGTGAAAAAGTACTCACTTTTCAAATAACGCCAAGCATGTCTGAGAGCTGATGCCCTCTAAACACTAAACACGACATAAACTGTGCGACATGTACCCTCGTTCTGCGTCACAGATAAACGAAACGCTTTATTCCTAACGCACTGAACGCGCGAAGATTATCTTTTGCTGCATGCGCATCTAACATGTGTTTACGCGCTAAACGTTACACTTAAATTTGCAGGAATTTTCTCATTTAAAGTCAATTATCAGAGAAAATAAGCCGGTGACCCCATTTTTTTATTTCATTATTTGAAAGAATGTATAAAGGCGCAGCACATATTGAAAAAACAAAAAAAGTTATCGGCAAGATTTTCTGAAATCTTCCGTTAAAGTCGAAGTTTTCATCATTTCCCATAGAACCATGTAGTATTTAATGGAAAAAACACCATTTTTGAAACGGATATAGCTCAAAAACTAAGCCCGTTACCCCCATTTTTTATTTTAGATTCGTGATCAGCACCGTTGAGAATACCTAATAGCAAATTTTCAAGAAAATGTCTACGTTAATTCTATGTGTCATGAAACCCCTTAAATGGGAACTTTTTGTCTGTGTTATTAAAGAAATAGATGTGGACGCGTTGGTGTTGATGTGAAAAATGCCACATTAATGATCGAACCAAGAACTTCAATCACTTTTTGATTTATAATTGCAATCTTCTATCTACACCATAATCCCAATTTAATTAAAAACTAAGGATCTATATTATTATTTACGGTACGTAAGCAACGGAATTGTCTGTAGACAATAGACAAGGTCCTTCGGCCTGTGAACATCCTGTCTATGAATCATGGTTTCCAAGAATTAAATAGAATGTGCATTTACACCTATCCCTGATTAATAATCGTGGTATCTCCGTTGATGAAAAATGACTGGTTTTACACTGCATGATCTACACTGCATTGATTTAAAATGTTTCTAATTTACATCGCGATTTATTGTAGCAGGGCCAGGATATGACGGTTTGAAAAAGTCTAATTGGTAATCAAAAACACAGCCTTTGTTATTTATTTGTTCACTCATTGCGTGCTATACACAGCAAATAATTATAGACCTACACGGTGATTGGTACGTGTCCAAGCCATGTAATGTTATCTTCAGTAGATAGCAGCTGTATCGACGATGGGAGATACATGTCATGTCCACCCATTGCTATCTTCAGTAGATAGCAATACCCAGTAAATTTCTGAAGGCGTTATGATGAAAGAAAACTAAAAAAACCTTTTTGTTAAATTTCTGAAGGCGTTATATTGAAAGAAAACTAAAAACTCTTTTTGTTATTATGAATTCAGCAACTGCAGTATTGTTTAAAAATGGCAAACAAGTAAAATTAGACGCACAAATGTGTTGATTGAAAGGGTGGATTTTTTCGAAAAAATAGCTATTTTATGCAACCGAACTAACAGTGAACATGAATGTAAAGCACACATTTGACAAACCAATGTTCATGAAGATACACGACGAACAAATTGTTAATTGATCATTAAAACAACTTTTATTTTCGTATCACCAAGTCACATTCCAATTCATAAGTTTTGCAACGCACAGTAAGGATGGCAATAACATACATCGTGTATAACATATTGTAGCGATATAACATTTCCAAAATATCAACAGAATATAACAATGATTTCAACGTGTAACTTTTACATCTCGGAACATCTCGGAATATTGTCCAAACGATCTAATTATGATTTCCAAAAGAAAGTGACAACCGAAAAGGTGAAGATTGAATCGTATTTCCTTAAGAAATATCATCAAGTGCCATCGAAATAGGACGATATTTATTTTCTGTTTTATTTCAAATCAAAGTTGATGTCGTGACAATATTTGTATCAAATTTATCCGCTGAATACGTAATATTTTGATCGTCACATTACATGAGTTGTTTAGTTCAATTTAACAACTGTATCAAACCAAATTTATAAGCCGTAGGCCTATGTACAGGCTGTCCCAAAATGATTAGTACCCATCGATGCCCAAATTTTAATCAATTTTTTCAACATCAAAATCAATGAAATTAGATCCATTGTTTTTATATCGTATTTGCTATACTGTACCCTCTCGTTAGAATTTTAGATCATGAATATCGGACTTATTTTAATGAAGTTACACTCCATTGTGTGAGACATGGTGATTTCACCTTTTTGGCAAAGTGCAAAAAAATGTGTTTTTAAACAGCTTGTTTGAAAGAAACTAATATACAACCTCTAAATCTCTTGTCTACTAATATCTTTGGTTCCTTTCTATTTTAAACTGCTGTTGTATTCATATTGTTGTTCAACCATTAATACTTCTTCATTTTGATTCAATTTGAAGAGTAAAAACGGATCGTCACGCATGAGCGACCCCAAGCTTTGTTTCTATAATGAGCCAGTTTTTAGGCTAAACTTGAGGGACATTTAAACAGGTATAGACGTGGTCATGCGTAATTAGCAGTGACTTAGACTTCTTTTTCATATTGGGGATGCAATTTCCTACAAACTTGGTAAAAATGATATAGTCCCTTAGTGTTTAACCTCACGAAATCCATTCTTCAATGTGAAAATGAAATCTAAGCCACTGGTGATTCACCAAATACCACTTCTTTTAGAAGTCCCTAAACACTTGTCAAATAAAACAATGCATGGGGTCACTCAAGTGTGACAAACTTCTTTTACCCGTTAAATTGAATTAAGGAGAAGAATTATTAATGATTTGAACACCCGTAACAAATAACAGTTACAACAGAAAGACACACAAGATTATATTGAGAAGACAAGAGATTATGAGAATACACAAGTTTCTTTCAAACAAGCTGTAATAGCACACACATTTTTTAGCACTTTGTCAAAAAGGTAAAATCACCATGTTTTACATAATGGAGTGTATCTTGAGTTTGATAAATCCGATATTCACGATCTAAAATTCTGATGAAATAGTACAGTATGAAAAAGATGATGTAAAAACAACGGACCTAATCCCGTCGATTTTGATGATGACAACAATTATTGAAATTTAGGCATCGATGGGTATTAATCATTTTGGGACAGCCTGTATTAATTATTGAGAAACAATATTAAAATATATCAAAGTTTATCCAGATTTTGACATCAAAACACAATAAGGACAATTCATGATGCTAATTATTCAAACAGTTTCAGCATTACCTAACATATATGTCTTTGAATTTACTAAGACGATTGATTTCAAAACATATATGTGTTTGTCTTGATTGAGCATGGTTTAATGACAATTATGGTTCTAAATAAACAATATATACAAATGATTGAAACAATAGAAAAAGAGATCATGCTCTACGCTACATCAAAAAGACCGACAAGAGATGTTTTAACACAATATTGGCAAGCTGGTTTCGTATTGGCAAGTCAAATTTGAATGTTTACTTGTATTACTGTACACAGATCTGAAGACTCGTAGAAACCTTCACACTCTCATCAGCAGGAGTTGGAACCTCAGATATGTCCGCGTGGCTCGTGGTGGGATTGGCACCTGCAACTGGTGGGAAGTTGAAGACTGTTGGTCGACGGAAAGAAGACGTCAGAGCTGATGGATGGTAGTAGTAAGCGGCTGCTGCTGAGCTTGGATAGGCGTACGTCGTCGGAATTGCAGAGTAGGGATAAGCAGTTGATGGATGTTGTCCGTAAGATGGAATGGCTGAAGGCATGTAACTGCCCTGAGGAGTGCGTGCGTAGATTGTCGAATACTGTGAGTAGATGCTTGGTTGTGAACAACAAGGCAAGGTGCAGGGTCCGGAGGAAGCTGACAACATTGGCGGTGTACACTCGGACGTGGCGGTGTCGACAGCCAAATAAGTTGGTGTTACTGGACGAGAGTATGGCTTTGGCGATGACGCAGGACTGGATACCTGACCAATGGACGGTGGCGTTGAAGAGGTGGTGGAAGACTCGACGCTAGGTGGACGAGAACCTGATTCTGAAGAGGGGTTGCTGGATGATAAGCTGTCTGTGTCCGCTTGTCGCTTTCTTTGACGTCTATGACGTGCACGTCTGTTCTGGAACCAAACCTGGAGAGAAAAACAAAACAAATGAATAGCTCAATTTGAAAACCACATCACATCAAATATAAAGGTGTCAAATCATTAATTAACAGTCAGTTTAACCATAGAGCTCATATTAAAAATCAAAAGAACTCTGAACATTGAAAACAAATTTGTATGTGACGTCATTATTTTCTAATGGTAACCATTTTCTCGCACATTCTATTTTAATAGTTTATTTTTCTCTTTTAACAGTGCCCCAAATGGAGCGCTTATTTGTATTGTTTTTAATATTGTGCTCAATGACATAAAACAGAGATTGCAAAATACACAAATCATGCATCAGAGCTCATCAGTATACATAGACCTAATGTTTTGTTATCTTAATTTTTTTTTTATTAACTACAGAAAGTTTCGAGTGCCTTCCATTTCTTTTGGAATTTGTACGTGGTACCACGCTATTTTTCAGGATTGTATATGACATTTCACACAAGACTTGAAGAAAAGGATGGTCTGTTTCTTAAATTTGTTATTATGAATAACTCTCTTCATTATAATGAAACAAAGATTTGCCAAAGGGTCTGAGTCGAAGTCAAATAGGATTAGCTATCAATATATTAACTTATAATTTAAATCAACATCGGTATTGAAATACCTTTAATACCAGTCGGCAAAGTCATTCCAAATAGGATTTACACAGTTACCCGTTTATAGTCCCAGTTCCGGTTTTTATATTTATATTATATTGAAATGAAACTGAATTCGATAGTTAGTAGTTTCAAATAATTATTATTAAAGTTCAAGTATGAAAATAACTTTCTGCCTACCTGTACTCGTGATTCTGTCAGGTCGATGGCATCAGCTAGCGCCTCTCTTGAGTTGATGTCGGGATACTGGTTACTGGCAAAAACGGCTTCCATACTGGTTAGTTGTTCCGTGGTGTAATTGGTGCGGGCACGTCGACGTCTGTTGCGGGGCATATACTGCTCTGTTGTTGTCGGTGAGGATGGCATGGTCATTACTGGCATGACTGATGTAGGGGCTGTATTTAATAATAAAAAAAGTAAACACACAAAAATAAAATATCAGAATATAAAGGAGCACCTTAAAAGCATTTGTTATAATCTCATCTCTCAAATCAATGGTTTTGTGAAACCCTACCCTAACAACTGTTAATGTCATTAAGGCCTTCACATGCTGGCATGAAAATGTGACTTTGGTTCTTCACTCAATCAAAGAAAAACTCTACAACCAGGCCAAAATAATTAATAAGTTATGACAATAATGCATTTAAATAATAATTAATACTATTAGCAGTCAGTTAGTCAATCGATCAATCAATTTGGTATGGTTTTGCAGAAAAAGATCACTGACTGGTATATTTAAAACTGCACACTTTTAAAACAAATCATTAGCCCTATATCGTAGTCAATATTTGGTAACCAAAACGTTTTTGATATGACTAATTTTGTAACATAAAACGTGGGTTATTACTCAAGGGCACGGAACTAGTAAATTCCTCACCATCATGCATACACGAGATACACTATAATACGTTTCACATAAATGGAAGGAACAGATTAATTGTCCTTTTGAATTATATTTCTTACAAAGTCCAATTATTACGAACTTAGATAGGCCTATGTGAATTGCTCTTAAAATTACCTTTGTTATTAAGTCCAAGAATGTCCTCGATGTTAAAAGACGGGCTCAGTCTAAGTTGCTGACTAGATGGATAAGTCTTCATTTGTGAACTTCTCGGACTGACAGTTAGAGGAGCGTAGGCATTGACCGGCATGATGCTGATATGATCCAAAAAGTGTCTACAGTAAGATGATACAATATGGTATAATATTAAAGATGAACTTGCAGGAGAGATGATGTGACTCAGTTGGTGTCGCAGAACGAAATGATGCCTACTTGTTGCGCCCACTGTTATTATCCCACCGTCTAAAGGCGGTAAGACCTTTGAATCGCTAACGTAATCACTCTCTGTTTATCTAATTTCTTGGGATCTTTGAAACCTTATTGAACATGTTTAATAGCTACTTGATGTAGTTGATGATCAAAGATGCGCGTACGGATCATACCGTCATAAATGACTTGATCAGCTTCAATAGATTTGTGTACTTAGTTAACGCCTTCTAAGGGGTGATCAAAATCACCGATCGTGATGTCGAGGGTAATTAATCGATTTACGGCCTACCTATATAAACTGTTGTGGGAATTTATGAGGGCCGCGACTTCCGGTCCAATAGTACATTATCGGCGTCTTTTCTGAGAAGTTGCTCAATGTATTCCTAGTGTAATTGAAAGCACCGCTTATGTTAATCTCATAACGTCTTTGTCTAATAACATGATTAAACTGCTCTTAGTTGTGTATTTGTGTACCAGTTGATCGAGTTAGCGCAACAAAGACGCACCGCCGCGAGAAACCATCAAATCCAGAGCTGTTCGAGTGTTTTAGTCAGTTTTACCACTATATTTTCATGCCGACGTTTGATGTATGTTCTCAGTTTTAATAGGTGAAATCCTCCTCGTTATTAAATGGGTTATTATTACAAGAAAACGTGGCATTCATATAAATAAACAACCTGTTCTTCAAATAAAAATACCTTAAAGTGCCTCATATTTGTCAAGTCAAGACTGTTGAAGAGTTTTACCACTGTTCTTTCACAGGTAAAATCCTCCTCGTTAAATTGGTTTCATGAGAATTAATAAAACGTGGCATTGGCAAATAAAAATAGATTTTGAGCGCTGTCTCTTAATTCGAGATTCGTGCAGATATTAAAGGTTGTATAAATCTTGTTTATAATATAAATAAAAATGAAATAATCTTTGTGAAATAATGATCAATTTCGTTTTGAATGAAAGTTATATAAAACATAGGCCTATAATACTAATTCATTTCTTTGCACCGCTCTACACCACCGATTAAACGGGAACTTTTTGTTTGTGTTATTAAAGAAATATATGTGAGCGAGTTCGTGTTGATGTGAATGTCACAATGATCGAACCAAGAACTTTTAATCATTTTGATTAAATACAATCTTCTACACAATAATCTCAATTTAATTTAAACAAAGGGTCTATAATTATTATTACATGTAGCAATGGAATTGGCTGTAGACAATAATAGACAAGGTCCTTCGGCCTAATTAATAATAACAATGCGTGAATAGTGCGTGTGAACATCCTGTATATGAATCATGGTTTCCAAGAATTAAATAGAACGTGCATTTACACCTATCCCTGATTAATATTTATGATATCTCTGTTGATAAAAAGATGACTGATTCACACTGAAAGATCGCACTATAATGACGCATGCTTTGTGTCGCCGTAATTGTTACACCACAATAATCCACAATCGCGAAATGCTATCTTCAGTAGATAGCACTTAACCTATTTTAGAGTATTATGTCATCACATGCTACTCACGGGTTACGCGATGCAGTAAAACTTGATATTTTGCCATTTCAAAACCGAATGAAGTGCGTCTCAACATTTTTTATCAGCAGAAAAGGGCCCGACTCCGATAATTCATTGTTTTATTGCTCTTTGTTTTAAATTTCGACTTGAGCAAACTTAGAAGTTACAATCTAAACAGTATTTAAAGGGTTTATTTATTTTTGGATGAGCTATGGTAAAATAATAAAAAACCTTGTTTAGCGTACGGACTTTAAAAAAGGATGGAGGAGGCCCATTTTTCTTCTGTTTTAAAAACTTTTAAGCGCAAGATCGCCCTTAAATAATGATAAACTTTGCGAACCTTAAGGGGAGGAGACGTCTTTAAGTTTTTATTTCATGGTTCTGGGGGATTGGTCACGATAAAACTTGTTTAAAATGCATATGCCTATAAGAAAGAAACAAATCTTCTTACAAACATATTCAAACTCTGAAACACCTGTACAAAAAAGTTATGACTGAAATAAATTTTAAAAATTAAATTAAAGCGGACCCAAAAAGGGAGGGGACGCTAAACATGTTTGTTTGTGTGTTTTTGCCTAAGGCGTGGCTGAGATGATTTTTTTTTAGAATTATGTACATTGATTTTGTACCATATCAATGTGACTGCTTATTTTAATGATTTAAAATGTCTCAGATACGTTATGGCAAAAAAGTGTTCTTGATTCGAAAAACTTTACAAACTGTTTGTTACGTTTGAAAATATAGTAAACATTTGTATCCGTAGTATGGCTAGCGTTTCAATTTATTCCACCTTTTACTTTGAAACTTTGTGTATGTTCGTCTTGATATCAAACTCCTTCATCTGGGGGCCGGGTGACTCAGTAGCTAGTGTGTTCAAGTTGTTTAATGTGGATTTTAATATAACCTTAGTGTAGACAGGGACGTTCTAGACAAATTGTTTAGATTACAGCGTGTCCCAAAAAACTGGGTCCAAAAACTGGCGAGCTTTTAACTTAACAAGTGGCCAGCATAGCTACTTCATATTTAGGGTAATAAAAGTAAATATATCTGAACTTAATTGCCGAAAGTGTGAGACCAATCTGATATCAACTTTTGGAAATACAAAGCTTTGAATAGAGCGTGGTCAGAACCCGGTTTTGTCTTCAATTTAACAATAAACTATTCATACTTGTGCGTTGTTATGTGCAAGTTTTCCAAGCATGGGTTTTTATATTCTCTTTTGGTCAAACTAAGTTAATTTAAATGTTCTGTTTCCAGTTGGGTTCTCTTTCTTCACTTATTTGAATATTCAATAATATAGGTTTTCCCAGTTAGTTTAACACTTTTTTCATTATATTTCATATCTCGTTAAGTTAGAATTCGTCCCCAAAATCTGACTTACGCATTTTGTTAGATAAATTTCGTCAATGAGCATTATATTTCAAAGTATGACCATTTCATTTAATTCATTGTTCATTTCTTTTCGTCAAGGAAGGATTGAATTCGTATCACCTGATGGGTAGCGGGTCTATGCACAAATATAATTCGTCTTTGTTCATTATTTTTAATACTTTTATCACATATATTCGTCTGGTGTTAGAAGAATAGGCCTACATATTATTAGGTTAGATTTGAACCACCGACATGTGTTCTTTTGCCTTGTTGATTCAGATCCGAACAGACCTACATTTCATAATAAGAAAAAAGAACGAACAAGAAAGAAAGAAAGAAAAAACAAATATATATAAAAAACGTATAGGCCTATAGCTGGATTTTACATGCTTCTAGGCAGGACGTTCCACATGGGACGAAATAAAATGAACTGAATATGAAACTATTTGATCAAAGACGAAATAAATGTATACATTAGTAGGTTACCGTTGTATCAGACGAAATGGAAGTGTGTTAGGACGAAATAAAATTAACATTAAATGAAATTCATTGCGCAAAATATGAATATACTTGACCAAAGACGAAATTTACTTTAACAAATGCAACCTTCAAAATTTTGGGACGAATTCAAACTTAACGAGATATGAAATATAATGAATAAAGTGTTAAACTAACTGGGAAAACCTATAATTATATCATAGCAAAGAACGCTGTTTTAAATAATAAAATATATTAGTTTATTGCAATAACTATTCAAATAGAAATTTGACAATATGATAGAGATATTTATAAATAAACAATACATTTGTTGCCTTTTAATTGGCCCTAACCATATTTTTGTAAAGGTATTCCCAATTTGAAAGGGTTAAATTGCAGGGGTTTTGATCAATATTCAGCATTAAAAAATACTTATTGCTGAATCCCAAATGTAAACAGATGGACTTTAAATGAATTAGTTAGACCAAAAATAGAGTTATTTCAGAGAATAAACTCCATGCAGGGAAACCTTGCACAAACGCACAAATGCAACGCATTGATGGTTTATTTGCTAAAATCGGTAAAAACGGATTCTGACCACGTTTTTTTATTTCAAAACGTTCACATTAGATTGATCTCATAATTTCACCAATTAGTCGGATATATTTAATAATCAGAGTATAATACAGCTACGTGTCCTACTTTTTCAGTTATAAGCTCTCCAATTTTTGGACCCATTTATTTTGGGACACACTGTATAAATAGCGACTAACTAATGGACTATTCCATATGAAATCCATATACCCCTTTGGAAGACATTACCTTAATCTTCCACACAGAGAGTATGAAATTCAAATGGGGTTACCTGCATGGGTGACTCCATTTGAAATCTTCACTCCTCCCTGTGTGGAAGATTAGGTCACATTTTCCATAGGGGGCGTATGGATTGCAACTGGAATAGCCCAATTGTGAACTAATACAGACAACACATAGTGATTAAATGCTCCTCCTTTCAGATCATGCCTTTCTTCAACCAAAAACTTGATTGTTATGTCCGTCCAAATCCATCCGTTGCTCTTAAGTTAAGTTGATATAGCACTTAGGGACGCACCATTTGATTTTCAGGGGGGCGGTAGGAAGTTGGGTTCGGGGGAGATTTTTTTTTTTGTGGCCGCCGATTTTTTTTTTATTATGCGCCACCCCCTCTGAAAATCTAATGGTGCGTCCCTTACCGCCTTTTACCAGTAGATCACCTGACTTGTACACAATTGTACAATTCTGTATGTGTGCACATCATTCATTGCTATCTTTAGCAACTAAAGATAACAACTAGATGAGATATTACAAAAGTTACCACATAATTTAAACGTCCCTGTGTCGGGAATTAGAAGACACTCGTACAAAATCACGAGGTACATTTTTGTAATGGTAGTCAAAGCAGTTGAATGATTTTTTTTCGTATAACATGATGTTTAATGTCTCTTTAGATATGTGAATGAGAGACAATATAAGGAAAATAATGAATAGCTTAATTTAGAGTGGTCCCTATAGCATTTAATTTATGCAATATAGCCTAGATCTAATTCGTTAAGAAATGATTGATTTAAAATGTTTCTACTTTACATCGCGATTTTTTGTAGCAGGGATATGACGGTTTGAAAAGTCTATTGGTAATCAAAACACAGACTTTTTTATTTTTTATTTGTTCACTCATTGCTATACACAGCAACATATTTATGCAAATATAGGCCTACACAGTGATTGGTACGTGTCTAAGCTATGTATAATGTTATCTTCAGTAGATAGCAGCTGTATCGACCGATGGATGATACATGTCATGTTCACCCATTGCTATCTTCAGTAGATATATAGCAATACCCAGTAAATTTCTGATGGTGTTATATTGAAAAGGAAAAAGAAAAACTCTTTTTGTTATTATGAATTTAGCAACTGCATGTATTGTTTAAAAATGGCCAACATAAGAATAAAATTAGACGCACAAATGGTGTTGATTTTGAAAGGGGCGGATTTTTTAAACACCGGTTAGGTTTTGATTTTAATAAAGGTGCTATGTTGAACTAAACAGTGTTATTTTATACAACCGAATTAACCGTGTACATGGATATGTAAAGCAAATATTTGAAAAACAAATTTTCATAAAGGTACACGACAAACAAATCGTTAATTGATCATTAAAATAATTTTATTTTCATAAAATTATTTTCATATCACCAAGTCACAATCCAATTCATAAGTTTTGCAACGCACAGTAAGGATGGCAATAACATATATACATTGCGTATAACATATTGTAACGATATAACCTTTCCAAAATATCAACAGAATATAACAATGATTTCAACGTGTACTGTAACTTTTACATCATGGAACTTGGTCAATAATGTCCAAAAGATCTAATTATGATTCAAAAAGAAAGTGACAACCGAAAAGGTGAAGATTGAATCGTATTTCGCGGGGTATTTCCTTAAGAAATATCATCAAGTGCCATCGAAATAGGACAAACAATTTCTCTGTTTTATTTCAAATCAAAGTTAATGATAATATTTGTTTCACATTTGTCCGCTGAATACGAAATATTTTAATCTGCACATTACACGAGTTGTTTAGTTCAATTTAACAAATGTATCATACAGGGTGAGTCAAACAAAACCTGCAATAGTGGAAAGAAGCCATTTTGTTTTCAAAACCAAAATGAATTTTAACACTTTTTAAACGTTGCAAAAATGACGTAGGCCTATTTAATCCTAACTCTGTGTGAAAAAATGAAGTCGATCGCATTGTTTGTTTGTCTTTGGTGACCCTCTTTGCTGCACAACCAAATTTACATGTTTGTCCACGAGCACAGTGATTGTCAACTGAAATGGCACACATTGCATTTTCATATTTGAATATCCCGCCAACAACATTTTGGAAAATGTCAGTTTGTTATTAAAATTTAGAACATTATAAGCTTTCATAGCATGGGTATGGTAAAATGATTATGCTTACTCACATGTAAACAAGAAAGGATGCATAAAATCACAAATGTACTCAAGTTTCCAAATTTGAATGAGAGACACATTTTGCGATCTGATGCATATTTTGGGTATCTCGTGGACAAACGTGTGAAATGGGCGCACTGGTAAAAAGGTTCACCAAAGGCAAACGGAAAATGATATTGACTTAATTTTTTCACACAAATTTTGTAACAAATAAGGTATTCTTATAAAGTTTTAAAAAATTCAAAATTCAACTTAGTTTTTAAAACAAGATAGCTTCTTTCCACTATTGCAGTTTTTTTGACTCACCCTGTACCATATTTAGTCATTAAGAAACAATATTAGAATATATCAAAGTTTATCCAGATTTTGACTTTCTAACATCAAAACACAACAAGAACAATTCATGATGCTAATTAACCATGTTAACCAAACAGTTTCAATATGTATTCCATATCAAGATAGAAATATAGAATTAACAACTATAGTAAATACAATTAACCTTATTTCACTATCACCAAAAAATACGATTTGTTTTAGAATACAAGATGATGTGCTGAGTGGAATTTAAATCATTTGAAACGAAACAACGTTTGAATTTTCATTGAATATGGCATAAGACTCAAACATTACCTAACATTATGTCTTTGAATTTACTAAGACAATTGATTTCAAAACACGTGTTTGTTTTAATTGAGCATGGTTTAATGACAATTATTCTAAATAAACAATGTATACAAATAATGGAAACAATAGAAAAATGGATCATGCTCTACGCTACATCAAAAAGACCGACAAGAGATGTTTTAACATAATATTGGCAAGCTTGTTTCGTATTGGCAAGTCAAATTTGAATGTTTACTTTTTACTACATGTATTACTGTACACATATCTGAAGACTGTTGTGGGAATTTATGCCCATTTATGAGGGCAGCGACCTAACATTGATTCGTTTTCAAGAGAACATCGGCGTCTTTTCTTAGAAGTTATTCGATGTATCCGTGTTGAAAGCACCGCTAATCGTGTTAATCTCATAACGTCTTTGTCTTATACTACAAAAGGTGTAATTGGTTAAGAGGATACCGAAGTGTCTATTAAACTGTTCGTGTTTGTGTATTTGTAAACAGTTGATCGAGTTAGCGCAGCAAAAACGGCCCGCCGCGAGAACTCATCATATCTAGGATAACCCTTTTTGAAAATGATTCAACCGTCATTTAGTACCTTTATCTCGTTACGCTCTATTCCTGGACCACCGAGACTGTTCAAGGGTTTTACCAGTCTTTGACTATTGAGGCTGGAGTTTGATGTTCTTTCAGAATTCAATGGCAAAATCCTCCTCGTTAACCCCCTGAGAACTACCGGCCGATTGGTTAAAAAGATGGATACATCATTTATTGCACCAATGAGAGACATTGTTAGAATAATTGTATCCCTGATAAAGATGGGAGTGAAACATTTTACAAGCTGCATTTGAATTGGCTATTCATATGAGTACATATTGTAATAAACCAATAAGAATCACTGTAAGATAAATTGGTTTTATGAGAATGAAACATGGCATTCACAAATAAAAATAGATTTTGAGCGCTGTCTCGTATTAAATTCGTGCAGCTTTTTAAAGGTTGAGGTCTCGTTTTTTTAATGTTGTAGACCCTGTAGAATATTTTGTGTAATATAAAATGAAGTGATAATGATCAATTTCGCGAAATACTATCTTCTGAGTAGATAGCACTAAACCTACATTGTTATTTGCAGATATTATTTCTGTAATAAAACATTTATCTTTGGCGCTATGGTAGATATGCTATCTTCAGTAGATATAGCAATTAAGCTACATGTACATTATTATGTACAGGTATTATTTATGTAGGCAAACATCTAGCTTTGGTAGATATTCAAATAAAACATATGAATGCAAAGTTGTTGCACCTACTGTTATTATCCCACCGTCTAAAGGCGGTAAGACCTTTGAATCGGTAACGCAGTCACTCTATGTTTATCTAATTTCTTATGATCATTTATACCTTATTGAACATGTTTAATGCTACTTGATGTAATTGATGATCAAAGAGGCGCGTAAGGATCGTGCTGTCATAAATGACTTGATCAGCTTCAATAGATTTGTGTACCTAGTTTACGCCTTCTGAGGGGCGATCAAAATCACCGATCGTGATGACGAGGGTAATTAATTGATTAATCCCTTATTACGGCCTACCTATATAAACTGTTATGGGAATTTATGAGGGCAGCAACCCAGCATTGCTGCGTTTCCGGTTCACAGTCCATCGGTGTCTTTTCTGAGAAGTTGCTCGATGCATTCCTTAAGAACGCACCGTTTTTAAAGACGTGTGCCGCTGTTGTAAAAGCGTATGTTCTAATAAATAAACTAAACTAAACTAAACTAATGAAAGCACCGATAATCATGTTAATCTCATAACCTCTTTGTCCAATGACAAAAGGTGTAATTGGTTAAGAGGATACCGACAAGTGTCTATTATCAGCGTGTTTTTACTGAAGAAAAAAAGCAGGCATATGACTGCTAATGGATTAAAATCCCCCAGTAAAAACACACCACCACCGGCATTTGCCCGCTCATACCGGTTTTTTTCTCCTGGATTTTAGATGCCTTTTATCCTTCGAAACCAAGGATAATAGCGGTTGAAACCGGTTAGGAAAAGCAGTCTTTCGTCAGTATAAACACGCACGGTTCCAGCTCAGCGCGTTTGCCAATGCATTGCGAGTGACCTGCTTACGACCTTTCACTGGCATTTATTATAATGAGGTCAGCGGCAGCCGGCAAGTTTGTTTATCGTACTGCAATAAAAACACGTCTCTCACACGAGCAACCGGCTTTTATCCTGCTTTTTATAAGACGGGTAAAAGCCGGTTTGCTTAATAAAAACACGCTGTATTAAACTGCTCTCGGTTGTGGATTTGTGTACCAGTTGATCGAGTTAGCGCAATAAAGACGCACCGCCGCGAGAAACCATCAAATACAGACTGTTCAAGAGTTTTACCACTGTGTTTTCATGCCGAAGTTTGATGTTCTCAGGTTTATTAGGCGAAATCTTCCTCGTTATGGGTTATTATTATCATGATTATAGTATAAAACGTGGCATTCATGAATAAACCACCTGTTCTTGAAATAAAAATAGACTTATTAGAGTGACCTCATATTTGTCAAGTCAAGACTGTTCAAGAGTTTTACCACTGTGTTTTGAGGCTGAAGTTCGATGTTCTTTCACATTTCATAGGTAAAATCCTCCTCGTTAAATAGGTTTCATGAGAAAAAAAAGTGGCATTCACAAATAAAAAGTAGATTTTTAGTGCTGTCTCTTAAATTCGAGATTCGTGAAGATATTTAAGGTTTAGGTGTAGGCCTACATTTTTTTAATAATAAAAATGAAATGATCTTTGTGATCAATTTCGTTTTGAATGAAACTAATATAACACACACAAAATAGGCCTATAGGCCTACTAACAAATTTCTTCGCATCGCACTACACCACCAATTAAACGGGAACTTTTTGTTTGTGTTATTAAAGAAATAGACAAATAGATGCGGGCGCGTTGGTGTTGATGTGAATGGTGCCACAATGATCGAAACAAGAACTTTAATCATTTTAATTAAATACAATCTTCTGCACCATAATCACAATTTAATTTAAAACAAAGGGTCTATAATTATTATTAGATATGTAGCAATGGAATTGTCTGTAGACAATATAGACAAGGTCCTCCGGCCTAATTAATAATAACAATGTGTAAATAGTGTGTGTGAACATCCTGTCTATGAATCATGGTTTCCAATAATTAAATAGAACGTGCATTTACACCTATCCCTGATTAATAATCATGGTATCTCTGTTGATAAAAAAATGACTGATTCACACTGAATGATCACACTATAATGACACATGCTTTGTGTCGTAATTGTTACACCACAATAATCCACAATCGCGAAATGCTATCTTCAGTAGATAGCACTTAACCTATTTTAGAGTATTATGTCATCACATGCTACTCACGGGTTACGCGATGCAGTAAAACTTAATATTTTGCCATTTCAAAACCGAATGAAGTGCGTCTCAACATTTTTTATCACCAGAAAAGGGGCCGACTCCGATATTTCATTGTTTTGTTGCTCTTTGTTTTAAATTTCGACTTGAGCAAAACTTAGAAGTTGCAATTTAAACAGTATTTAAAGGGTTTATTTATTTTTGGATGAGCTATGGTAAAATAAAAAACCTTGTTTAGCGTACGGACTTTAAAAAAGGATGGAGGAGGCCCATTTTTCTTCTGTTTTAAAAACTTTTAAGCGCAAGATCGCCCTTAAATATAAATAATGATAAACTTTGCGAACCTTAAGGGGAGGAGACTTCTTTAAGTTTTTATTTCATGGTTCTGAGGGATTGGTCACGATAAAACTTGTTTAAAATGCATAGGCCTATAAGAAAGAAATAAAGTTTCTTACAAACATCATTCAAACTCTGAAACACCTGTACAAAAAAGTTATGACTGAAATAAATAAAAAATTAAATTAAAGCGGACCCAAAAAGGGAGGGGACGCTAAACATGTTTGTTTTTTGCCTAAGGCCTGGCTGAGATTTTTTTTTTTAGAATTATGTACATTGGTATTGTACCATATCAATGTGACTGCTTATTTTAATGATTTAAAATGTCTCAGATACGTTATGGCAAAAAAGTGTTCTTGATTCGAAAAACTTTACAAACTGTTTGCTACGTTTGAAAATATAGTAAACATTTGTATCCGTAGTATGGCTAGCGTTTTAATTGATGTTTCAATTTATTCCACCTTTTACTTTGAAACTTTGTGTATGTTCGTCGTGATATCAAACTCCTTCATCTGGGGGCCGGGTGACTCAGTAGCTGGTGTGTTCAAGTTGTTTAATGTGGATTTTAATATAACCTTAGTGTAGACAGGGGCGTTCTAGACAAAGTGTTTAGATTACAGCGTGTCCCAAAAAACTGGGTCCAAAAACTGGCGAGCTTTTAACTTAACAAGTGGCCAGCATAGCTACTTCATATTTAGGGATATAAAAGTAAATATATCTGAACTTAATTGGCGAAATTGTGAGACCAATCTGATGTCAACATTTGGCAATACAAAGCTTTGAATAGAGCGTGGTCAGAACCCGGTTTTGTCTTCAATTTAACAATAAACTAACCATGCGTTGCATTTGTGCGTTGTGTGCAAGTTTTCCAGGCATGGGGTTTTATATTCTCCGAAATAACTTTACTTTTGGTCAAACTAAGTTCATTTAAATGTTCTGTTTACAGTTGGGTTCTCTTTCTTCACTTATTTGAATATTCAGCTTCTAAAATATTTGACATATAAATTATACTTTTATCTCTCCAAATAGAAATTTAACAATATGATACAGATATTCTAAAATGTTTCTTCGGAAGTAATAACATAATTGCTCTTTTCGTTTATAAATGTGTTGCCTTTGAAAGGGCTAAACTGCAGGTTTTGTTGATCAATATATCCAGCATTAAATAGAAATACTTATTGCTGAATTCCAAATGTAAACAGATGGACTTTAAATGAACTTAGTTAGACCAAGCCTGGCCCGAGCAATTTTCTTGAGTCTGGTCCCTTCAGGACCCAAGCGTGTGTCTGTATGGACCATAGATTTAAAATAGAGATCCAGTATGCCGCCGCCATTTTGAAACCATCATGGGGACAAAATTGGAGGTATGTCGGTATTTTCCGTAAATGCTCGCGATCATTCGGAAAGTGACATTCTTTCCGCGTATTTCAAACCTTGGTCCAACGCGTACGCAGCCACTGCCAAAAATAGCGCGGAGTTTTATAAGTGACGCGATCAACGGTCCGACGCGTCACTTCAGGTTTTCTGCATCACGATAGGCACGCAAAACGGGAAATTAACTTGCAACGGTGCCAGTATGCCAAGTTCACTATACTGAATCTCATACAAGTGAGTAAGTTATCAAATGTTTGAAAACCACTGTGCGGCCCTCCCTGGACCGTACAATTTATATTACACGGTGATGCCATGTGAACTTTTATATAAATGTATGGAGGGCAGGGACACAGAAGAATTTCGGTTCATTCAATACAACCTGGTGAATTATCTCCAAATTATTATTACCCGATATAGTTTCTTTAAAAAAAACAAGCAGCCAGCGAAATTATGATAAAAGAGCAGCCAAAGATGCCCAAATTCTGACGGGTCGTTCTTTAAAAGCGGCCAACAGATTATGATATAAAGAATATACTTTTAGTCCAGTAACAACATATATATCTACATGATTGTGTCATTCTTAACATGATCATAATGACGAACAAATATGTCCAAAGTACATGATGGGTCGTTCTTTAAAAGCGGCCAACGAAATTATGAGGGATTAGTATTAAAGTGAATATACTTTTAGTCCAGTAACCAAAGATAATGATAAGTCCCTTTTTGAAGCTTGTCTTACCGAAATAGGCCTATGATGATCAGTTGAAGACCCAAGTCGCTTAATACATTATGGGTCTGGATATGGAAAACGTTTTTTCTAGTAAAAATGTTGAATTTTGCGCCGTCGAAGGAAACCCCAGCCGGAAGAGTGAGCGCGTCCGCAACTAAACACTCTCTATCTGACCAAAGACGGTCACTTTACTGTCTTTGATCTGACTATAGGATCCAACCTTTCAGTAGGAACACGAAAAACGCCGCGCACAACAGGGTTAAAGCTAATCACGGACAAACTGCGCTAAAAAGTTTATAAATAATATATAGACTCGGACAAACTGGCGAGAATTAAATTAACAAAGACCTTAAAAATACACAGCCTCGAACCCGGTCCCTCTCGCTATCGCGGCGATTGGTTACTCTACTAGGCTACAGGGACTGTGCTTGCATGGATACCAGACGAACGAGCTATTATGTATACAAAGTCTTTATTGAAAGCCTCTAGCAGCCGAAATACATGAGTAAATAATAACAATTGATGATGGCCTATATAAGCATGATTCTAGCAGAATCTATGACGAGCGAAAAAAAAGGTTTATGATTTATTTTTCAAAATTAGAGATATAGGCCTATACCGAAATGCAATCCCACAATGCAATGGCTATTTTACGTTACAACGGGCCAAAGGTTTCATGACAAAGCCCATTCAAATAATTTTGTTGATTAGGCCGCCCCTTAATACTTTACTTTTACCTTTAACATTTTATAACCCTTTTAACACTTTCCACGTGGCAGGCGTCTGCAGACGACAATCCAAAATAGCATAAAAAAATGTTTCAAAAATGTCAACATTATTGAATGTCATTTTTATACCATATTTAGAATAACCATGTGATGAAATGCATTCAAATAAGTACAAACGTGCCTATTATTTGTTCAGTTATCCTTGGGATACACATGAAAGTTAGTTAGGAAAGGTTTCTGAAAAATCTGTTTTGTACCGTGGTTAAACCAATAGCCGGGTGGAAAGTTGTAACCATGATAACACTAAACAATCATTCCCGATTCTCACCCGCAAAAAAACCTAATCCCAAGTTCAAAATAATGTCATTCATGTTGATAACTAACTTAGACGATAATGAAATTCATTCAGCTCTCGAGTCCTATCCCAAACCCAAATACCATAAATAATTATTTACAATTTCCAGGCGGAAGGAGGAATCGATCCACTCGCTTGCTGATTGAATGTGTAGGCCTATAAGCATGATAAGCCACTGACTGATACATTGCCGCTGTCGTATTTTGTTTTAATTGGTGATATCTTACATGTCTGACATGTCTTATTTTTCCTGATCTCAGGCCTCCCCTCGCCCCCCCCCCCCACACCCCCATTACAATAAAGAAAGAAAGGGGGAAGAGAAGGGGTGGGGGGGGGGGGAGGCAGAGAATATTTTCCGAAGTAAAGGGGTCTACCGTCTACATGTCACATTGTCATGGGTTGACAAAATAACACGGCTGTCGGCTCGTCTTCGCGAGATGTCGTGTGTCGCAATTTGGCTATTTTTCAACCGTGTCGCATGTCGACTTAAAAATGAGCTAAAAGTCGCGTGACGCAAAATAAGTTTAGAAAGGCCTATTAATATTATTTTCTCCTGTGGTAATATATTCACGGTACCGTTTGTACAGAGATGACATTACTGTGATGTATGAGAAGCCGAATAAATAATAATGATATTATTTACATTTATCTTACTCTCCCGTCCCGTCCGCGCTCACTGTTTGCCAATATTCAAATATATTATAAAAAACATTGTTTTTTCTTTCTTTGTATTTATAACTATATAGGCCGACCCGGGGGTAAACGGGGAACCTATTTTTCAACCAACCCATTTATGGAAACTTCAGTATACACGAATTCTTTCTTACATATAACAAAAAAGTAATCTATAGCATTCATAAAAAACAAATCTTCAAATATTATTGTGCCCCCCCCCCCCACACCACCTCAAAAAACAATCCTGTATCAGCGCCTGCTAGTTAATTATACGCTATAATATATTTAAAATAATCTTAGCTAGCGATGATAATTGGCTACGTTACTGAAGATTATTATTATGCATGTATGTTTTAACATACATGCATAATAACAAAACAATTAAAACAATTTAACATGATTAAGCCAAAGACAGTAATATCGTCATTAAATAAAATTCAACATATACATGAAGTACCAATGTTTTGACAAAAATGGCCTTCAAGGGAGCGCGGCACTTATTTGGTCTGCTTGAGATGAATAAAACTTGAGATAATCATGATAATCCGCATGAAACCTATTTGAGCGGTATGAATGAGCAAAATAAATTTTGTTAAAAACATGAAAAGTATGCTATTAAAAGCATCAACATTTAAATAATCAAAGCGCAACTATGAGGAGAGTGATTTGAACTATACGAAGCATAAATCGATGGGCCGCTTTGGACCATAACATTTATACTGCGGCGGTATAATCATGATAATTGAAATTAAACTTTCAAAATGATCACTGTCTGTTGTCTGAGTGAAAATTCAGAAAAGATACGGTAGGCCTATTTATTTAAAGTAAGTTACCTTGTGATTATTAAAACAGCATCGGACCACTGCTGCAGCTCACCGCCCGTGTAGCGCGGTATTTACCCTGGTTCAAATATGGCGTTTTCGGTGTTTCACGAAAGATACGCAGTGTTACGCGAAGTAGCCTGGCGCGAGAGCACACGCAGTCAATAGTTAGGTCACCCAAGCCCTATTATGAAAGCTATGAAGATTGTTAAACGGGGTCAGTCGTCACAAACATGCACAAACACAATAGTCAAACGACCTTGCTATTGTCATGCTATTGTCAACACTCCCTACACAGAGGTCTGCTGTGCAAATCTGTACGATGATATTCGCATGTAATGTCTATGGCAGATTTCATTCCGTGGTATAAAGCTATGAGGTTTCCGTGGTCTTCGCTATCTCCAAGCAGATAGAGCAATACGTACACGGACTTTTTTGTAGACGAGGGTTCATTTCATGATTTAGTGAGGTTTAGAATGAGTTAGGATTCCTGTAATTTTGAAGACCACGGATTTTCAAAACGTGAATTGTCCAACATTTTACGACATAAATTTGGTCACCAAACGTATTTAAAACTATACATTTTACCATTCTACAGATGTTATTGACCCTCCTCTATAATTCTACATGATTTTTAACACGTTTCTCAGTTTTTGAGAAGCCCAAATAGACCATTTTCCGAAGCTATTTCTAGCAAATATTGCAGTCACTGATACTCCATTGTTTTCTTGCGTATAACAAAATATGACATGCAGCGTGACCTGCCTACTGGCTGCACGCGACGATTGCGTTTTACGCGGAGAGAGACACGGCTTGTGTACACGCACGATGCTGCATTCGTTCTTTTCCGTGCAGTTCCGAAAAATACCGACATACCTCCAATTTTCCCCCCATGGTGGAAATCCAAAATGGCGCCCGTTACATGTAAAGAGATAGGGCAATACATTTCGTCCGTATTCTCCTTTATAATTCTGTGGTATGGACCGACCGTGTAAACAAACAAAGTTATTTCATAGAATAAACTCTATGCATGGGGAAAACTTGCACACAACGCACAGAATTGCGTGTGGTTTATTGCTAAAATCGGTAAAAACGGGTTCTGACACGCTCAATTCAAAGCTTTTTATTTTTAAACGTACACATTAGATTGATCTCATAATTTCACCAATTACGGTCGGATATATTTTATATTCAGAAATATAAAACAGCTACGTGTCCTACTTTTTCAGTTATAAGCTCTCAAGTTTTTGGACCCAATTTTTGGGACACGCTGTATAAATAGCGACTTGGCCCAAAAAATTTGACTTGCCCTTTCAGGGTCAGAATCAGGGTCGGACGGTCGGATTTTTAAAAAAAAAAAGGAAAAAAAAGAAATTTGAAAATTTACTGCAAAAAAACACGTTTTAAAGAAGAAAAAGAAAAAAAATTGACTTTTTGTTGTTGACTTTTTACAATTTTTAAACAAGCAGATACTACTCAAAAACACGTTTTCATCCTTCTTTATTGTTATATGCCTCTTTCAATTTTTGTCAATTTTTTTTTTTTCAATTTTTTATTGAAAAAAAAAAAAAAATAGCGACCCTAGATTTCCGAAAATTCGGGTCGGTCGGAAAGGGCAAGTCAAACTTTTTGTCCCCCTATCTAATGGGCTATTCCATATGAAATCCATACACCCCTTTAGAAGACATTATCTTAATCTTCCCCACAGAGAGTATGAAATTCAAATGGGGTTACCTGCTTGGGTGACTCCATTTGAAATCTGCACTCCTGTGTGTGGAAGATATAGGTCACATTTTCCATAGCGGGCGTATGGATTGCAACTGGAATAGCCTTAGGCCTAAAAAAAGGTTTGATTGGCGTAACATAGAAAAAAAATAGGGTAGGTAGGTCGGATTTTTTTTTTTAAATCTGTAAAACGTCTATGAAATTTTATATACCAGCACACATATACCATACAGACATAAACAAATGGCACAAATACACATTTTCACTGTCTTTATTTCTTTTTCTCACACACAATTCTTCTTTTTTTCTTTCTTTTTTTAAATTAAAAAAAAATTAAATTTAAAAAAAAAAAATTAAAAAAAAAATTGTTTAGGGTCGGGGGTTAAAATAGGGTCGGTCGGGTTACGCCAATCAAACCTTTTTTTTAGGCCTTATTGTGTACTGATACAGAAAATACACAGTAATTGATGCGTCCACCTTTCTTTCAACCAAAAACTTGATTGTTGTTATGTCAGTCCAAATCCTTCCGTTGCTCCTCAGTTAAGTGGATATAGCACTTACCGCCTTTTACCAGTAAATCACCTGACTTGTACACAATTGTACAGTTCGGTATGTGCACATCATTCATTGCTATCTTCAGCAACTAATAATAACAACTAGATTGGATATTAAAAAAGTTACCACATAATGTAAACGTCCCTGTGTCAGGAATTAGTAGACACTCGTACAAAATCACGAGGTACATTTTTGTAATGGTAGTCAAAGCAGTTGAATGATTTTGTTCGTATAACATAATGTTTAATGTCTCTTTAGATATGAGAATGAGCGACACTATACGGAAAATAATTAATAGCTTAATTTAGAGTGGTTCCTATAGCATTTAATTTATGCAATATAGCCTAGGTCTAATTCATAAAGAAATGATTGATTTAAAATGTTTCTAATTTACATCGCGATTTTTTGTAGCAGGGATATGACGGTTTGAAAAAGTCTATTGGTAATCAAAACACAGCCTTTGTTATTTATTTACTCATTACTATACACAGCAACATTTCTATGCAATAGGCCTACCAAGTGATTGGTACGTGTCCAAGCCATGTAATGTTATCTTCAGTAGATAGCAGTTATATCGACACAAAACGATGGATGATACAATATGTCATGTCCACCCATTGCTATCTTCAGTAGATATATAGCAATACCCAGTAAATTTCTGATGGTGTTATATTGAAAAGGAAAAAGAAAAACTCTTTTTGTTATTATGAATTTAGCAACTGCATGTATTGTTTAAAAATGGCCAACATAAGAATAAAATTAGACGCACAAATGGTGTTGATTTTGAAAGGGGCGGATTTTTTAAACACCGGTTAGGTTTTGATTTTAATAAAGGTGCTATGTTGAACTAAACAGTGTTATTTTATACAACCGAATTAACCGTGTACATGGATATGTAAAGCAAATATTTGAAAAACAAATTTTCATAAAGGTACACGACAAACAAATCGTTAATTGATCATTAAAATAATTTTATTTTCATATCACCAAGTCACAATCCAATTCATAAGTTTTGCAACGCACAGTAAGGGTGGCAATAACATATATACATTGCGTATAACATATTGTAACGATATAACCTTTCCAAAATATCAACAGAATATAACAATGATTTCAACGTGTACTGTAACTTTTACATCATGGAACTTGGTCAATAATGTCCAAAAGATCTAATTATGATTCAAAAAGAAAGTGACAACCGAAAAGGTGAAGATTGAATCGTATTTCGCGGGGTATTTCCTTAAGAAATATCATCAAGTGCCATCGAAATAGGACAAACAATTTCTCTGTTTTATTTCAAATCAAAGTTAATGATAATATTTGTTTCACATTTGTCCGCTGAATACGAAATATTTTAATCTGCACATTACACGAGTTGTTTAGTTCAATTTAACAAATGTATCATACAGGGTGAGTCAAACAAAACCTGCAATAGTGGAAAGAAGCCATTTTGTTTTCAAAACCAAAATGAATTTTAACACTTTTTAAACGTTGCAAAAATGACGTAGGCCTATTTAATCCTAACTCTGTGTGAAAAAATGAAGTCGATCGCATTGTTTGTTTGTCTTTGGTGACCCTCTTTGCTGCACAACCAAATTTACATGTTTGTCCACGAGCACAGTGATTGTCAACTGAAATGGCACACATTGCATTTTCATATTTGAATATCCAGCCAACAACATTTTGGAAAATGTCAGTTTGTTATTAAAATTTAGAACATTATAAGCTTTCATAGCATGGGTATGGTAAAATGATTATGCTTACTCACATGTAAACAAGAAAGGATGCATCAAATTCCAATAACATCACAAATGTACTCAAGTTTCCAAATTTGAATGAGAGACACATTTTGCGATCTGATGCATATTTTGGGTATCTCGTGGACAAACGTGTGAAATGGGCGCACTGGTAAAAAGGTTCACCAAAGGCAAACGGAAAATGATATTGACTTAATTTTTTCACACAAATTTTGTAACAAATAAGGTATTCTTATAAAGTTTTAAAAAATTCAAAATTCAGCTTAGTTTTTAAAACAAGATAGCTTCTTTCCACTATTGCAGTTTTTTTGACTCACCCTGTACCATATTTAGTTATTAAGAAACAATATTAGAATATATCAAAGTTTATCCAGATTTTGACTTTCTAACATCAAAACACAACAAGAACAATTCATGATGCTAATTAACCATGTTAACCAAACAGTTTCAATATGTATTCCATATCAAGATAGAAATATAGAATTAACAATTATAGTAAATACAATTAACCTTATTTCACTATCACCAAAAAATACGATTTGTTTTAGCATACAAGATGATGTGCTGAGTGGAATTTAAATCATTTGAAACGAAACAACGTTTGAATTTTCATTGAATATGGTATAAGACTCAAACATTACCTAACATTATGTCTTTGAATTTACTAAGACAATTGATTTCAAAACACGTGTTTGTTTTAATTGAGCATGGTTTAATGACAATTATTCTAAATAAACAATGTATACATATAATGGAAACAATAGAAAAATAGATCATGCTCTACGCTACATCAAAAAGACCGACAAGAGATGTTTTAACACAATATTGGCAAGCTGGTTTCGTATTGGCAAGTCAAATTTGAATGTTTACTTTTTACTACATGTATTACTGTACACATATCTGAAGACTCGTAGAAACCTTCACACTCTCATCAGCAGGAGTTGGAACCTCAGATATGTCCGCGTGGCTCGTGGAGGGATTGGCACCTGCAACTGGTGGGAAGTTGAAGACTGTTGGTCGACGGTAAGAAGACGTCAGAGCTGATGGATGGTAGTAGTAAGCGGCTGCTGCTGAGCTTGGATAGGCGTACGTCGTCGGAATTGCAGAATAGGGATAAGCAGTTGATGGATGTTGTCCGTAAGATGGAATGGCTGAAGGCATGTAACTGCCCTGAGGAGTGCGTGCGTAGATTGTTGAATACTGTGAGTAGATGCTTGGTGGTGAACAACAAGGCAAGGTGCAGGGTCCAGAAGAAGCTGACAACATCGGCGGTGTACACTCGGACGTAGAGATGTCGACAGTCAGAGAAGTTGGTGTTACTGGACGAGAGTATGGCTTTGGCGATGACGCAGGACTGGAAGTCTGACCAATGGACGGTGGCGTTGAAGAGGTGGTGGAAGACTCGACGCTAGATGGACGAGAACCTGATTCAGAAGAGGGGTTGCTGAATGATAAGCTGTCTGTGTCGGCTTGTCGCTTTCTTTGACGTCTATGACGTGCACGTCTGTTCTGGAACCAAACCTGGAGAGGAGAAAAAAACAAATTAATAGCTCAATTTGAAAAACACATCACATCAAATAAAGGTGTCAATTTAATCATTAACAGTCAGTTTAACCATAGAGCTCATATTAAAAATCAAAAGAACTCCGAATAAATTAGTATGTGACGTCATTATTTTCTAATGGTAACCATTCTGTTTAATGATTTACTTTTCTCTTTTAACAGTGCTCCAAAATGGAGCGTTTATTTGTATTGTTTTTTTATATTGTGCTCAACGACATAAAACAGATTGCAAAACACACAACTCATTCATCAGTATACATAGGCCTAATGTTTTGTTATCTTAAAAAATATTTATTCACTACAGAAAGTTTCAAGTGCCTTCCATTTCTTTTGGAATTTGTATATTGTACCACTCTATTTGTCAGGATTACAATGGCATTTCACACAAGACTTGAAGAAAAGGATGGTCTGTTTCTCAAATTTGTTATTATGAATAACTCTATTCATTATAATGAAACAAAGATTTGCCAAAGGTTCTGAGCCGAAGTCAAATAGGATTAACTTATAATCTAAATTAATATCGGTATTAAAATACCTTTGATTTGATACCAGTCGACAAAGTAATTCCAAATTGGATTGTACACAGTTACCAGATACAGTCCCTGTTTTTAATGAAATGATGATACTAAATTGTAGCTGAGATTCAAAGCTTCAATTGTGGAATATTTCATACGACTGGCTTGTATAATAGCAAAGTTATGATGTAGGAGATAGAACTTATTGAATGACCCTCGTAGCCCTACAAAAGATCTTGCAATTGTAATGCTTTTAGAATTATGGTGCATGATATGAACTGTATGGCCGAACAGAAGCAGAAATATTCTTTCGGTATAATATGTTAATTTATTTATATTATATTGAAATGAAACTGAATTCGATAGTAGTTTCAAATATTATTTGTTTAAAGTATGAAATAACTTTCTGCCTACCTGTACTCGTGCTTCTGTCAGGTTGATGGCATCCGCTAGCGTCTCTCTTGAGTTGATGTCGGGATACTGGTTACTGGCAAACACGGCTTCCATACTGGTCAGCTGTTCTGTGGTGTAATTGGTGCGGGCACGTCGACGTCTATTGCGGGGCATGTACTGCTCTGATGTTGTCGTTGAGGATGGCATGGTCATTACTGGCATGACTGATGATGGGGCTGTATTAAATAATGAAAGAGTAAACAAAATGTAATTAATAAATTCAATATCAAAATAATATCAAGGTGCGCCTTAATTTCTTAAAAACTCTTGTTATCTCAACTCAATGGTTTTGTGAAACCCGCACCCTAACAACTGTTAATATTAAGGCCTTCACATGCTGGCATGAAAATTTGACTTTGGTTCTTCACTCAAAGAAAAACTCTACAACCAAGCCAAATTAATGAATAAGACAACGATTTTACCCATGCTGTAAAATATCGATTTTGAAGTTATTAATTAAGATATGGCAACATATCATCAGAATCAGATGCGATGCAAATGTATCAATTTATTTTCAAATGCAGTTAAATAACTAATTAATACTAGCTAGTATTAGCAGCCAGTCAATCAATTTGGTATGGTTCTGCAGAAAAAGAACACTGATATTTAAAACAAATCATTAGGCCTATTGTAGTGTATATCTTCACCATCATGCATACACGAGATACACTATACATTTCATATAAACGGAAGGAACAGAAGAATTGTCCTTTTGAATTATATTTCTCACAAAAGTCCAATTATTACGAACTTGAAATGTGAATACTCTTAAAATTACCTTTGTTATTAAGTCCAAGAATGTCCTCGATGTTAAAAGACGGGCTCGGTCTAGGTTGCTGAATAGATGGATAAGCCGTCATTTGAGGTGCGCTACTCGGACTGGCAGTTAAAGAATCGTAGGCATTGGCAGCAGGCATGGCGATTATATGATCCGAAGAGTTTATATAGCAGATGATACAATGTGGTATTAAAGATGAACTTGTAATTGAGCAGCAGAGATGATGTGAATCAGTTGGTGTCGCAGAACGAAATGATGCTTACTTGTTGCGCCCACTGTTATTATCCCACCGTCTAAAGGCGGTAAGACGTTTGAATCGCTAACGTAATCACTGTCTGTTTATCTGATTTCTTGTGATCTCAAGAACTTTATTGAATAACTACTTGTAGTTGATGATCAAAGAGGCGCGTACGTAAATCGTGCCGTCATAAATGACTTGATCAGCTTCAATAGATTTGTGTACCTGGTGTTAACACCTTCAGGGAGGGAGAGAGAGGTGATCAATATCACCGACCATGATGACGAGGGTCATTAATTAATTAATCCCCTATTACGACCGACCTATATAAACTGTTGTGGGAATTTATGCCCATTTATGAGGGCAGCGACCTAACATTGATTCGTTTCCAAGGAACATCGGCGTCTTTTCTTAGAAGTTATTCGATGGATCCGTGTTGAAAGCACCGCTAATCGTGTTAATCTCATAACGTTTGTCTTATACTACAAAAGGTGTAATTGGTTAAGAGGATACCGAAGTGTCTATTAAACTGTTCGTGTTTGTGTATTTGTAAACAGTTGATCGAGTTAGCGCAACAAAAAACGGCCCGCCGCGAGAATCATCAAATCTAGGATAACCCTTTTTGAAAATGATTCAACCGTCATTTAGTACCTGTATCTCGTTACGCTCTATTCCTGGACCACCGAGACTGTTCAAGAGTTTTACCAGTCTTTGACTTTTGAGGCTGGAGTTTGATGTTCTTTCAGAATTCAACGGCAAAATCCTCCTCGTTAAATTGGTTTTATGAGAATGAAACATGGCATTCACACACAAAAAAATAGATTTTGAGAGCTGCCTCGTAATTCGTGCAGCTTTTTTTTTTAAAAGGTTGAGGTGTACTCGGTTTTTTATGTTGTAGACCCTATAGAATATTTTGTGTAATGTAAAATTAAAATAAAGTGATAATGATCAATTTCGTTTTGAATGAAACTGAAATAAAACCTACTAATTTATTTCTTCGCACTAGGCCACCAATTAAACGGGAAGTTGTTTTAGGTTTAGGTGTACTCGGTTTTTATGAAAATATAGATATTTTTGTAATAAAAATAAAATGATCTTGGTGAGATAATTATCAATTTCGTTTTGAATGAAATTAAAAATAAAACATAGTAATAATAGTTCTTCGCACGCTATACTAGGCCACCAACTATAGGATTGTGTATGTGTTTGTTTAACAAATAGACAAATGGATGCGGGGCGCGTTGACATTGATGTATAGATATTTTTGTAATAAAAAAATAATAATAATAAACTTGGTAAGATAATTAGGCCTATCAATTTCGTTTTGAATTAAATTAAAAATAAAACATCAAAAAACCCACTAAGCTCTCAATTAATTTACATTTTCTACACCATAATTCCAATTCAATTTAAAAGCACATGGTCTATTACATGTAGCAACATGGTATTTGGTGTAGGCCAATAGACAAACTATCGGCCCAATCAATCAACCATAACAATGTGTAAATAGCGTTTCACATGCATACATGGCAGGCAATTGGAAATACAAGGGCTTGAACAAGCCTGGTTTTTGTTGCTCTGGTTATTCCTCTGTCAGCCCAGATCTTGCTTAGGTTGATCATTGCTGATCTAGCCATTGCTAAACGGTGTCTAATATCTTGGCTGCAACACCCCTCTTTGGTAATCAGGGATCCATCAATTATGAGACGCTCTTCAACACCATCTGTGCCTATGGAAATGATCTTGGTCTTGCTGACATTTAGACGTAGACCAAGTTGCTCACTCTCCAATTTGCTCACTCTCCAATTTGTAAAGGAACTCGTTTTTTTGATTTCTGTTTGTTTGTGGCTGTTCTGGTTTTTTTTTGTTTTTTTGTTTTTGTTTTTTGTGCGTTTAGATCTTTCATTGAATAAGCGCGTTATAAACTCTAGTATGTATGTATGTATGTATGTTAACGCTCTGATAATATAGAAAATTCATAAGGCAATAGGTCTACAGCCTATTTGATCGATACATTTTGCCATTAAACGACGAAAAGAACAACATAAACAGTGCCTTGTATAAAGGTTATCGTCAGGAATCGTAAAGACCATGAAGTGAAAAATACTGACTCTTTAATAATGCAGGCTTCAATGTGCATTTTAAACCTACCCTCCTCAAGGTTAGTCTGAGAGTATGAAATTCAAATGGGGTTACCTGCATGGGTGACTCCATTTGAAATCTTCACTCCTCCCTGTGTGTGGAAGATTAGGGTCACATTTTCCATAGGGGGGGGGTGTATGGATTGCAACTGGAATAGCCCAATTGGGTACTGATATGCAGACAACACACAGTGATTGGTGCGTCCACCTTTCTTTCAACCAAAAACTTGATTGTTGTTACGTCAGTCCAAATCCATCCGTTGCTCCTCAGTTCAGTGGATATAGCACTTACCGCCTGACTTGTACAATTCGGTATGTGCACATCATTCATTGCTATCTTCAGCAACTAAAGATAACAACTAGATGTTTAGTTTAGTTTATTTATTAGAACATACGCTTTTACAACAGCGGCACACGTCTTTAAAAACGGTGCGTTCTTAACAAAAATAACAATATACATACAAATTTTAAAAAAATGTACAAAAATGAGACCTTCAATTTTACCCATGAACACCAAGGCTATATACAGATGTGGGATAAAAATAGAGAGTCAAAAATATAAACATACATATAAAATTACTAATAAATTAAAAGTAAAACGAGGACTTCAGAGCATGAATTGAAAGCATAAACACAATTCAATGAACTGTGGACTGAGAATTCTTTAGGCCTGACCTATGTGTCCAAGCCTTTTTAAGATATGATTTACAATGGGATACGGTATTACAAAAGTTACCACATACTTTAAACGTCCCTGTCTCGGGAATTAGAAGACACTCGTACAAAATCACGAGGTACATTTTTGTAATGGTAGTCAAAGCAGTTGAATGATTTTTTTTCGTATAACATGATGTTTAATGTCTCTTTAGATATGTGAATGAGAGACAATATAAGGAAAATAATGAATAGCTTAATTTAGAGTGGTCCCTATAGCATTTAATTTATGCAATATAGCCTAGATCTAATTCGTTAAGAAATGATTGATTTAAAATGTTTCTACTTTACATCGCGATTTTTTGTAGCAGGGATATGACGGTTTGAAAAGTCTATTGGTAATCAAAACACAGACTTTGTTATTTTTTATTTGTTCACTCATTGCTATACACAGCAACATATTTATGCAAATATAGGCCTACACAGTGATTGGTACGTGTCTAAGCTATGTATAATGTTATCTTCAGTAGATAGCAGCTGTATCGACCGATGGATGATACATGTCATGTTCACCCATTGCTATCTTCAGTAGATATATAGCAATACCCAGTAAATTTCTGATGGTGTTATATTGAAAAGGAAAAAGAAAAACTCTTTTTGTTATTATGAATTTAGCAACTGCATGTATTGTTTAAAAATGGCCAACATAAGAATAAAATTAGACGCACAAATGGTGTTGATTTTGAAAGGGGCGGATTTTTTAAACACCGGTTAGGTTTTGATTTTAATAAAGGTGCTATGTTGAACTAAACAGTGTTATTTTATACAACCGAATTAACCGTGTACATGGATATGTAAAGCAAATATTTGAAAAACAAATTTTCATAAAGGTACACGACAAACAAATCGTTAATTGATCATTAAAATAATTTTATTTTCATATCACCAAGTCACAATCCAATTCATAAGTTTTGCAACGCACAGTAAGGATGGCAATAACATATATACATTGCGTATAACATATTGTAACGATATAACCTTTCCAAAATATCAACAGAATATAACAATGATTTCAACGTGTACTGTAACTTTTACATCATGGAACTTGGTCAATAATGTCCAAAAGATCTAATTATGATTCAAAAAGAAAGTGACAACCGAAAAGGTGAAGATTGAATCGTATTTCGCGGGGTATTTCCTTAAGAAATATCATCAAGTGCCATCGAAATAGGACAAACAATTTCTCTGTTTTATTTCAAATCAAAGTTAATGATAATATTTGTTTCACATTTGTCCGCTGAATACGAAATATTTTAATCTGCACATTACACGAGTTGTTTAGTTCAATTTAACAAATGTATCATACAGGGTGAGTCAAACAAAACCTGCAATAGTGGAAAGAAGCCATTTTGTTTTCAAAACCAAAATGAATTTTAACACTTTTTAAACGTTGCAAAAATGACGTAGGCCTATTTAATCCTAACTCTGTGTGAAAAAATGAAGTCGATCGCATTGTTTGTTTGTCTTTGGTGACCCTCTTTGCTGCACAACCAAATTTACATGTTTGTCCACGAGCACAGTGATTGTCAACTGAAATGGCACACATTGCATTTTCATATTTGAATATCCCGCCAACAACATTTTGGAAAATGTCAGTTTGTTATTAAAATTTAGAACATTATAAGCTTTCATAGCATGGGTATGGTAAAATGATTATGCTTACTCACATGTAAACAAGAAAGGATGCATCAAATTCCAATAACATCACAAATGTACTCAAGTTTCCAAATTTGAATGAGAGACACATTTTGCGATCTGATGCATATTTTGGGTATCTCGTGGACAAACGTGTGAAATGGGCGCACTGGTAAAAAGGTTCACCAAAGGCAAACGGAAAATGATATTGACTTAATTTTTTCACACACATTTTGTAACAAATAAGGTATTCTTATAAAGTTTTAAAAAATTCAAAATTCAACTTAGTTTTTAAAACAAGATAGCTTCTTTCCACTATTGCAGTTTTTTTTACTCACCCTGTACCATATTTAGTTATTAAGAAACAATATTAGAATATATCAAAGTTTATCCAGATTTTGACTTTCTAACATCAAAACACAACAAGAACAATTCATGATGCTAATTAACCATGTTAACCAAACAGTTTCAATATGTATTCCATATCAAGATAGAAATATAGAATTAACAATTATAGTAAATACAATTAACCTTATTTCACTATCACCAAAAAATACGATTTGTTTTAGCATACAAGATGATGTGCTGAGTGGAATTTAAATCATTTGAAACGAAACAACGTTTGAATTTTCATTGAATATGGTATGAGACCGACAAGAGATGTTTTAACATAATATTGGCAAGCTTGTTTCGTATTGGCAAGTCAAATTTGAATGTTTACTTTTTACTACATGTATTACTGTACACATATCTGAAGACTCGTAGAAACCTTCACACTCTCATCAGCAGGAGTTGGAACCTCAGATATGTCCGCGTGGCTCGTGGAGGGATTGGCACCTGCAACTGGTGGGAAGTTGAAGACTGTTGGTCGACGGTAAGAAGACGTCAGAGCTGATGGATGGTAGTAGTAAGCGGCTGCTGCTGAGCTTGGATAGGCGTACGTCGTCGGAATTGCAGAGTAGGGATAAGCAGTTGATGGATGTTGTCCGTAAGATGGAATGGCTGAAGGCATGTAACTGCCCTGAGGAGTGCGTGCGTAGATTGTTGAATACTGTGAGTAGATGCTTGGTGGTGAACAACAAGGCAAGGTGCAGGGTCCAGAAGAAGCTGACAACATCGGCGGTGTACACTCGGACGTAGAGGTGTCGACAGTCAGAGAAGTTGGTGTTACTGGACGAGAGTATGGCTTTGGCGATGACGCAGGACTGGAAGTCTGACCAATGGACGGTGGCGTTGAAGAGGTGGTGGAAGACTCGACGCTAGGTGGACGAGAACCTGATTCAGAAGAGGGGTTGCTGGATGATAAGCTGTCTGTGTCGGCTTGTCGCTTTCTTTGACGTCTATGACGTGCACGTCTGTTCTGGAACCAAACCTGGAGAGGAGAAAAAAACAAATTAATAGCTCAATTTGAAAAACACATCACATCAAATAAAGGTGTCAAATTAATCATTAACAGTCAGTTTAACCATAGAGCTCATATTAAAAATCAAAAGAACTCCGAATAAATTAGTATGTGACGTCATTATTTTCTAATGGTAACCATTCTGTTTAATGATTTACTTTTCTCTTTTAACAGTGCTCCAAAATGGAGCGTTTATTTGTATTGTTTTTAATATTGTGCTCAACGACATAAAACAGATTGCAAAACACACAACTCATTCATCAGTATACATAGGCCTAATGTTTAGTTATCTTAAAAAATATTTATTCACTACAGAAAGTTTCAAGTGCCTTCCATTTCTTTTGGAATTTGTATATTGTACCACTCTATTTGTCAGGATTACATGACCCTCGTAGCTTGCAAAAGATCTTGCAATTGTAATGCTTTTAGAATTATGGTGCATGATATGAACTGTATGGTCGAACAGAAGCAGAAATATTCTTTCGGTATAATATGTTAATTTATTTATATTATATTGAAATGAAACTGAATTCGATATAGTTAGTAGTTTCAAATATTATTTGTTTAAGTATAATAACTTTCTGCCTACCTGTACTCGTGCTTCTGTCAGGTTGATGGCATCCGCTAGCGTCTCTCTTGAGTTGATGTCGGGATACTGGTTACTGGCAAACACGGCTTCCATACTGGTCAGCTGTTCTGTGGTGTAATTGGTGCGGGCACGTCGACGTCTATTGCGGGGCATGTACTGCTCTGATGTTGTCGTTGAGGATGGCATGGTCATTACTGGCATGACTGATGATGGGGCTGTATTAAATAATGAAAGAGTAAACAAAATGTAATTAATAAATTCAATATCAAAATAATATAAAGGTGCGCCTTAATTTCTTAAAAACTCTTGTTATCTCAACTCAATGGTTTTGTGAAACCCGCACTCTAACAACTGTTAATATTAAGGCCTTCACATGCTGGCATGAAAATGGGTGACTTTGGTTCTTCACTCAAAGAAAAACTCTACAACCAAGCCAAATTAATTAATAAGACAACGATTTTACCCATGCTGTAAAATATCGATTTTGAAGTTATTAATTAAGATATGGCAACATATCATCAGAATCAGATGCGATGCAAATGTATCAACTTATTTTCAAACGCAGTTAAATAACTAATTAATACTAGCTAGTATTAGCAGCCAGTCAATCAATTTGGTATGGTTCTGCAGAAAAAGAACACTGATATTTAAAACAAATCATTAGGCCTATTGTAGTGCATATCTTCACCATCATGCATACACGAGATACACTATACATTTCATATAAACGGAAGGAACAGAAGAATTGTACTTTTGAATTATATTTCTCACAAAAGTCCAATAATTACGAACTTGAAATGTGAATACTCTTAAAATTACCTTTGTTATTAAGTCCAAGAATGTCCTCGATGTTAAAAGACGGGCTCGGTCTAGGTTGCTGAATAGATGGATAAGGTAAACAGAGACCAGACATGACAATATCGCAAGGGAAAAACCGGGAGTTTGTATATAAAATAAACAAAATCGCAAAACCCGTGAAGTTGCATTTAGGATAAGATCCCGTGAAATATGGAACATAATTCAATGAAAAGCCGCGAAGTTGTAATCTAAATTAAAAATATTGCACGTGAGATATTAAAAAGCATTTAATTTTAGGGTAAATGACATATTGGATATAAAATGCACTACTATAATACTACTCAAGACCCTTGCTATTCCATAGATCAGTCATGTATACCATCGGGCTGTTTTTGTAACGAGTTGTATTGCACTTTTAGAAATAAAGCTTGTGAAGATTTCATTTCAAATGACTTTGAAATCCACGGCCCTAACACAGACATTATATTTATATATAGAATCCAGCTCCCCCTGAGTTGGAAATGACGTCATCACATTATTAGTGGCACGAGTCAAGTCCACTGGTGTGTGTGAGTCTACCAGACAGCGCGCTGCAATACAGACAAGTCGATCGATCGATTGGTAATTGATGACTTGATGATTGGTTTAATAGAGAGTAGTTGAAGTGGAAGTGTGTGCATTGTCTGACAACAAATGATTGTTGGTCTGTATAGAATCTATTGTTATAACAAAGCGACGTTCAGCCGGGTTTGAACGTCTTGTTGGATAAGCCGTCATTTGAGGTGCGCTACTCGGACTGGCAGTTAAAGAATCGTAGGCATTGGCAGCAGGCATGGCGATTATATGATCCGAAGAGTTTATATAGCAGATGATACAATGTGGTATTAAAGATGAACTTGTAATTGAGCAGCAGAGATGATGTGAATCAGTTGGTGTCGCAGAACGAAATGATGCTTACTTGTTGCGCCCACTGTTATTATCCCACCGTCTAAAGGCGGTAAGACGTTTGAATCGCTAACGTAATCACTGTCTGTTTATCTGATTTCTTGTGATCTCAAGAACTTTATTGAATAACTACTTGTAGTTGATGATCAAAGAGGCGCGTACGTAAATCGTGCCGTCATAAATGACTTGATCAGCTTCAATAGATTTGTGTACCTGGTGTTAACACCTTCAGGGAGGGAGAGAGAGGTGATCAATATCACCGACCATGATGACGAGGGTCATTAATTAATTAATCCCCTATTACGACCGACCTATATAAACTGTTGTGGGAATTTATGCCCATTTATGAGGGCAGCGACCTAACATTTTAAACTGTTCGTGTTTGTGTATTTGTAAACAGTTGATCGAGTTAGCGCAACAAAAAACGGCCCGCCGCGAGAACTCATCAAATCTAGGATAACCCCTTTTTGAAAATGATTCAACCGTCATTTAGTACCTTTATCTCGTTACGCTCTATTCCTGGACCACCGAGACTGTTCAAGAGTTTTACCAGTCTTTGACTTTTGAGGCTGGAGTTTGATGTTCTTTCAGAATTCAATGGCAAAATCATCCTCGTTAAATTGGTTTTATGAGAATGAAACATGACATTTACAAATAAAAATAGATTTTGAGCGCTGTCTCGTATTAAATTCGTGCAGCTTTTTAAAGGTTGAGGTGTACTCGGTTTTTTATGTTGTAGACCCTATAGAATATTTTGTGTAATATAAAATTGAAATAAAGTGATATATTATCAATTTCTTTTTGAATGAAACTGAAATAAAACCTACTAATTTATTTCTTCGCTCTAGGCCACCAATTAAACGGGAAGTTGTTTGAGGTTTAGGTGTACTCGGTTTTTCATGTAAATATAGATATTTTTTTAATAAAAATAAAAATAAAATGATCTTGGTGAGATAATTTTCAATTTCGTTTTGAATGAAATTAAAAATAAAACATAGTAATTTAGTTCTTCGCACTCTACTAGTCCACCAACTATAGGATTGTGTATTATGTTTGTTTAACAAAATAGACAAATGGATGCCGGCGCGTTGACATTGACGTGTAAGTATAATGAATAATGCCAAAATGATCGAACCAAGATACCCACTAAGTTCTCAATTAATTTACATTTTCTACACCATAATTCCAATCTAATTAAAAAGCACATGGTCTATTATAATTACATGTAGCAACATGGAATTTGCTGTAGGCTAATAGACAAACTCCTTCGGCCCAATCAATCAACAATAAGAATGTGTAAATAGCGTGTGAACCAAATCAAATTTCCAAGAATTCGATAGAACATTTAGCCATTACACCTTGCCGATACCTTATTGATGTTTATGACATTTCCGTTGATATATTAAGATGATTGATTCGCACTAAATGATCACTCTAATCATGCTAATGACATGCTCTTTGTCCAAATTGCTACGTTTTTACTCCACAATAACCGACATCCGCGAAATGCTATCTTCAGTAGATAGCAATTAACCTACATTATTATTTACAGGTACTATTTCTGTAGGCAAACGTCTATCTTTGATAGAGCCTATACTAAATAAAACATATAAATGCAAAGTTAAACGCACAATTATCATGATTATATATTTCCATCTCAATCTTAAGCAGACTTCTAATTTTTTACCACAACGTTTTGCCAAAAATGGAATGGATGGGTTTATTTATATATTTGTAAGATCAATCAAGCAAGTAAGCATACGGTAATCAGGAAAATGCAAGTAATACAGGCACCGAAGTAAACGAGTAGCACAAAAACAAGTTATCAAACGAGCGAAAATATAGGCCTATATGGATCTACTCACGGTGTTTCATTTTGTAAGACCGATAAAAAACTACGTTCTGAATGAAAAACAGTTGTACAGCGTGTCCCAAAAAACTGGGTTCAAAATTTTGCGAGCTTATAACTAAAAAAGTAGGGAAAATGGAAAGTTCATAAGGATATCAAACAAAATATACCTGACCTTTATTGGTTAAACTCTGTTATCAATCCAATATAAACTTTTTGAAATACAAAGATTTTAATAGAGCGTAGTCAAAACCCATTTGTCCCACTTTTCAAGGAATAACCCAATGTGTTGCAATTGCGCATAATGCAACAATTTGTTTTGCCTTAAACATGTTAAACAAAGTTCTGCCTTTGCATTCAATCTTTACAAAGGCTTGGGCAGTAAACAAAATTATCTTGGTCATATTGCAATAATGCAAGTTCATTATTTACATAAACATTAAAACAAAATGTTCTTTGTTATAGTCCGTTATAGTGTTAAGTTCTTTCGGAGAATAAACCCCATGCCGGGAATGAAACTGCGCTATGTGCAGTTTCATGCAACGCACGCCGTTGCATGAAACTGCGCTATGTGCAGTGTCATGCAACGCACGCCGGTTTACTCCATAAATCGGGACAAATGGGTTTTGACCACGCTCTATTCAAATCTTAGTATTTCAAAAAGTTTACATTGCATTGGTCTCTGAATTACCCCAAATAAGGTCAGGTATATTTTGTTTGATATCCTTAAATATGAACTATCCATGTTTCTTACTTATTTCGTTATAAGCTCAAACTTTTGAACCCAGTTTTTTGGGACACGCTGTATACGCATTACTACAATTCTGTGGATACAAGTTTTTGAAATAAAATGTAAATAAACCTACTTCATCCATTTCTTAATACTTTCCACGCGGCTAAAATTTACAGTTTTACCATAAACAAAACAGATTTTTCAGAAACCTTTCCCAATTGTCAAAGTCTATCTCAAGGATTACTGAATAAATACTAGGCATGTTTGTACTTATTTCGATTCATTTCACATGGTGATTCCAAATAAAGTAACGAAATTCAACAATGTTGACATTTTTGAAATATATTGTGACATTTTTGAATGTCGTCTGCAGACGTCTGCCGCGTGGAAAGTGTTAAAGCTAATCGTTCTCATACCCCAGATCAAAACTTTGGCGGGAACTTTGGACATGCTTATCATGCTTATTATTGAAACTATCATTCTAAGACAAAAGACAAAACAGTCGGGGATTTTTGTCGGCAAAGTTAAAGCGGGAATTCTAGTTCTTGTTTACTGTCAATCCCACACATCGTCCTAATAATCAGTAGTGAATTCAGCGTCATAAACGCACCATAAAGAAATAACAAACTTATAGGCCTATAGGCCTATTGTTTATGTATTTCACAATTTGTAAGGAACTCGTTAACGCTCAATAGACAATTCAAAAGACAATTAGGTCTACTGTACTAACAGCCTATTGATACATTTTGCCATAAAAGACGAAAAGAACATCAAACAGTGCCTTGTAAGTAGATTCTCGTCAGGAATCGTAAAGACCATGAAGTGAAAAATACTGACAATTGTATAATGCACAGGCTTCAATGTGCATCTTGAACCTATACCCTCCTCAAGCTTTCACCTGTATTCACCTTCCTTCGAAAATGACAACGTCTTAATAAAAGACGTTCTCCTTTTCGTAAAAAAAACAAATCCTGAGACAAATATAGGTATGTTTGGTCAGATCAACTCAAATAAAAAACAATCAAACTTTATTTCAATATAATCATAATATATACATCAAAACAAACTTGATTAAAACTCACACTATATGATAAAATTTAGTACAACATACAAATATGAACACCATAACATTAATACAAAATGACAACTTTTACAAGGCATCAGTGGCGGCACTACGACCTTCCCCCTCCCCTGTTGCCCCCCCCCCCCCAGTTAGCTCAAGCCCTACCCCCATTTTGTCCGCCAAACAATAGAAAATGTTGAATTTTATTTTCAAAATGACTTAAAATTAGCTTAAAATTGGTCTGAAATGCCTAATTTAGAACAAGTTAATCTAATTTCAGTCAATTTTTACAATAAAAACCCAAAAAAAATTGCGCTTTGCGCGCTAAAAAATACCCACACATATTTTCTTTTCTATTTTCTTATTTTTTTCTTTGTTTTAGTCCGATGCTCAGGAGTTTCAGAGTTTGAGATGTTTGTAACAGCTTTGCATCTTTCTATAATACCCTACCATTTGTATTCCTCACTGTGTAAGTGTATGGTCGTTCTTTAAAAGTCCCCATTGAAGACATGCAGTGGTAGGGTATACTAAAGGAACTCCCAAAATCGCCACAAGGGCGATTTTGCACTAAAAAGTAAAACAGGCAAGACTGTTGAAGAGTTTTACCACTGTGCTTTCACAGGTAAAATCCTTCTCGTTAAATGGGTTTCATGAGAATAAAACGTCGCATTGACAAATAAAAATAGATTTTGAGCGCTGTCTCTTAATTCGAGATTCGTGCAGATATTAAAGGTTGTAAATATTGTTTATAATATAAATAAAAATGAAATAATCATTTTGAAATAATGATCAATTCCGTTTTGGATGAAAGTTATATAAATCATAGGCCTATAATACTAATTCATTTCTTTGCACCGCTCTACACCACCAATTAAACGGGAACTTTTTGTTTGTGTTATTAAAGAAATATATGTGAGCGAGTTGGTGTTGATGTGAATAATGCCACAATGATCGAACCAAGAACTTTCAATCATTTTTATTAAATACAATCTTCTACACAATAATCTCAATTTAATTGAAAACTTTAAAAGGGTCTATAATTATTATTATATATGTAGCACTGGAATTGGCTGTAGACAATAGACAAGGTCCTTCGGCCTAATTAATAATAACAATGAATAGTGTGTGAACATCCTGTTTATGAATCATGGTTTCCAATAATTAAATAGAACGTGCATTTACACCTATGCACTCCCTGATTATTATTTATGATATCTCTGTTGATAAAAAGATGACTGATTCACACTGAATGATCACACTATAATGACACATGCTTTGTGTCGTAATTGTTACGCCCCAATAATCCACATTCGCGAAATGCTATCTTCAGTAGATAGCACTTAACCTGTACATTTTTGTATAATAATACTAGGCACCAGTACATATCTATGGTGGATATCAATGGTATAAAGTGATACGTAAATGTGTCCATCTCAAGCACTGACTTGACATTTCTGTACCACAATGTTTTGCCTAAACTGGTATAGGCCTAATGGGCGTTTTTCTATCTTTTCTTTTTTGTCGCTTGTAAAAAAATCGTAAAAAATGAAACATGCCAAAGAGCTGCAGAAGTGATTTGTTAAGGGGTTTGCTAACACAAAGGTCGGGGGGAAATGATATTCAACAACAAGTAGGATTCTTTATTTGCTAACCAGCTAACCAGGTAAAAAACAACCATGAAGAAGTTAATTATAAATATTTATATTTCACATACAAGCAACTATTATAGTTATCACTCTGGTTTAATAAGACAATACTTTTTGTTTCGATGTTTATATATAGCCATCAAAAGGCCATAAACCATGCAGTTTAGTCGTACACGTATAGTTGTCAGGAATAATAAAGAAATGAAGAACAAAAACAATTTTAGAGTATTATGTTATCACGTGTTACTCACAACGCGTTACTCAATGCAGAATGCAGTAAAACTAAACTATTTTGCCATTTCAATACCGAATGAAGTGCTTCTCAACATTTTTTATCAGCAGAAAAGGGCCCGACTCCGATATTATTCATTGTTTTATTGCTCTTTGTTTTAAATTTCGACTTCGAGCAAAACTTAAGAAGTTGCAATTTAAACAGTATCATAAGGGTTTATTTAATTTTGGATGAGCTATGGCAAAATAAAAAAAACCTTGTTTAGCGTACGGACTTTAAAAAAAGGAAGGAGGGGCCCTTTTTCTTCTGTTTTAAAAACCTTTTAGCGCGAACGCCCTAGTATTAATGATAAACTTTGCGAACCTTAAGGGGGGAGGCGTCTTTAAGTTTTTATTTCATGGTTCAGAGAGATTGGTCACCACAAGTTTAAAATGCATATAAGAAGGAAACAAAGCTTGTTACAAACATTTCAAACTCTGAAACACCTGTACAAAAAAGTTATGACTGAAATAAAGAAAAAAGAAAAGAAAATTGAAGCGGACCCAAAAAGGAAACGGGAGGGGACTCTAAACATGTTTGTTTTTGCCTAATAGGCCTGGCTGAGATTATTTTTTAGAATTATGTACATTGGTTTTGTACCATATCATTGTGAATGCTTATTTAATGATATAAAATGTCTCAGATACGTAAAGGCAAAAATGTGTTCTTGATTCGAAAAACTTTACAAACTGTTTGCTACGTTTGAAAATATAGTAAACATTTGTTTCCATGGCTAGCGTTTTAAATTAATGTTTCAATTTATTCTACCTTTTACTTTGAAACTTTGTGTTTGTACGTCGTGATATCAAACTCCTTCATCTGGGGGTGACTGAGTAGCTGGTGTGTTCAAGTTGTTTAATGTGGATTTTAATATAACATTAGTGTCGACAGGGACGTTCTAGAAAAAAGTTTTAGATTAGAGCGTGTCCCAAAAAACTGGGTCCAAAAACTGGTGAGCTTTTAACTTAACAAGTAGCCAGCATAGCTACTACATACTTAGCACTTTCCATGCGGCAGGCGTCTGCAGACGACATTCCAAAATTTCCCATGCGTTGCACTTGTGCGTTGTGTGCAAGCATGGGGTTTTCTCCGGAATAACTTTACTTTTGGTCATACTAAGTTCATTTAAATGTTCTGTTTACAGTTGGGTTCTCTTTCTTCACTTATTTGAATATTCTTTAATAATTTAATCATACCAAAGAACGCTGTTTTAAATAATAAACTCATCATTTTATTGCAATGACTATTCAATTCTGCTCGTAATCTGAGAAATTGTCACAGCTTCTAAAATATTTGACATATAAATTATACTTTTCTCTCTCCAAATAGAAATTTGACAATATGATAAAGATATTTATAAATAAACAATAAATTAAAAACATTTTATTTTTATGTTTCTTCGGAAGTAATAACATGAATATATTATTGCTCTTTCGTTAAATGTGTTGCCTTTGAATTGGCCCTAACCATATTTTTGTAAAGGTATTCCTAATTTGAAAGGGTTAAATTGCAGGGGTTTTTAGATCAATATTTAGCATTAGATAGAACTACTTATTGCTGAATCCCAAATGTAAACAGATGGACTTTAAATAAAACTCCATGCATGGTTCTGACCACGCTCGTTTCAAAGCTTTGTATTTCAAAATGTTTACATTATATTGATCTCATAATTTTACCAATTAAGGTCGGATATATTTAATTTGATATTTAGAAATATCAAACAGCTACGTGTCCTACTTTTTTAGTTATAAGCTCTCCCGTCTTAGGACCCAGTCTTTTGGGACACGCTGTATAAATAGCTTCATTAGATAGCAGTTGTATCGACGATGGATGATACATGTCATGTCCACCCATTGCTATCTTCAGTAGATATAGTAATATCCAGTACATTTCTGAAGGCGTTATATTGAGAGAAAAAACAAAAACTCTTTATGTTATAATAAATTTAGCAACTGCATGTATTGTTTAAAAATGGCAAACATTAGAGTAAAATTAGACGCACAAATGTGTGTTGATTGAAAGAGGGTGGATTTTTTGAAAAAGGTGCTATTTTATACAACCGAATTAACAGTGAAAAAAGTACACATTTGACAAACACATTTTCGTAAAGATAAACAAATCGTTAATTGATCATTAAAATAACTTTTATTTTCGTATCACTATAAAGCCCCAATCCAATTCATAAGTTTTGCAACGCATGGTAAGGATGGCAATAACATACATTGTATATAACATAATATTGAAGCGATATAACATTTTTTTTAAATATCAACAGAATATAACAATGATTCCAACGTGTAACTTTTACATCCTACATGTACATCAATATTGTCCAAACGATCTAATTATGATTTCAAAAAAAAAGTGACAACCGAAAAGGTGAAGATTGAATCGTATTTCCTTAAAAATATCATCAAGTGCCATCGAAATAGGACGATATTTATTTTCTGTTTTATTTCAAATCAAAGTTGATGCCGTGACAATATTTTTATCAAATTTATCCGCTGAATACGTAATATTTTGATCGTCACATCACATGAGTTGTTTAGTTCAATTTAACAACTGTATCATACTAAATGTATAAGCCGTAGGCCTATGTATTAATTATCGAGAAACAATATTAAGATCATTATATCAAAGTTTATCCAAATTTTGACATCAAAACACAACAAGGACAATTCATGATGCTAATTAACCAAACAGTTTCAGCATGTATTCCATATAAAGATAGAAATATAGAATTAACATTTATAGTAAATACAATTAACTTTATTTTACTATCAGCAAACGATTTGTTTTAGCATGCAAAATGATGTGCTGAGTGGAATTTAAATCATTTGAAACGAAACCACGTTTGAATTTTCATCGAATATGGTATTAGACTCAAACATTACCTAATATATGTCTTTGAATTTACTAAGACAATTGATTTCAAAACATGTGTTTGTTTTGATTGAGCATGGTTTAATGACAATTATGGTTCTAAATAAACAATTATATACAAATGATTGAAACAATAGAAAAATAGATCATGCTCTACGCTACATCAAAAAGACCGACAAGAGATGTTTTAACACAATATTGGCAAGCTGGTTTCGTATTGGCAAGTCAAATTTGAATGTTTACTTTTTACAACATGTATTACTGTACACAGATCTGAAGACTCGTAGAAACCTTCAAACTATCATCAGCAGGAGTTGGAACATCAGATAGTACAGCGTGGCTCGTGGTGGGATTGGCACCTGCAACTGGTGGGAAGTTGAAGACTGTTGGTCGACGGTAAGAAGACGTCAGCGCTGATGGATGGTAGTAGTAAGCGGCTGCTGCTGAGCTTGGATAGGCGTACGTTGTCGGAATTGCAGAGTAGGGATAAGCAGTTGATGGATGTTGTCCGTAAGATGGAATGGCTGACATGGCTGAAGGCATGTAACTGCCCTGAGGAGTGCGTGCGTAGATTGTCGAATACTGTGAGTAGATGCTTGGTGGTGAACAACAAGGCAAGGTGCAGGGTCCAGAGGAAGCTGGCAACATCGGCGGTGTACACTCGGACGTAGAGGTGTTGACAGTCAGAGACGTTGGTGTTACTGGACGAGAGTATGGCTTTGGCGATGACGCAGGACTGGAAGTCTGACCAATGGACGGAGGCGTTGAAGAGGTGGTGGAAGAGTCGACGCTAGGTGGACGAGAACCTGATTCAGAAGAGGGGTTGCTGGATGATAAGCTGTCACTGTCGGCTTGTCGCTTTCTTTGACGTCTATGACGTGCACGTCTGTTCTGGAACCAAACCTGGAGAGAAAACAAAAGCAAATTAAATAATAGCTCAATTTGAAAAACATATCACATCAAATAAAGGTGTCAAATTATTAATTAACAGTCAGTTTAACCATAGAGCTCATATTAAAAACCAAAAAACCCTCCAAACATTGAAAAAATTGATGTGTGACGTCATTATTTTCTAATGGTAACCATTTTCTCGCACATTCTGTTATAATGATTTACTTTTCTCTTTTAACAGTGCTCCAAAAAGGAGCGTTTATTTGTATTGTTTTTAATATTATTATTATGCTCAACGACATAAAATAGAGATTGCAAAACACACAAATCATTCATCAGTATACAAAGGCCTAATGCCCGGGGCGCGATTTTTTTTTTTACTAGTAAACATTTGAATGGGCTCACATGTAAAATCAGTTGACTTTTTTTTTGTTTTTTTGAAAAAATCATTTTATTCAGTGAGTTTTGCTTTATTCCGTGTTAAAACGAAATAAATAAACTTTACAAATGTTTACTAGTAAAAAAAAAATCGCACCCGGGGCCTAATGTTTCGTTATCTTAAAATATATTTATTAACCACAGAAAGTTTCCAATGCCTTCCATTTCTTTTGGAATTTGTACATGGTACCACGCTATTTTCAGGATTATAATGACATTTCACACAAGATACTTAAAAAAAGGGTGGTCTGTTTCTTAAATTTGTTGTTATGAATAACTTTTATCTTTATAATGAAACAAAGATTTACCAAAGGGTCTGAGCGGAAGTCAAATAGGATTAGCTTATAATTTACATCAATATCGGTATTAAAATACCTTTGATACCAGTCGCCAAATCATTCCAAATTGACTTACACAGTTACAGTCCAGTTCCGGTTTTTAATGATGATACTAATTTTTGCGTATTTGAAAAATGAAAAAAGGACACCATTTACGTCGAAATGAACTTTAGTCTATATTGCTATTTTATGATATAGCGCATAATATTTTCTATCCAGCACCAACAACCTAGCTAATAGTATAGCTTTCCAAAGATGTTACAATTGCAATGCTTTAGAATTATGGTGCATGATTGAATGGTCGAACGGAAGCAGAAATATTCATTCGGTATAATATTTTTATTTGTTTATTTATTTATTGAAATTAAACTGAATTCGACTGAGTAGTTTCAAATAGTTTTAAAGTTTAAGTATGAAAATAACTTTCTGCCTACCTGTACTCGTGATTCTGTCAGGTCGATGGCATCAGCTAGCGCCTCTCTTGAGTTGATGTCGGGATACTGGTTACTGGCAAACACGGCTTCCATACTGGTCAGTTGTTCCGTGGTGTAATTGGTGCGGGCACGTCGACGTCTGTTGCGGGGCATGTACTGCTCTGTTGTTGTCGGTGAGGATGGCATGGTAATTACTGGCATGACTGATGTAGGGGCTGTATTAAATAATGAAAAAGTAAACACACAAAAATAAATTATCAGAATATAAAGGAGCACCTTAAAAGCACTTGTTATCTCAACACTCAACTCAATGATTTTTGTGAAACTCTAACCTAACAACTGTTAATGTTATCATAAGGCCTTCACATGCTGGCATGAAAATGTGACTTTGGCTCTTCACTCAATCAAAGAAAAACTCAACAACCAGACCTAATTAATTAATAAGTTATGACAATGATTTTACCCATGCTGTGAAATATCGATTGTAACAAAGTTATTAATTAAGATATGGCAACATATTATCAGATGCGATGCCAATGTGGATATCAACATATAGTTTCAAATGCATTTAAATAATACTATTAGCAGTCAGTTAGTCAATCAATCAATTTGGTATGGTTTTGCAGAAAAAGATCACTGGTGCATTTTAAACTGCACACTTTTAAAACAAATCATTCGCACTATATCGTAGTGCAATATCTGGTAACCAAAACGTTTTTGATATGACTAATTTTGTAACATAAAACGTGGGTTATTACTCAAGGGCACGGAACTAGTAAATTCCTCACCATTATGCATACACGAGATACACTATACGTTTCACATAAATGGAAGGAACAGATTAATTGTCCTTTTGAATTATATTTCTCACTAAGTCCAATCATTACGAACTTAGAAATGTGAATGTTCTTAAAATTACCTTTGTTATTAAGTCCAAGAATGTCCTCGATGTTAAATGACGGGCTCAGTCTAGTTAGTTGCTGACTAGATGGATAAGTCTTCATTTGTGAACTTCTCGGACTGACAGTTAGAGGAGCGTATGCATTGACAGGCATGATGCTGATATGATCCAAAAAGTTTCTACAGTAGATGATACAATATGGTATAATATTAAAGATGAACTAGTAGGAGAGATGATGTGACTCAGTTGGTGTCGCAGAACGAAATGATGCCTACTTGTTGCGCCCACTGTTATTATCCCACCGTCTAAAGGCGGTAAGACCTTTGAATCGCTAACGTAATCACTCTCTGTTTATCTAATTTCTTGGGATCTTTGAAACCTTATTGAACATGTTTAATAGCTACTTGATGTAGTTGATGATCAAAGAGGCGCGTACGGATCATGTCGTCATAAATGACTTGGATCAGCTTCAATAGATTTGTGTACCTAATTAACGCCTTCAGGGGTGATCAAAATCCCCGATCGTAATGACGAGGGTAATTAATCGATTTACGGCCTACCTATATAAACTGTTGTGGGAATTTATGAGGGCAGCGACTTCCGGTCCAATAGTACATTATTGGCGTCTTTTCTGAGAAGTTGCTCAATGTATTCTAGTGTATCAAATTGAAAGCACCGCTAATCATGTTAATCTCATAACGTCTTTGTCTTATTACAAAAGGTGTAATTGGATAAGAGGATACCGACAAGTGTCTATTAAACTGCTCGTGGTTGTGTATTTGTGTACCAGTTGATCGAGTTAGCGCAACAAAGACGCACCGCCGCGATAAGACATCAAATCCAGAGCTGTTCAAGTGTTTTACCACTATATTTTCATGCCGACGTTTGATGTTCTCAGGTTTAATAGGCGAAATCCTCCTCATTAAATAGGTTATTATTATAAGAAAACGTGGCATTCATATAAATAAACAACCTGTTCTTCAAATAAAAATACCTTAGAGTGCCCTCATATTTGTCAAGTCAAAACTGTTGAAGAGTTTTACCACTGTGCTTTCACAGGTAAAATCCTCCTCGTTAAATGGGTTTCATGAGAATAAAACGTGGCATTGACAAATAAAAATAGATTTTGAGCGCTGTCTCTTAATTGAGATTCGTGCAGATATTAAAGGTTGTATAAATATTGTTTATAATATAGATAAAAATGAAATAATCTTTGTGAAATAATGATCAATTTCATTTTGAATGAAAGTTATATAAAACATAGGCCTATAATACTAATTCATATCTTTGCACCGCTCTACACCACCAATCAAACGGGAACTTTTTGTTTGTGTTATTAAAGAAATATATGTGAGCGAGTTCGTGTTGATGTGAATGTCACAATGATCGAACCAAGAACTTTTAATCATTTTGATTAAATACAATCTTCTACACAATAATCTCAATTTAATTTAAAACAAAGGGTCTATAATTATTATTACATGTAGCAATGGAATTGGCTGTAGACAATAATAGACAAGGTCCTTCGGCGTAATTAATAATAACAATGTGTAAATAGTGTGTGTGAACATCCTGTTTATGAATCAGGGTTTTCAAGAATTAAATAGAACGTGCATTAACCTATGCACTCCCTGATTAATATTTATGATATCTCTGTTGATAAAAATATGACTGATTCACACTGAAAGATCACACTATAATGACGCATGCTTTGTGTCGCCGTAATTGTTACACCCCAATAATCCACAATCGCGAAATGCTATCTTCAGTAGATAGCACTTAACCTATTTTAGAGTATTATGTCATCACATGCTACTCACGGGTTACGCGATGCAGTAAAACTTAATATTTTGCCATTTCAAAACCGAATGAAGTGCGTCTCAACATTTTTTATCAGCAGAAAAGGGCCCGACTCCGATATTTCATTGTTTTATTGCTCTTTGTTTTAAATTTCGACTTGAGCAAACTTAGAAGTTACAATCTAAACAGTATTTAAAGGTTTGTTTATTTTTTGGATGAGCTATGGTAAAATTTAAAAAAACTTGTTTAGCGTACGGACTTTAAAAAGGATGGAGGAGGCCCATTTTTCTTCTGTTTTAAAAACTTTTAAGCGCAAGATCGCCCTTAAATAATGATAAACTTTGCAAACCTTAAGGGGAGGAGACGTCTTTAAGTTTTTATTTCATGGTTCTGAGGGATTGGTCACGATAAAACTTGTTTAAAATGCATAGGCCTATAAGAAAAAAACAAAGCTTCTTACAAACATATTTAAACTCTGAAACACCTGTAGAAAAAAGTTATGACTGAAATAAATACAAAATTAAATTAAAGCGGACCCAAATAGGGAGGGGACGCTGTTTGTTTGTGTGTTTTTTGCCTAAGGCCTGGCTGAGTTTTTTTTTTTAAGAATTATGTAAATTGGTTTTGTACCATATCAATGTGACTGCTTATTTTAATTATTTAAAATGTCTCAGATACGTTATGGCAAAAAAGTGTTCTTGATTCGAAAAACTTTACAAACTGTTTGCTACGTTTGAAAATATAGTAAACATTTGTATCCGTAGTATGGCTAGCGTTTTAATTGATGTTTCAATTTATTCCACCTTTTACTTTGAAACTTTGTGTATGTTCGTCGTGATATCAAACTCCTTCATCTTGGGGCCGGGTGACTCAGTAGCTGGTGTGTTCAAGTTGTTTAATGTGGATTTTAATATAACCTTTGTGTAGACAGGGACGTTCTAGACAAATTGTTTAGATTACAGCGTGTCCAAAAAAATTGGGTCCAAAAACTGACGAGCTTTTAACTTAACAAGTGGCCAGCATAGCAACTTCATATTTAGGGATATAAAAGTAAATATATCTGAACTTAATTGGCGAAATTGTGAGACCAATCCGATGTCAACATTTTGCGTTACAAAGCTTTGAATAGAGCGTGGTCAGAACCCGGTTTTGTCTTCAATTTAACAATAAACTAACCATGCGTTGCATTTGTGCGTTGTGTGCAAGTTTTCCAAGCATTGGGTTTTATATTCTCCGAAGTAGTAACTTTACTTTTGGTCAAACTAAGTTCATTTAAATGTTCTGTTTACAGTTGGGTTCTCTTTCTTCACTTATTTGAATATTCAGCTTCTAAAATATTTGACATATAAATTATACTTTTATCTCTCCAAATAGAAATTTAACAATATGATACAGATATTCTAATGTTTCTTCGGAAGTAATAACATAATTGCTCTTTTCGTTAAATGTGTTGCCTTTGAATTGGCCCTAAAGGTATTTCCAATTTGAAAGGGCTAAATTGCAGGGGTCTTTTTTATCAATATTCAGCATTAAATAGAATTAGTTATTGCTGAATCCCAAATGTAAACAGATGGACTTTAAATGAACTTAGTTAGACTTACCATAAAGTTATTTCAGAGAATAAACTCCATGCAGAGAAATGCACACAACGCACAGATGCAACACATTGGTGGTTTATTGCTAAAATCGGTAAAAACGGGTTCTGACCACGCTCATTCAAAGTTTTTTTATTTCAAAATGGTCACATTAGATTGATCTCATAATTTTAGCAATTAGGCTAAGGTCGGATATATTTGATATTCAGAAATATAAAACAGCTACGTGTCCTACTTTTTCAATCATAAGCTCTTGGGCAGTTTTTGTGGGACACGCTGTATAAATAGCGACTATCTAATGAGCTATTCCATTTGAAATATATACACCCCTTTAGAAGACATTACCTTAATCTTCCCCACAGAGAGTATGAAATTCAAATGGGTTACCTGCATGGGTGACTCCATTTGAAATCTACACTCCTCCCTGTGTGTGGAAAATTAAGGTCACATTTTCCATGGCGGGCGTATGGATTTGATATATGATATGATATGATATGATTTTATTGGCACAAAATCGCGACCCGAAGGATTTCAACTGGAATAGCCCAATTGTGAGCTGATATACAGACAACACCTTTCTTCAACCAAAAACTTGATTGTATGTCCGTCCAAATCCATCCGTTGCTCTTCAGTTCAGTGGGTATAGCACTTACAGCCATCATCCTTTTACCAGTAGATCACCTGACTTGTACACAATTGTATAATTCGGTATGTGCACATCTTGCTATCTTCAGCAACTAAAGATAACAACTAGATTGGATATTACAAAAGTTACCACATAATTTAAACGTCCCTGTGTCGGGAATTACAAGACACTCGTTCAAAATCACGAGGTATATTTTTGCAATGGTAGTCAAAGCAGTTTAATGGGTTTTTTCGTATGACATAATGTTTAACCAGCTTGACACCTCCCTTTTACATCGCGATTTTTTATAGCAAGGATATGACGGTTTGAAAAAGTCTTATTGGTAATCAAACCACAGCCTTTGTTATTTATTTGTTCACTCGTTGATATACACAGCAACATATTTATGCAAATATAGGCCTACACGGTGATTGGTACGTGTCCAATCCATGTAATGTTATCTTCAGTATATAGCAGCTGTATCAACGATTGATGATACAATATGTCATGTCCACCCATTGCTATCTTCAGTAGATAGCAATACCCAGTAAATTTCTGAAGGCGTTATGATGAAAGAAAACTAAAAAAACCTTTTTGTTAAATTTCTGAAGGCGTTATATTGAAAGAAAACTAAAAACTCTTTTTGTTATTATGAATTTATTAACTGCATGTATTGTTTAAATAATGGCAAACAAATAAAATTAGACGCACAAATGTGTTGATTGAAAGGGGTGGATTTTTCGAAAAAATAGCTATTTTATACAACCGAACTAACAGCATGAATGTAAAGCACACATTTGACAAACCAATGTTCATAAAGATACAAGACAAACAAATCGTTAATTGATCATTAAAATAACTTTTATTTTCGTATCACCAAGTCACAATCAAATATATAAGTTTTACAACGCACAGTAAGGATGGCAATAACATACATTGTGTATAACATATTGTAGCGATAACATTTCAAAATATCAACAGAATATAACAATGATTTCAACGTGTAACTTTTACATCTGGGAACTTGGTCAATATTGTCCAAACGATCTAATTATGATTCAAAAAGAAAGTGACAACCGAAAATGTGAATCGTATTTCGCGGGGTATTTCCTTAAGAAATATCATCAAGTGCCATCGAAATAGGACGATATTATTTTCTGTTTTATTTCTGATGCCGTGACAATATTTGTATCAAATTTATCCGCTGAATACGCAATAATTTGATCGTCACATTACATGAGTTGTTTAGTTTAATTTAACAACTGTATCAATCCAAAGCCGTAGGCCTACATGTATGTATTCATTATTGAGAAACAATATTAAAATATATCAAAGTTTATCCAGATTTTGACATCAAAACACAATAAGGACAATTCATGATGCTAATTATTCAAACAGTTTCAGCATGTATTCCATTTAAATAAATAAATATAGAATTAACAATAGTTAATACAATTAACTTCATTTTACTATCAGCAAGAATACAATTTGTTTTGGCACACAAGATGATGTGCTGTGTGGAATTTGAATTGAAACGAAACAACGTTTGAATTTTCATCGAATACGGTATGGTATTAGACTCAAACATTACCTAACATATGTCTTTGAATTTAGACGATTGATTTCAAAACATGTGTTTGTCCTGATTGAGCATGGTTTAATGACAAATATGGTTTTAAATAAACAATATATACAAATGATTGAAACAATAGAAAAATAGATCATGCTCTACGCTACATCAAAAAGACCGACAAGAGATGATAACAATATTGGCAAGCTTGTTTTGTATTGGCAAGTCAAATTTTTAAGTTCAGTTTCACTACATGTATTTACTGTACACAGATCTGAAGACTCGTAGAAACCTTCACACTCTCATCAGCAGGAGTTGGAACCTCAGATATGTCCGCGTGGCTCGTGGTGGGATTGGCACCTGCAACTGGTGGGAAGTTGAAGACTGTTGGTCGACGGTAAGAAGACGTCAGAGCTGATGGATGGTAGTAGTAAGCGGCTGCTGCTGAGCTTGGATAGGCGTACGTCGTCGGAATTGCAGAGTAGGGATAAGCTGTTGATGGATGTTGTCCGTAAGATGGAATGGCTGAAGGCATGTAACTGCCCTGAGGAGTGCGTGTGTAGATTGTCGAATACTGTGAGTAGATGCTTGGTGGTGAACAACAAGGCAAGGTGCAGGGTCCGGAGGAAGCTGACAACATCGGCGGTGTACACTCGGACGTGGAGGTGTCGACAGTCAGAGAAGTTGGTGTTACTGGACGAGAGAATGGCTTTGGCGATGACGCAGGACTGGAATCCTGACCAATGGACGGTGGCGTTGAAGAGGTGGTGGAAGACTCGACGCTAGGTGGACGAGAACCTGATTCAGAAGAGAGGTTGCTGGATGATAAGCTGTCTGAATCGGCTTGTCGCTTTCTTTGACGTCTATGACGTGCACGTCTATTCTGGAACCAAACCTGGAGAAAAGAAACAAATAAATAGCTCAATTTGAAAAACACATCACATATATCAAATAAAGGTGTCAAATTATGAATTAACAGTCAGTTTAACCATAGAGCTCATATTAAAAATCAAAAGACTTCCGAACATTGAAAACAAATTAGTATGTGACGTCGTCATTATTTTCTAATGGTAACCATTTTTGTTAATGATTTACTTTTTTTTTTAACAGTACTCCAAAAAGGAGCGTTTATTTGTATTGTTTTTAATATTGTGCTCAACAGTATAAAACAGAGATTGCAAAACACACACACATTTTTCGTATATATATACATTTAAAAAACACAATACAAATCATTCATCAGTAAACAGGCCTACTGTTATCTTTAAAAATATTTATTGACTACAGAAAGTTTCAATTTCAAGTGCCTTCCATTTCTTTTGGAATTTGTACAGGTAGTGGTACCACGCTATTTTAAATGTCACACAAGATGCTTAAAGAAATAAAGGATGGTCTGTTTCTTAAATTTGTTATTATCTATAACTGATAATTCTCTTCCGTATGAATTCTATAATGAAACAAAGATTTGTGTCTGAGCCAAATAGAAATTAGCTTTGAAATTAATATCGGTATTGAAATACTTTTGAAACCAGTCGGCAAAGTCATTCCAAATTGGATTATACACAGTTACCCGATACAGTCCCATTGTTCCGGTTTTTAATGATGATACTAATTTTGCGTATTTGCAGAAAGAGAAAAGGGCACCATTTACGTCGAAATGTACTGCAGTCTTTATTGCTATTTTATGATATAGGGGCGCAATAATATTTTCTATCCAGCACCAACAACCTAGCTAATATAGTTTGCAAAAGATCTTACAATTGCAATGCTTTCTTTTATGGTTCATGATGTATAAACTGTATGGTCGAACGGAAGTAGAAATATCCTTTCTGTATAATATGTTTATTTATTTATAATCTTGAAATGAAACTGAATTTGATAGTGAGTATTTCAAATATTATTAAAGTATAAGTATGAAAATGACTTTCTGCCTACCTGTACTCGTGCTTCTGTCAGGTTGATGGCATCTGCTAGCGCCTCTCTAGAGTTGATGTCGGGATACTGGTTACTGGCAAACACGGCTTCCATACTGGACAGCTGTTCTGTAGTGTAATTGGTGCGGGCACGTCGACGTCTATTGCGGGGCATGTACTGCTCTGGTGATATCGGTGAGGATGGCATGGTCATTACTGGCAAGACTGATGATGGGGCTGTGTAAAATAATGAAAGAGTAAAAAACAATTAAGTAAATTCAATTATCAAAATATAAAGGAGCACCTTAACAACTCTTGCTATCATCTCAACTCAATGGTTTTGTGAAACCCTTACCCTAACAACTGTTATTTAGGCATTCACGAGTGGCATGAGAATGTGACTTTGGTTCTTCACTCAATCAAACTCAAAGAAAAACCTCTACAACCAGGCCAAATTAATTAATAAGTTAATGATTTTACCCATTATATGAAATATCGATTTTGAAAAAGTTATTGTTTAAGATACGGCAACATATCAGATGCGATGCAAATGTATCAACATATTTTCAAATGCATTTAAATAACTATGAATTATTACCAATATCTGTAACCAACACGTTTTTGATTAATGGTATATTATGCGATCTTTTCCAGGGCACGCTCTCAATCCTCGGAAAAATGTTGAGGTAATTAGGAATCGTATCGCTCTGTAACTCGGAATATAGTCTATTTATGATTCATGATCAGAAATATAAATCAAAATATCACATAATACGGTATACATTTAAGTGTTTCCATGACTAATTTTGTACCATAAAACGTGGGTCTTTACTCAAGGGCACCGAACTAGTCAATTCTATAGGCAACATTTCACATAAACGGAAAGGACAGAATGAATTGTCCTTTTGAATATAATATTTCTTACTGTTACCAAACATTACGAACTTAGAAATGTGAATTACCTTTGTTAATATTAAGTCCAAGAATGTCCTCGATGTTGAAAGACGGGCTCAGTCTAGGTTGCTGACTAGATGGATAAGCCGTCATTTGAGGTGAGCTTCTCGGACTGGCAGTTAGAGGATCGTAGGCATTGGCAGCAGGCATGGCGATTATATGATCCGAAGAGTTTATACAGTAGATGATACAATGTGGTATTAAAGATGAACTTGTAATTGAGCAGCAGAAATGATGTGACTCAGTTGGTGTCGCAGAACGAAATGATGCTTACTCCCCTTGCGCCAACTGTTATTATCCCACCGTCTAAAGGCGGTAAGACCTTTGAATCGCTAACGTAATCACTGTCTGTTTATCTGGTTTCTTGTGATCTCAACAACTTTATTGAATAACTACTTGTAGTTGATGATCAAAGAGGCGCGTCCGGATCGTGCCGTCATAAATGACTATTATCAGCTTCAATAGATTTGTGTACCTGGTTAACGCCTTCAGGGAGGGGGAGAGAGGTGATCAATATCACCGACCAGGATAACGAGGGTCATTAATTAATTAATCCCCTATTACGACCGACCTATATAAACTGTTGTGGGAATTTATGAGGGCAGCGACCCAACATTGATGCGTTTCCAAGAGAACATCGGCGTCTTTTCTTAGAAGTTATTCGATGTATCCGTGTTGAAAGCACCGCTAATCGTGTTAATCTCATAACGTCTTTGTCTTATACTACAAAAGGGGTAATTGGTTAAGAGGATACCGAAGTGTCTATTAAACTGTTCGTGTTTGTGTATTTGTAAACAGTTGATCGAGTTAGCGCAGCAAAAACGGCCCGCCGCGAGAACTCATCAAATCTAGGATAACCCTTTTTGAAAATGATTCAACCGTCATTTAATACCTTTATCTCGTTACGCTCTATTCCTGGACCACCGAGACTGTTCAAGAGTTTTACCAGTCTTTGACTTTTGAGGCAGGAGTTTGATGTTCTTTCAGAATTCAATGGCAAAATCATCCTCGTTAAATTGGTTTTATGAGAATGAAACATGGCATTCACAAATAAAAATAGATTTCTGTCTCGTAATTCGTGCAGCTTTTTAAAGGATGAGGTGTAGGCCTACTCGGTTTTTTATGTTGTAGACCCTTATAGGATATTTTGTGTAATATAAAATTAAATAAAGTGAAATATGATCAATTTTATTTCTTCGCACTACCAATTAAACGGGAAGTTGTTTGAGGTTTAGGTGTACTCGGTTTTTCATGTAAATATAGATATTTTTTTAATAAAAATAAAAATAAAATGATCTTGGTGAGATAATTATCAATTTCGTTTTGAATGAAATTAAAAATAAAACATAGTAATTTAGTTCTTCGCACTCTAGCACTAGGCCACCAACTACAGGATTGTGTATGTGTAGACAAATGGATGCGGGCGCGTTGACATTGATGTGTATAATAATAATGAATAATGCCAAAATGATCGGACCAAGATACCCACTATAAGTTCTTAATTAATTTACATTTTCTACATCATAATTCCAATTTAATTAAAAAGCACATGGTCTCTTACATACAAGATTACATGTAGCAACATGACAAAATCCTTCGGCCCAATCAATCAACCATAAGAATGTGTAAATAGCGTGTGAACATCCTGTTTATAAACCAAATTTCCAAGAATTCAATAGAACATTTAGGCATACACCTTGCCGATACCTTATTGATGTTTATGACATTTCCGTTGATATAAAGATGATTGATTCGCACTAAATGATCACTCTAATCATGATAATGACCGGGCTAATGACATGCTCTTTGTCCCATTGTTACGTTTTTACACCACAATAACACACATGCGCGAAATGCTATCTTCAGTAGATAGCACTTAACCTACATTATCATTTAATGGTATTATTTCTGTAGGCAAACGTCTATCTTTGGTAGAGCATATTAAATCAAACATATAAATGCAAAGTTAAACGCACAATAATCATGATTATATATTTCCATCTCATTCTTAAGCAGACTTCTAATTTTTTACCACAACGTTTTTCCAAAAATGAAATGGGTTTATTTCTTTCTAAGCAATCAATCGAGCAAGTAAGCAAGTAAGCATACGGTAATCAGGAAAATGCAAGTAATACAGGCACCGAAGTAAATGAGTAGCAAAATGTTTAATTTTATAAGACCGATATAAAAACTACGTTCTGAATAATAAACAGTTGTATACACGTTACTACAATTCTGTGGATACAAGTTTTTGAAATAAAATGTAAATAAACCTACTTCATCCATTTCTTAACACTTTCCACGCGGCTAAAATTTACAGTTTTACCATAAACAAAACAGATTTTTCAGAAACCTTTCCCAATTGTCAAAGTCTATCTCAAGGATTACTGAATAAATACTAGGCATGTTTGTACTTATTTCGATTCATTTCACACGGTGATTCCAAATAAAGTAACGAAATTCAACAATGTTGACATTTTTGAAATATATTGTGAAATTTTTGAATGTCGTCTGCAGACGCCTGCCGCGTGGAAAGTGTTAAAGCTATTCATGTCATAATCGTTCTCATACCCCAGATCAAAAGTTTGGACATATTATTGAAACTATCATTCTTCTGTTGCTAGGATTAAGACAAAACAGTCGGGTTTTTTTTGTCGGCAAAGTTAAAGCGGGAAATCCAGTTCTTGTTTACTGTCAATCCCACACATCAGTAGTGAATTCAGCGTCATAAACGCACCATAAAGAAATAACAAACATATACTAATATTCTTTATGTATTTCACAATTTGTAAGGAACTCGTTAACGCTCTGGTAATAGACAATTCAAAAGACAATAGGTCTACAGCCTATCGATATTTTGCCATAAAAGACGAAAAGAACATCAAACAGTGCCTTGTAAGTAGATTCTGAGGAGGAATCGTAAAGATAATGAAGTGAAAAATACCGACAATTGTATAATGCACAGGCTTCAATGTGCATCTTGAACCTCCTACCCTCCTCAAGCCTTCACCTGTATTCACCTTCTTTCGAAAATGACAACGTCCTCCTTTTCGTAAAAAAAACAAATCCTGAGACAAATATAGGTATAGGCCTATGTGTGGTCAGAACAACTCCAATTAAAAAAACCAATCAAACTTTATTTAAATATCATCATAATAATACATCAAAACAAACTTGATTAAAACTCACACTATATGATATTTGAGCACATGATAAAATTTAGTACAAGATACAAATATGAACGCCATAACATAAATACAAAAATGACAACTTTTACAAGGCATCAGTGGCGGCACTACTACGACCTTCCCTCTCCCCTGAGTTGTCCCCCCCCCCCCACCCACCCCCAGTCAGCTCAAGCCCTACCCCATTTTGTCCGCCAAACAATCGAAAATGTTGAATTTTATTGTCAAAATTACTTAAAATTAGCTTAAAATTGGTCTGAAATGTCTAATTTATAACAAATTAATCTAATTTCAGTCAATTTTTACAATAAAAGCAACAACAACAAAAAAAATCGCTTTTCAATTTTCTTTTTTTTCTTCTTTGTTTTAGTCCGATGTTCGGGAGTTTCAGAGTTTGAGATGTTTGTAACAGCTTTGCATCTTTCTATATTAAGCATTTTACAATATAAACCAGTTTTATGGTGACCAACCCCTCAGAACCATAGAATAATTATAGACCGCCTCCTCTTTTAATAAAGTTCACAAAGTGTGTCGCTATAACAAGGGCGATTTTGCACTATAAAGTAAAACAGATAAAAAGGGCCTCCTCTTCCTTTTTTTTGAAAAAGTCTGGACTCTAAACATGTTTCTATTTTTAGATCTTTGAGAACTTTATTTGGCAACTACTTATGCTTGTAGGTGGTTAAGCGTCAAAGAAAAAGGTCACAGTGCGCCGGCCGTTTACCCATAATAACTAACATCTTCAATGGATGCGTTTCAATAGTTGCTGTGTTTATTGTTGACACCTTTCAAAAAGCAAATCAAATCACCGACAATGCCTGGTGACAATGATGATGAGGACAATTAACCAATAAATCCCCGATTTTGTCCTACCTTATGAATTATATACTGGTGTGGGAATTTTATGAGGGCAGCGACCCAACATTGGATTTCTATGAAAAGAAGAACGTCTTATAAATTACAAGGATATTATCAAATCCTGAGACAAATATAGGTATCATTTTTTTAAAACCAATCAAACTTGATTTCAATATCATCATACACCAAAACAATAATATGATATTGAGCACATGATCACATTCAGTACAAATACAAATATGAACACCATAACATTATTGTTATGGGCTACCATATGAGTACTAAAAAGTGCTTTTTAAAATTGAAGTGAAAGATCCTTCCCTTTTTTGGAAAAGTCAGCGTTTTTATTTTACTTTGCCTAAGGCCAAATAAAAAAAAACATGTTTAGCGCCCTGACTTTTTCAACAAAAAAAGGAAGGATGGCCCTTTTTATTTTTTGGCAATTTTTGGAGCAAAATCATCCCGATTAGCGACAAACTTTGTGAACTTGAAAGAGGAGGAGGCCTCTTTATAAGGGGGCTGTGCACCTTCAGGTACAGCCTCCGTAAAACTGCCGTAACTTCTTCATTATTCATTTAATCTATATAAAAGTATACATTTTTATGCAGGGAAGGGTTCAATGAATCCAACCATGATCATGAAATTGACCATTTTGGAAATAATTATAAAAAACACGTTTTTTGCCCCATTTTAGGTTCTGCAAAGATAACTCAAAATATATTTTGTCAAATTTTGTCATACTAGTTTTATTATATTCCTCATACAATTCCCTAGGAATCGTGTTTTTTTTGTTGAAAATATTTATTATTTTTTGAATTAGAGACCAAAAAGTGCCAAAAAATGTTTTTGGAGGTAAAATATCACATTTTTAGCACTTTTTGGTCTCTAATTAAAAAAATAATAAATATTTGCATAAAAAAAACAACGCTTCCTAAGGAATTGTATGAGGAATATAATAAAACTAGTATAGTATGACAAAATTTGACAAAATTTGCCTATATTTTGAGTTATCTTTTCCAAACCTAAAATGGGTCAAAAAACGTGTTTTTTATAATTTTCTCCAAAATGGTCAATTTCATGATCATAGTTGGATTCATTGAACCCTTTCCTGCAAAAAAATGTATACTTTATATAGATTAAATGAATAATGAAGAAGTTACGGAGGCTATACGAAGGTGCACATCCCCCTGAAATTGTATTAATTTCATTGTTCTGAGGGGTTGGTCACCACAAAACTTGTTTAAAATGCATATAAGAGAGAAACAAAGCTGTTACAAACATCTTAAACTCTGAAACCCCTGAACAAAAAAGTTATGACTGAAATAAAATAAAAACTGACTGAAAAAAGAAAGAAAAAAATTGAAGCTGACCCAAAAAGGAAGCGGGAGGCCGGGGACGCTAAACAGGCTTATTTTTTTATTTTGCCTATCACGGTTTATTTACCTGATTTCTTTAGAACTTTGAGAACTTTATTGGGCAACTATCTTGTAGGCATCAAAGAAAAAGATCACAGTGCGCCGGCCGTTTACATTTAATATGTTATATATATATAGGGCCTACTTGTAGGCCTATTCAATGGATGAGTTTCAATAGTTCCTGTTTTTTTTATTTTATTGTTGACACCTTTCAAAAAGCAAACCAAATCACCGACAATGCCTGGTGACAATGATGATCAGGACAATTAACCAATTAATCCCCGATGTTGTCCTACCTTATGAATTTATTAATAAACTGGTGTGGGAATTTTATGAGGGCAGCGACCCAGCATTGGATTTCAACGAAAAGAGAAACGTCTTCATGCAAGGATATTATTATTAAATCCTGAGACAAATATTATAGGTATCATTTTTTTTTAACAATCACACTTCAAATTCAATATCATCATGCAACAAACTTGAAAAACACAACCATATGATTCAGTACAAAATACAAATAATATGAACACCACCATAACATTTAAAAATTAAGTATAAACAATTTTACCAGGTACAATGCCGGGCAAAGGTAAAATAATTAGGCCTAGTCGATCCGATCTATGATAAATGCCCAGTTAGGGCCGCAATTAAATTTGATGGATCCTCTATTTCTAATTATGCAAATAACGAGTAATTCAAATAATGACACGAACCTTTATTTGCGTTAATAAAAAAATAAAAAAATAAAAATAATAATAAAATAATAATATGATTTTTTGAATTTAACCTCTATAGACGTTACATGAGGCTATTAATCTGCTGTAGTGGATCATTCCCATCACATCAATGTGTTTCTATGAGCCTTTTGAAGAAGACAAAACCACCATTGACATTTTTAGTTATAAATAAAATGTAAATAAATGTTGATTTTAATCATGGAATTGAACAAATAGCTTTCAAATGAGAATGGGGTTTGACACGTTTGAAGATTTTAGGGGTTGTTGTCACATCAGCTTAGTTGTTGTATCAAGGCATTAAAGTCTTTGGTTGTATCGTGAGAGAAAAGCCTCTGGAAGAGAGGGCAACGTCACTCTGGTTAAACTTTCACAGAAGGCCTATTATACCGGCCTATCTCCTATGTATGCGCTTGCAAGATAATTATTTTCAAGAGCTAAGTAATATTAAATAGGGCCTCGATCATCCCACATGTAACGTGTAAAATCCATGAAACTTTTCTGATCCAATAAACGGAACTGTACGAAATGAAAAATATATGATTAATGTGGCTTTAAATGATTAATATTGAGCACAGGGATTGGGCATCGGATTTTAGGTCCACTACTTTTTATAATATATTTAAATGACATTGTTTATTCCTCTAAGGTATTTTCGTTTATAGTTTTTTGGGTTTTTGGTTTTTTTATTAATTCTTTATTCTATGATACACAATAAATTTATACAAATTATAGTTTATGCTGATGATACCAACCTATTGGCTTCTCATAAAAGTTTTCCACATCTCATTCACGTTATAAACCATGAACTATCTTGTATTTCTAACTGGCTGAAGGCAAATAGATTATCACTGAATATAAACAAATCAAAATATATGATTTTTAAGAACAGGTTTAGCAATCGTATTTATCATGACCCGGATATAAACATTGACAATACTCCTATTTCAAAAGTTGCTTGCATCAAATTTTTAGGTGTCAATCTCGACGAATCTCTTACTTGGAAGCAACATACCATTTATATCAAAAATATTGTCTCTAAATATTCTGGAATTTTGTTTAGACTTAATATGTTGTTACCGCATAGTACTTTATATTCCCTTTATAATAGTTTAGTTTTACCACATGTCCTATATTGCAATATAATTTGGGCAGATCAAAATAATTGCAACCTTAATTGCATTCATCTAAAACAAAAGAAAATCATTCGTATCTGTTCAAATTCAAATTTTCTTGCTCACACACCACCTCTCTTTGCCTCATTTATTAAATAGTCTCACTATATATGATATTCATAAACTCCACACAGCTATCTTCATGTACAGGTTTTACAACAACCTTCTCCCTAATATTTTCTCTAATTATTTTATTAAAATTAACATGATTCACGCTTACACCATTAGGTCCTCTAATAATTACCGACCGCCAAACTTCAACACTGATTTGGCCCGCAATTCAATCAGGAGTCAGGGACCAATTCTTTGGAATAAAATTAGTTCCGATATTAAAAATAGTACCTCACTCCTCACCTTTAAGTCTAACTATAAACAGTATTTGTTATCCCAATACCATTAATAACTATTATATAATCTATCTCGCTGTTATTACGTCTACAGTTAGTTAACATTATTATTATTGTACACAACATAATTATACCATGTACTTTCATGACATTGAATTCAACATCTTATTCAGCTTTGCCTTTGCCAACACTGTCGTTTGTCCACACTTGTACTTGTGCTTGTATTGTCTGCGACTTGCACCTTGTCTTACGTCTTTTATGTTGTATCCTGCACCTCTCTTTTTGTAAGGGTGGCCAAGGCCTCACGAGCTGTGTTCTTACTTGGTCAGCCCACCATTTTCCTTGTTTCATTTACTGCCTAATTATATGTTTGGTGATTAAACTCTGAATCTGAAATCTGAATCTGAATTAAATTTAGGGTTTTAATTTTAACTTTTGACCTTTGACTCCTATATCATGGCAATTCTGCCTCATGTGCAATGTCTACTCTCTGCTTCTTCAAGTTGTAAAAGACATTTGAAGCTTTAAGATGATACCAAATTTAAAGGAGCACTAAGATCCTTCAAGGAGGGAGCCCTCAATTTTTTCAGAAGTTTGGTTTTTCACATACGTAATGCTTAATATTACGTCTAACTAACTAACTACCACCTAAAATTATAGAGCTTAATTTGCAGTATTTCATGTGAAATTCGTGGATTTTATAGCGTTTTGACGGTTTCGATGAAATCATACGAAACTACCCAAATTCATCTAAAAAGGCCACAGATGGCTTCTTAGGCTTATTTGTAACCTTAGGCCTATAACCTTGAAGACCACCTATGGATTGGTGCGTAATGCATAGTCATGACCTCCCTAATTCGATTGGTGGTGATTTTAAACCAAAATACAAAAAAAGGGAAAAGCACTAATTATACCTTCGGAAATGCTGAGAAAATGGTTAGGCGTTCTGTGGATCCGAAAAGGTTAAGTGACATTGTCCCTAAAAATCAAGTTTTTGTTGGCAGACATACAAATATGAATTTCCATTATACTTTGGTCATTGATAGACCTTTGGTCAATAAACACTAAAATGGAACTTTTTTTTTTTTTTGCCTTCGTTGCCATGACAACGACACATATTAGAATTTTCATGGTTTTTAACAAAATTTTCAATTTTTCAGAAATTAAAAACTGCTACTTTACACATATCATTTTGAACAAACAATACAACCAGGATTTTATTTTCATTCAAAAATATAACCATACATGTCTCAACTTTCATTCCATGCAACAAAAAAACTTGTGCAAATTGTATTATGGGATATACCATTATTTGAAAAAGGGGTGTTTTTCATAATAAATTGTGTGAAAAAAATACACCTTCGTAAATTAATCACAACTAGCAAAGTGGTGGTTTTTTTGCATTCACCTTCTACAAATGAAAGCTTGAGGGATGTCTGAATAATAATATATAAAAATATCCATGGGTAATTCATACCTGTTGGAACAGTGTTGCCAGAAAGTGTTGACTTTTTCCAAAAAGAAATCGGTATTACATGGTATGAAAATACACGTTTAATTTCAGCAAACTATTTAATAAATCATCCTGTTATGTCTAAAATAGAGAACAACTATTTTTGGATCAGGGATAATGTTGCTCATGTTTCAAAGTGCATATTAAAAAAAAGTGTTGCCAGGTAGGTTGAGTTTTAACTTTATTCATGGCAGAACAGACTCGTATTAAATAAACAGAATTCTTCTTAAATCTGCTTTTGACAGCTACATCCATTTACTGTATCACTATAAGTGATGTTTATTTACATTCATGTGTGAATAACAAAAGGATTTTGGAAAGGTATTAACTTCTAGTTACAGAATATGGCTGATAGCAAATTCAAAGCGGTAGCTTTTATGAGTTTTCACCCATTTTCAAAATGGCCGCCAAATGCCAACATAAAGCACACTAATAAACTTATGATGAATTTTGGAAACTCTGTTGGATGTAAATAACGCAGTCTTGTATGTATTACACCACTAGACACTCATATCCAGAACTTTTGCTTTGTTAACACATCAAAATCCAAGATGGCCGCCAAAATGGCCGCCAAAAATGGTAAAATTTCATATATTGGCATATATAAACCAACACGTATGATCAGAGTATAGTTCTAACAATGGGATGTATATGTTAGACTATTAGAAACTCATAACTCGTATTTTTGCATTGTTAACATACTTTAAAACCAAAATGGCCGCCAAATTGATGGCCAAAAATGATCAAAAATGGTCAAAATTCCATAAAATAGCATAATATCAACCATAATGCATGATGAAAATATAATTTTAATGATGGGATGTATGTATTGGACTACTAGTAACGCATACAGTATTCTTGCTTTGTTAACTTAGTACAAAATCCAAAATGGCTGCCAAAATGGCCCCCAAAGTGGTTCCCGAAGTGGCTGCAAACATTTTCAAATTCCATAAAATGGGATAATATCAACCTAAATTTTTATGATGAAAATATAGTTTTAATGATGGGATGTATGAATTAGACCGCCACTAACTCATATCTAGTATTTTTGCTTTGTTAACATACTTAAAAATCCAAAATGGCCCCCAAAATGGGTCCCAAAATGACTGAACAAATTGTTGGAATTCCATAAAATTGGCTAATATCCCCCAAAATGTATGATGAAAGTATAGTTTTAACATTGGGGTGTATGTATTAGACCACTAATAACTCATATCCACTATTATTTGTATTGTAATAACATACTTTAAATCCAAGATGGCCACCAAAATGGCCGCTGTAAATGTAAAAATAGTCTATATACATGAGTGTATGATAATCCAAAATAGATATTGTGAGAGTGTATATTACAGCAAATCCACCAAATAGATGTTCTAAACTGGTAAGCTATTGCTTTCAGAAATAAGGCCCACATCTGTGACAATTTTGATTCCAATCACTTTCCAAAATGGCAGCCAGAATGGTTCAGTTGATGTTGAATGACCTAAAACAATTGTTTTGTATTGTAAATGAACAAACAATTGTTTTGTATTGTAAATGAACAAACAATTGTTTTGTATTGTAAATGAACAAACAATTGTTTTGTATTGTAAATGAACAAACAATTGTTTTGTATTGTAAATGAACAAACAATTGTTTTGTATTGTAAATGAACAAACAATTGTTTTGTATTGTAAATGACCGGTACTATGTAATACCAATACCCCCAAATTGAATGGGACAGCATTCACTACATGTCTATGATAAAGCCTAGGGGCTGTAGATCTAGTTTTAGTATTCTAAAATATCCAAGATGGCTGTAAAAGGTTAAAATAGCTGAAAAACAGTGTTAGTTTATTGTTAGTATTACTCGTACATTATATATGATCACATTATTATATCTACAGCTTTTAAGCCATCCAGTTAATGTGTTTGTATATGTGACAAGGATGATTGAATTGTATAGACTCCATTTTGACAATGTCATGTTATTAAGATGGGCATTATAATGAACATTTCATTAAAATTATCTCCAAATGGCCAAAATAATTACCACGGGTGGCCACCAATTGATAATAATATATATGACCAGAATAAAATATGGAGTCTATACCATTTAATCATATACTTTGTCACCTACAGATACGTTTACTTGGTGGATTAAAATCTATAATCTTTTGGTCATATCTAATGTAACACTAGCAATAAAACTAATACTGTTTTTCAGTTATTTTAACATTTTGCAGACATCTTGGATACTTTAAAATACTCAAACTAGATCTACAGCCCCTAAACTTGATCATAGACATATGTTAAATGCTGTCTTATTAGATTTGGGGGTATTACTATTACATAAAATGGTCATTTAACAATTGTTTTAGGTAATTTAACATACACTTAACCATTCTGGCAGCCATTTTGGAAAGTGATACAGAATCAAAATTGTCAAAGAGATGAGCCTTATATCTAAAAGAAAAAGCTTAGCAGTTTTAGAACATACTATTTCGTGAATGTGATGTAATACTGTATACACTCTTACAATGTCTATTGTGGATTATCATTCACTCGTGTAGACTATTTTAACATTTACAGCGGCCGTTTTGGTGGCCATCTTGGATTTAATGTACATTTACAATGCAAATATACTGGATATGAGTTACGAGTGGTCTAATAAATACATCCCGATGTTATACTTTCTTCATACATTTTGGTTGATATTATACCATTTTATGGAATTTCGACAATTTGTTCAGTTATTTTGGGATCCATTTGGTGGCCATTTTGGATTTTTAAGTATGCTAACAAAGCAAAAATACTAGATATGAGTTACTAGTGGTCTAATACATACATCCCATCATTAAAACTGTATTACATCTTACATTTAGGTTGATATTATCCCATTTTATGGAATTTGACAATTTTTGCAGCCACTTCGGGAACCATTTTTGGGCCACTTTGGCAGCCATTTTGGATTTGAACTATGTTAACAAAGCATGAATACTGGATATGAGTTACTAGTGGTCTAACACATACATCCCATCGTTAAAAATATATTTTCATCATACATTTCGGTTGATTATGCTATTTCATGGAATGCTGACCACTTTTTACCATTTTTGGCCATTCATTTGGCGGCCATTTTGGTTTTAAAGTATGTTATCAAAGCAAAAATACTAGATATGAGTTTCTAAGGGTCTAACACATACATCCCATTGTTAAACTATACTCTGATCATACATGTTGGTTTATATATGCCAATATATGGAATTTTATCATTTTTGGTGGCCATTTTGGCGGCCATTTTGGATTTAGATGTGTTAACAAAGCAAAATATCCGGATATGAGTGTCTAGTGGTCTAATACATACAGTACTGCGTTATTTACATCCAACAGAGTTTCCAATATTCATCATAAGTTTATTAGTGTGCTTTTTGTTTGCATTTTGGCGGCCATTTTGAAAATGTGCTGATAACACACAGAAAGCTACCGCTTTGAATTTGCTATCAATCATATTCTGGTTTCATGGATCCATACCAATACAAAAATCATTATTAGCCTTACTCCCTTGACATGGTACTGACCGACCCTATGGGCTCATGGACTAATAATGTTAATACTATACTCAACATGGCATAATGTTGCAATACTGCTAATTTGAGGTAAAAAAGAGAACTCTGGCAAATTTAACAAGTACATTTCATATAATTTTATTGCAAACATTCACAAAACAAGTAATATCTTCAATATATCTCCTAATCAACGCTTATATATATGTAATTCACTGTTTAATTGTCCGTTTTTCGATAATAGGCATTTTAAGATTTTTCAAAAATACCTATCTTTCTGGAAACACTGCTGCCATGTTTAAAGATTACCCACACTTTTCTCATTGAAATTCAATTGAGCAACATTGTTACTCTCTACATGCAAAATATCTTTGAAAAAAAAGTGCCACTTTCAGGGTTAACGGTGATTAGATTTGGCTAATAATTGATAGTTTGTAAAAGGGACGAAACACCCCTATTTGGAAACATGGTATAGTCCAATTGCAAATACCAAGATTTTTTTTTAAATATGGATTAGTTTGACTGTGGCAGTCCCCTTTCATATATAAAAACAAGAATTTGTAAAAAGTATTTTGTATGCTACAAATGTGGGATCCAAGTTGAGCTAAAATTAGCATTTAAAACAGCAAAAAATGAGAAAAATCATCAAATTAATGGAATTGCCCGTTACCATGGTAACATACATGTGACACCAATTTTTTTTCCATATTTGTTGACTTTGACCATAGGTCCATCCATGCACAAGGTATGAAGAAAATTCATATTTTTCAGTCTGCCACATTTTTCAACATTTCCTTGATTCTTACTGAATATGGTTCTTAATAGCCATACAATTGTATTTCAATGAAACTCGTATCTGCTCCCGTCTGGCTCGTGTCCCAACCCCCTAATGTATTGCTGCCCTCATTTGGTCAGAATTAGCCAATCTTGTTTTTGTAGTTCTCGTCAGCTGACTTTTGAGAAGACGTTTCGTTTCGTCCTTGGTCTTTATTTCAAAGAAAACGGTCATTATTGCCGATATGGAGCAGGTAAATTTGCAAGAATTTAGGTCTTTCCATACTGCATGTTAAGGCAATAAAAACAACTTGTATTTATCAGAAATATCCACCGAATCCTTAGCTGTGATTGTGTTCTCAAATGCTAGATTGCCAAATTTGGCAATGTTGGCAAAAAGTAACAATGTCAATGACAATGTACTTTAATTTTATTATTGAATGAAGACTGTAGTGTATGCCTATAGTAGTGGGATACTATTTCTAGTCTCGAGAAATAAACGTGTTAAGTTTTGAAATTTCACACATGTGGCAATATCTTCAATAGACATAATAGATCTTGCATACAGATAAAGAACAAAGGCTAAGCTGAGCACAACATTCAACAACATTCAACAACAACAAGGCAGATCATCAGTCAGATATATCACCATCATTTTATGCAAAACTGCAATCCTGTATTTCGGGGGGTTAAATTGATTTGACGTCATGATGAATGATGTACATGTCATGTGCAGTCAATTCTTATATAAGTGGGTGTGGTTTTGGATGTTGATTGGTTTTTGGCGGATTTTCAGTCGATACGCACTATTAATTATTTTGAGACAATGTTGTTGTATAGTTTGGGGCGGGGCCTGATTCATTCGAATAATAATTCCTTTAATTTTAGTGCGCATGATCATCGCGTTACGGTTAGGGTGCCCTACTAGGGTTAGTATCATATCTCGTCAAATGAGGGTGCTATTTATGTAACAGGGTTCGATTCATAAACTTGTGACCTATTTTTAATCTTGACTTGATGTAAATTATGACATATAAGGGGTGAGAATTTGGGGTTGAGACCCAGAAATTTGGTTTCTACATATATTCTTTTACTTAGAAAACATTGACATGCCCCTACACAAAGTCGCTGGCGTATGCGTTGTGCGTGTAACGCATCGTTGCCATTTGCGCGTGCACTAAAGAACGAGATTAATTCGAAACAGGAAGTTGGTAAACAGTTCGCTGGATTCGCCGATTTTATTTATAGGGGACTATTTGTTGTTTGATTAAAATAAATCTAACAAACTGCATTATTTTATGATAAAAGATCAAAATAACCAATAAACTAAATAAGAATGAGAATAAAATATATTTACTATATACGATGGTCTTATAATATATTTGTGTCGTCATGTATGGCCGAGCCCTGCGGCGACCATACACGACTCTAAATATGGTACAGCCTATACATTATAAGACCATCGTATATATAGCAAAACAGCTAAGAACTATATTTTATTCTAATTCATGCATGATTATGAAGTATACAAGTAAGCAATAGCTACGTGAAGTTAGGTATAGTATACAAGTATGTGGTTTATTCCGTAAAATCAATTTATCCCCCCAAAATACAGGATTGCCTGTAAAACAAACTGCTAAATAATGAATTGCTGCCTTATTCCGTATGTGAGACCATACTTGGCCGAGTATACTCGGCCAAGCATGTAGCCTGTGGCCATTATTTCATTGAAAAGGTGCCACGCCAGCTTACACAGACAGACTGCACCGTGGCACTGGGGGTGGTTAGGGTTAAAGCAGTATATTTTAGCATAACACATTATGCATAACATTGGGGGGCGGGTGGGTGATTGCATCTATAGGCCATCTCCGCCATCAAATATTGAGTCCCCCTCGAGGCTCGCCCCCCATATATACGCCTATGATTGTTATTGTACATGTACTTGTTTATAACTGGGGAGCACATAAGACTCGATTTAAGAGTATGTGGACCAGGAGCTACTTTGTCACTTTTCTGACAAAAGTAGCTCCCGGTCCTATACTTTGATGTGCAAAATTTGAAAATACAGGGATCTAAAACTTGGCAACCAGGGGTCAAAAACTCCAAGCTCCCGCTTAAATCAAGGCTTGGGAGCACACATGGTTTTGATCCACCAGCCAGTGTGACTCAATTACACTTTGAGTTTAAATTTGTTTACCCGCCAGTCGGTCGGGTACTTTTGCATCTTCACCAACCCAACACAAAAGTTACTAGCTGTTGGCAGATGTGTGCTATTTCCAGGCCTGATCAATACAGCCCTTTTATGGCAAAAGAATGTATCTTATGTAGTTTCCTAACCTACTTTTAACATGATCAAAGTTAGCTTTTTTCTCCATAAATCATGTAGTGGTAAAAGGCAGTATATTACTTTTATTGTCTTTACAAGTTGCAACCTTTTCCTAAGTGAGGCTATTGAACCAATTTAACATAATCCATGTTAAAAGGAAGTATATCATTAGGAAAGTACATATAAGATACATCCTTTTGCCGTAAAAGGGCTGAATACCTCTGTGATACATTCCAGATGCTGTTGATGAGCAGGCGAGATGCGCCGTTCAAGAACCGCCTCATCTAAATAGCCCACCCTGATTGATTAAACCATCTAACATAAAGATAGTTTTGAGAAAGTTCTTTTTTTCTTTTTTTCTGCGTAGACGGTGGACTCTTTGCTGGCTTCGTTGGCCGGCATGGGATTTGAACTAGAGCAATGCCAAGCTGCTGTCAATGCTGGCAAACTCACAGTCCAGGATGCTGTTGAATGGTTAGTATTTAGACTTAGAAATTATGTTCGTAATAAACAAGAACATTTTGAAAAGATGAGCTGGGCTTGGGCCGATGCCCTGTGAACCAAATAAATTCAGTCAACTCAAAATGATAGTTCTTCTCCAGAAAAAACCCTTCTAAGAAATACACCTAGCACATAAAGTCCCTGACCAGGTGCTTTAAGGTTGGCTAATTCAAAATATATGATCGGTACCAAAAATCTGAGACATACATTAAATGAGCAAATTTCTTCTCCGCAGTTTGATACCTCATTCAACAAAATCGAATGGATACTTTTAAAGTTACGTTGATTTCAATGACCGTGCATGCAACAGAAATGTTGCACTAGGTATAGGAAATCATTGATTTGTGTGTGATTTACCATAGACGGTAAAAATCAATGTTTTACCCGTCTATGGATTTACGCACTGAAAAACTCACAGCTTATCAGCTAAGACTTGTATTCTTCACAGCCAGATACACCCTTTGTCCCGCACATTGCGGTTATCACTAAAGACCCATTCATCTGTCTCGTTCAGATAGCACACAGTTATGACAGTAATCACACACAAATCAATGATTCCTATACCTAGTGCAACATTTCTGTTGCATGCGCGGTCATTGAAATCGCCATAACTTTAAAGGTATCCATTCGATTTTGTTGAATGAGGTATCAAACTGCGGAGAAGAAATTTGCTCATTTAATGTATATCTCAGATTTTTGGTACCGATTATATATTTTGAATTAGTCAACCTCAAAGCACCTGGTCAGGGACTTTATGTGCTAGGTGTAAGTAAGGGATTCAGCACCTCTGGACCCAATATTTTGAGCCCCAGATCTTAGAAACATGATCATTTGGTCTACGTCTACCCTTGCTACCGTCACATCTTAGGATAAAATAAATAGTTCTTTTAAATTCTCCTATATTAATCATAACAATGATTCTCAATCAACAATTGCTTTTTAACAGGCCCTTTAACACAGTACAACACAGGCAAGTGCGTATAAGTTTTTGGATCACTGCGTTCATGCCTGATACACCCACAGCAATCATGCTAATGCAGCAAATTGATCAAGAATTGTTGGCTTCGTTTATAGTAATCCAACATTTCCCTTTCAATACAGGTTATTACAGGGTGGAGACAGGGATGTTATAGCAACAAGATCAACACCAGCTCTTAGTCTACGTCAACAAAACACAGCACCGCAGGTATGGTCATTTTAAGGGGCTCAAAATCATAAGGGAGGAAGGAGCCTTAACCTAACTTTACCTAGGGGCAATCCCATAATTGCAGCTTAGGTGTGTTTAGTGGTCATTTAGACTGTTTAGTGGTCATTTAGGCTGAATCCTTCTTATCTTCACTCTCTACACACAGCCCTGGTGAGGTTACTCAATGTGAAGACTGACAAAATTCAGTTCCGTAACTGTGTGCTGATCAGCTCATGATTATGCCAAGAATAAAGAAAGATCTGTCTCACCTCCCGTGCATAAGTATATGGAGTCACTTCTGCCGCATAGCCCTATTTGCTGGGCACAAATGGGTATGTTTAAAGATGGCAGCCATATGGAGGGATGTGGGGACCCGGTCTAACTGGTCATTATATTAAAATATCATCACATCACACATCCAGACAGCAGTTCAGTGCAAATAGCCAATGGCCAGGGATATGTTGGGGAAATGGGTTGCATTATGGTTTGTTAACAATTTGAACTTTTTTGCACAAGCCCGACTGACCCAGAATTTTCCAGTTTAATATGAAGCGAGTTTGTTGGTTTTTTCATCACACACGCGTCTGTGATGTTCTGGGGACTATAAATTGCGAATCACTTTATTGCATAGTAAAAACGTTATGTTGTGTGCATTCTTTATACTGTACAGAACACTGGATCGTCATCAGAGAGTAGCTATTTACCATTCAGTCTTCCACCTATCCCGGTCGATCAGCCGCCCGTCTCCCCTACATCACCGCCCACCACACAAGCACCGCCAGCAAGCACAACTCCAGCAGCGAGTGCATCACCACCTTCCAATGTTGTTGACAGAGAAGGTCTTACGTCCACAAGTCCAGATGTATCGTCCAATGTTGTCAGCCGCTTCAATCTTACGGACCAGAAGAGAGGAGAAAAGGATAGATACGAGAAAGAAGAGAGGGAGAAAGCACAGGCGGAGGCGAGGGAAAAGAGACGACGAGAAAAAGAGGTTCGATTTCATCATCATGAAATGTATTCATCAGGATTTGGATGTATTAAGGCTTTATTAAAAAAATCTTTTGTCTCAAAGCTCTTCAGTTTTTCAAAACCTAATGCGGAATGCAGTTTTTAAGTGTGTTTTTTTTTTTAAATATAAAATATTGAAATCCTTGTAAAAGTGACCTTTTGTATTTTAAAATAAAATGATGTGATCAATAAAAATCTGTGAAATTTTGGGGGAAAAAAATATTAAGATTTTTGTTTTTCTAATGCGCATCAATAAACTAACGCGGGCGAGAGCTTTGAAACAATTAAAAAAAAAAATTTAGCCTAATATATTTGGAAATGATTCATATTGAATAATCTAGAGAGGCTCACCTGTTCTTGTTTCATATAATTCCATTAGTCTAATTTGCTACATTCCTCACGGCGATTCTGCGCCATCCAGTTCTGTTGTTGCAGAATTTGATGATGAGTGGACACAAGGATTACCTAGTGGATCCAAGAAATGAATGGGATTGATAGAGAGGACACAATGATAACAACCTAATGAATGTATAGACCATGTCACCGATTGTTGATCAACAATGTTAAGGGAAGTGTCAACCCTGTTATTTTGATTTTTGCTTCTAAGTTTGAAAATATTGAATAAAATATATAAAAGTATACATATCTAGATAGGAAATTAAACAGGGAATCTGATTGTGCCATCAATTCAATACAAGAAATGCTACATTTTGAGAAATGAACCCAAAAAAAGTTTTTTGACCCACTTTTTTTCTGAAAGCATACCTAAAAAACAAAAATTGGTAATTGGTTGAAAATAGATTGTTAGTTAGCGAACAGTTTATTTTCACTCTAAAAACTATGATTTTGAAGTAATTAAGAATCGTATCGCTCTGTAACTCGGAGTATATTTATGATTTATGATCAGAAATGTAAATCTGCAAGAAAATCTAATGCATGCATACGGCAGGCAAGATTTTGTTTGGCAGGCAATTCGCGCGCACATCGACCAGCAAGCTTTTTGACCTTTTTTTTATTATCTTTTATTGTTTATTACTATCATAACTTTCACATCACCATTCACATAGTTTCATTGTATTATCGTTACATGTATAACACATAATTTTCACATTTTACATAGTTTCATCATGTTTACATTTCATATCATATGCTTTTCATCATGTTTACATCATTGCATAACATTACGTATATCATGTATAGCACATTTTCATGCTTTTCAGCAAGTTTATACATTTTCATATGCATTTTTGGCATGTTTACAATCATGTTCATTGCATATCATTACATAACATTTTCATATGTTTTTCAGCCTGTTTACATTGCAAATCATATAAGCAAATTGTCATATGCTTTTCAGCATGTTTACACATTTTCATTTGCTTTTCAGCATGTTTACATTCACATGATTTTCATGGTTACATTTCATATCATTGTATATCATATGCTTTACGCATGTTTACACATTTTCATATGCTTTTCGGCATGTTTACATTCATGTTCACATATACTTTTCATTGTTACATTTTATATCAATTACATGTATAACACATTTTCATATGCTTTTCATCATGTTTACATTGCATATCATTACATAACACGTTTTTATATGCTTTTTGACCTTTTGACCCAGAGGTTTATGTTACCACTGCTTGAGGTCACTGCGCAGGAATTGGATCAAGTACTTAGGCTTTCACAGGAACCCCGACATTGTGAATGCTCTATTGATCACTCAAATACACTCTAACTTCAATGCACAGAGGTAGATGAGTAAAACAGTAAAGCACTGATTAAGAAGCCACCCTCATCCATCCCATATTTGTTTTTGTTTTTTCCTTACAGGCAAAAGTCCAGATTCTGCGCGAGATTCAGGCTGACAAAGAAGCCCGCCAGATGAAAGCAAGCAAGGGTGCGACAACAACTGCAACGGAACAAACTCCCATGGATACAGCATCCAGTTCAAAGAAGACCCGGGAGGAGGAAATGGAGTCTGGCGTACCTGAGAAGCGGCAGCAGAAGCCTCCACCTGCAGCACCAGCTGCACCGGCTTCACAGACATGTACTCTACAGGTGTGTTCAAGGGATGAATTAATCATTGAGCTAATTAGCTGTTTGTTGGTTGTTGTTTTTTTCTCTCTTTTTAACTCTAAGCCTCTCTTTTTAACGTTAAAAAATACTACGCCAACTTTAGGCCGAAACAAATTGTTTGTTTGTCCAAGAGGGTCCTCAAAAGGTAGGGTCGGTAGGTCGATTTTGTTTCTTCTTTTTTCTTTTTTTGTTAGTTGGGGTTCTGGCCCAGTCCTAGCCAGCACGCCGAATTCTGAACCGTGTCAGATCTTTTGGAAGGACGACCCATACTTGACCCAAAATAACTCGCATAATACTTCATGGTATGGGGTCACATGAAGGGTCACCTGGGGTCAATTTAGGATATATACGGGACTTTGGAAAAAAAAGAGTTAAAAAAAAGAAAATATTGATTTTTTGAAGAAAAAAAAGAAAGAAGTTACACAGTCGGGACTATAGTACACGGTCGGTCGGACGTGGACGAACAAACAAACACATTTTGGACCTTTGCTGGTAGCATCTACTTCTAAGGCTTATCTCATTTTGCAATCATGGAGGGCTATATAATGCTGAATGCTAGATATGAGGAGCAGGACACTTGGCCATACAGACAGTGACATGGACTGCCACACCTGCAACCCAGGTTTGATCTCGCACCGGCCGCTTTTCCCCCTAAATTTGATTTCTTACATCTCCTGTGAGTTAATCGCCAAAACCATGTTAGGGGTTTGGATAAAAGAATAAACTGAAATTACTGAAAACAATTTACTGAAATTAGAGCCTCCTGAATTTTCATTCTTAACTTGATGTGTGGTTGTGTATGAAGAAATACAACCTCAACCTTGTCAATTCTAATTCTAAGCCTTACACTTTTTCAGATACGATTACCATCAGGGCAGAGTCTCCGCGAGAAGTTTGACGCCTCCGCAACGCTCCAGGTGGTGAAGGACGAGGTGCACCGCAAACAACCCGAAATTTCTGGGATTGCGTTTATGCAGGTAATATAGGAAGGGAAAATGGCAGGGCTCGTTTGGTTATCCGTAACGTCCCATTTTGGATATGTTGTAGTTGCCAGACATGTTGTATACTTCATCTATCAAACTGTGCGCAGTGACTTTCATTTAGGCGCAAGTACCAAAAATCAGCTTTAATTGCATGGATGCTGAAGTCAGTTCAATACAGTCTTGCACGCGATAATGATTTGCAATCATCCGAGTACACTCTAAGGTCACTGCACAAAAGTGAAATAAATGAAGTATAGTCATCATAGGACACTTGTTCTACTGGGAAATCAATAAATAACTGAATCCTAAAGTACACATTGTCCCCCTCCCCCCTTCTGAAAATGTTGTGCCCTTAATTGAAATTTATCCCCTAAGAAAAGTCTAGAATTTTGATGTTCCAATTTGTTCCAAATTTTTTGCAGTACATTGTATCGTCTTTAAAAATACTTATATAATATAATATTGAGTGATTTAACCGAGACACACCCCAAATGTTATGTTATTTTGGGGTTTTTTGGTAAATAAGCGAACATGCGACAATTTCATTTATAAATGCCTGTTTTCAAACTTGACCTTTACACTTTCGTTGTATGCCAACAGCCTTTTCCGCACAGATTGTTCATAGAAGCAGATCTGAGTTCCACTTTGGCCCAGCTACAGCTGACCCCAAGTGGATGTTTAGTTGTGAGGTCAGATTCGCAAGGACCACCAAACAAAAGTGAGTCTGAAAATAATGCGATTTTAGGAATTTAATCCTGTTTCAGCATGATTTGTTACAAATGAACGATGAAAGCTTTCATTTGTCTTTGGATTGTTTTAAGAGAACAGCACCGAGTGAAACAATACTGAAATGCGAAGACAAAGAAAAATAAACCTACTTGTTCACAGGCAGACAAATCTTTCAAATAGGTCGGCCGGGAAGGTTTTTTCCCCGTAAAATAAAACCCACTATGGTATTTAATTTTTCAAAAAAACACAAAAAAACCCCTATAGTATATCATTTCATTATTTTAATTGAAGGGGAAAATTAAGTATTTATGAAAAATTGATTGATTGAGTTGTTTTATTGTACATCTGAGCTAAAGCAATTTTGAATTTTAGTTTGGACAAAACTTTCTTGTTACATTGTTAAAGAACTCTGAAAATCAGTACTCACATAATCAGCCCGTCAACAAATCAATGCAAGAAACATTGGGGTTTTTCTCCATTTTCCATGAAATTTCCAAGCAAAAGAAACTTATTGCACCAGCCTCACTACACAAACTGCCTTCTTCTATTTTATTCAGTTTGCAAAAAATATTTACAGTGAACAAATCAGCCAACATAGTTTTTCGTTTTCATACTAGCATACAGATATTTTGTTGTTATTTTTTATTCCAGTGCAAAGAAGCGAAGTGGACCCATCCCCGCCTGAACCACAACCAGCCACTCCTCCTGAATCGCATCCCCCCGGAGACCATCGACCCTTACCCCCTCGACCACTCCCTCCTGGAATGTTTCCAGCGGGAGTCCAACCGGTTGTCCCTGGGTTCAACCCACAAGGTAGAATAGCTCCAATGGGCTTTATGAGACCACCGAGGCACATGTCCCCAGCCATGGGACCAGTAGGACAAGCTGCAGGACCTGGACATTCATGGGGAAAAGGAAATATTCTTAGTGCGGGTGAAGGGGAGCAAGAAGGGGGACAGGAGGGCAGGGAAGAGGAGGGGGCCAATCAGGAAGGTGAAGGACAACCGCGAGACGGGCAAGAAGTTGAAGAGGAGCAAGAGGAGAATATGGTGGTAGGGGACGAACCTGTAGGTATGTTACTTAGGATTCCTTGTTAGATATGTCTATTATGAACTGATATCGTGCAAAATAAATGCCTTAGTTTTACAGGCATGTCACCTGCATTTTCAATTTTTACAGTCATAGAGAACTCAGTGGCCACATTCAATTGTCACGTTGAAAATAAAGGTTAAAAATGTTATGGCAACATTTACTGTCGTAAACTGTGACATACATCCTTTTTCATGCATATAAGTGGAATCAAGCTGTGCACCGTGTGTTCAAGTTGTGGACTAAGCTTACACATATTTGATTCAAGCATCATTGCCACTTTTAATTTCGCGAGTCTCAGCTACTCTCAAAATTCAGGAAATGTAATACCCAACAGGGATTTGACATATCAGCTTTTAAAACTGGTTTAGCTATTTGTAAACTAAACCCCTTTTCAGGCATTATTGTAATTTCCAATCATAAGTGCACTATAATAGCGCTTGTCATTTGTTTGTAGTGATTTATCACATCCCTGACCTCATTAAATTGAAAAGTGTTTTGAACACTAATCTGAGCAGAGTTGACACCCTCTCTTTTTTGCACACATCACCTCTGTTAATGTCCAGGTGCCATTGTAGAGGATGCTGAGTTTGAAGGTGGAGGCAGTGATGATGATGATGATGATGATAATGATGAAGATGAGGCAGGCATCCATGGCAACAACCATCCTTGGGGTGTTCCTGGTAGGCGAGGAGGAGATTGGCCACTGGAACGACAAGGGCACTTTGCTTTTGATGGTATGTATATGGACATCCTCTCTCTCTCTAACAAATTGATGAATGAGGTGTCACCCTCAGCATTAGGCGACAAAAACCTGTTCTACAGGCAAATGAACCTCTCAGGTAGTATAGGTTAGTCTGGCGCATTTGGGTGTGTTTTTTTCTCAAAATTGTCGTGAACATTTTGGTGAAATTCAACTCTTTTTTCTTTTTTAAACAATTTCGAAACATTTCATTTATTTGTAATTAAATAAATTTAAATTTTTGTGTAAAAGGGTGTTGTTGTTTTTTAATTCAAAATAAATGGATCACTCGGGAGAGGGGAGGGGGTCGTTGATTATGGTCAATTTGCATGTGACGAGAATTCTGTTTCTGATCTTTGTTTAACGATTAATGTACTTTAATATGCCAGCCATCCTTTGTGCCAATTTTAGGACAGTCTGTTGGGAAACGAATCTGCATTTTCGATGTTTACGGTCATAGAGTGCACAACGGCCACTCTCAATTGTAAAGTTGCACATAGAAAAATAGTTTCATAATTGAAACCATGTTTCATTGCTAAATTTTCAGATTTACAAATTTTATATTGACTCCTGGAGCATTAAAGTAAATTGATCATTGTTTGGATTGATATTACCATATAACTGACAGCTATACAGCCAAGAAATAAGTGCATCACACCCATAGTATGATTTAAAAGACAACTGGAAACAAAATTAATACAAATTAAATGTAAAATATAGCATACAATTCATAACTTGGCTTAACGTTTCCTATCTGAGTAAAATCCTAAATCATATGTTTTTTTAAGCAATACACATTAATATTGCAAGATACGAGGGGTATCAAAAAGTTCTTGAAATCACCAAGAAATGAAGAAGCCAGACAGGTTTTTTTGATATGTGACCCTTCAGACATCTTTAAAAAGTCAATGTACAAAGTCACACATTTCTCCCACTTTTTATTACCTGTCTACAGACTACCATTGTAGAGATCCTCAGATTGACCGCCATTGATTGATCCTCAGATTGCGTTATTCACCAAAACAGCAATAAATAGTGTTAAGTTTTGACAGAAAGGGGTCAAAGGTCATTACAAACCAGCTTGGTGACAATAATCTTATGGGTAACATGGGGTGTACACAGATTGACCCCTAATGACCCTACATGACCTTTGACCCCTTTCTGTCAACACTTTAAACCATTTATTGCTGTTTTGGGAATAAGGCAATCTGAGGATCAATCAATGGTGGTCAATCTGAGGATCTCTATAATGGCGCGCGGTCTGTGGACTGGTAATAAAAAGTGGGAGAAATGTGTGACTTTGCACGGTGACTTTTTAAAGATGTCTGAAGGGTCACATATCAAAAAAAAAGTTTCTGGCTCCTTCACTTCTTGGTGATTTCAAGAACTTTTTGATACCCCCTCGTATGTGGGCATAATATAATCCTTTGCACAAGGTGGGCATAAAATAATCCTTTGCAGAAGGATGTATAGAGAAAATATAGGAAATTCATAACTTGGCTTGACATTTCCCATCTGAGCAAAATCCTAAATCTTATGTATTTTAAGTAAAACGCATTGCAAGATATTTGGGGATAACTACATAATCTTTTGTGTGTGCAGAAGGAGCCCGTCGTGATTGGGGTGGCGGACGCAGACTCGGCGGAGACGCGCTCAACTTTGAGTACGGTTTTGGTGCGCAGAGGCGACCGGATCAGGAAGAAGGAGCTGAGGTCGAACAGCCGGATCGGCAAAGAGCAGGTATTGCAGGTTGCAATTCAGACCTAAAAGTTTTAGCTTTTCATCTGGTTTTAGCTTTTATGTTGCTCAAATAGTGTGTTTTCCGCCACTTTTTGACCTATTTTACTAGGATTTTACACTCACTTTTTGATCTTCTTTCAGTAGTTTCAGTGTAACTAACGAATGTTTCAGGTCTAAATTCTTATTGGCCGTATAAGAAGACAGGGAGATGTGTACTAGTTAGTCACCTTGGCTTGTTTTGCGATAAATGCATGTTTTAGGATCTCAGGGTTTCAGCCTGCTTTATGCAAAGCACTTTCACTCAAATGTCATAGGCACACATCTAAGTTATGTAAAGGCTTCCATGTATTTAATTATATACATTTCTGCCACCTTCATAATCTGACTTCGTAATTGATTTTTGCGTTGGAAAATTTGATTTTCAAGAGCTTTAAACCACAAATGTATGGGCTGTTGACACAAAGTTGAGTAAATGAGGATCCTCTATAGCAGGATGTCTGAGAGAAGGGGAAAGAGGTAGTTTTCAGGGCGGTGCAAAACCCCCTGAGAACTACCGGCCGATTGGTTAAAAAGATGGATACATCATTTATTGCACCAATGAGAGACATTGTTAGAATAATTGTATCCCTGATAAAGATGGGAGTGAAACATTTTACAAGCTGCATTTGAATTGGCTATTCATATGAGTACATCTTGTAATATACCAATCAGAACAACTTTATAGACAGGTAGACCCCAGGAGGTTAAGTTTTTGAAATGACTTTGATTTCAAAATGGATTTCACCAACGACACGTCTTTGATGCACCCCTCACGTAAAATTCCTTACACCCTTTTTACAGCTGCTGCTGCTTTACAGAGACTAGCAGTCGGATCACAACCGTCCCCCTCAAGGACACGGTCGCATCACGACAAACCAGTCGCTACCCTACTGCACGCCTGTCTCAGGTGCATCAGCAAGCGATTTGAGGGACACTCTCAACACCCGGTCACGTCCTTGGATGCCTTGCCCCCACAGCTAGCCCTTAGTCTCATAGATGAACTGAAGAAGGCTGGAGTGCTGAGGCCTAAGACACTGCAGATGTTCCTGCCATGGTTAGTAAATCAACTCTATTCCTTACAGCAGCGAATTAATACAGAAGAGCATGGATGTGCACCAACACGTACACCATGCATTATATGCAGCCCATGCAAGATGTGTGCATTTGCCAAAATCATGTGTGTACGCTTGGATTACTTTTGATGCGGATTGGTAAAAAAACCACCAATTCTCACCTATCTGGAACCGACCAAACCATAGCACATTTTATCATTTTCATTTTCATTTTCAAAGGCGTCACTGAACTCTAATCGGTGCATCAAAACTTTTGTAAACAATTGAGGACCCTAGATCTAAAAGGGGGTTAAGTCACAATCTTGTGAAATTGTACTTAAGTATCAGTTTCTGATACAAGGAGGATCTCTGCACCCTCTGTTCAAATGTTACAGTTAAGTCATGTGGTAAAGCTATGTAAGAGTCCATGGGAGGTACAACCCGAGTGGGTCAAGTCCACACATGGACACAATGAAACCCAGTTGTTGCCATTTTTCTCAATGTGACTTAACCCCCTTTTAGATCTAGGGTCCTCAATTTTACTTGACTCAAGTCACATCTGAGTGACTTTAATTTACTTAACGTGACTAGAGAAGATTTGATTGTTTATTTTATTCTTTGCAGCCATTTGCAGCATCTGGTTTTAGACTCCTACAAGTACACAACCAATGAATTAGTGCAAACATTAAGGTACCATACCAGCTTAACGAGGCTTAGTCTCAATGGTTGTCCTCTTATCACAGACCAGGCTGTTCCAGTTATAACATGTAAGTTGATCCCAATCAACCAATGAATTAGTGCAAACATTAAGGTACCATACCAGCTTAACGAGGCTTAGTCTCAATGGTTGTCCTCTTATCACAGACCAGGCTGTTCCAGTTATAACATGTAAGTTGATCCCAATCAACCAATGAATTAGTGCAAACATTAAGGTACCATACCAGCTTAACGAGGCTTAGTCTCAATGGTTGTCCTCTTATCACAGACCAGGCTGTTCCAGTTATAACATGTAAGTTGATCCCAATCAACCAATGAATTAGTGCAAACATTAAGGTACCATACCAGCTTAACGAGGCTTAGTCTCAATGGTTGTCCTCTTATCACAGACCAGGCTGTTCCAGTTATAACATGTAAGTTGATCCCAATCAACCAATGAATTAATAGTGCAAACATTAAGGTACCATACCAGCTTAACGAGGCTTAGTCTCAATGGTTGTCCTCTTATCACAGACCAGGCTGTTCCAGTTATAACATGTAAGTTGATCCCAATCAACCAATGAATTAGTGCAAACATTAAGGTACCATACCAGCTTAACGAGGCTTAGTCTCAATGGTTGTCCTCTTATCACAGACCAGGCTGTTCCAGTTATAACATGTAAGTTGATCCCAATTAACCAATGAATTAGTGCAAACATTAAGGTACCATACCAGCTTAACGAGGCTTAGTCTCAATGGTTGTCCTCTTATCACAGACCAGGTTGTTCCAGTTATAACATGTAAGTTGATCCTAATCAACCAATTAATTAGTGCAAACATTAAGGTACCATACCAGCTTAACGAGGCTTAGTCTCAATGGTTGTCCTCTTATCACAGACCAGGCTGTTCCAGTTATAACATGTAAGTTGATCCCAATCAACCAATGAATTAGTGCAAACATTAAGGTACCATACCAGCTTAACGAGGCTCAAGTCTCAATGGTTGTCCTCTTATCACGGACCAGGCTGTTCCAGTTATAACATGTAAGTTGATCCCAATCAACCAATGAATTAGTGCAAACATTAAGGTACCATACCAGCTTAACGAGGCTCAAGTCTCAATGGTTGTCCTCTTATCACAGACCAGGCTGTTCCAGTTATAACATGTAAGTTGATCCCAATCAACCAGTGAATTAGTGCAAACATTAAGGTACCATACCAGCTTAACGAGGCTTAGTCTCAATGGTTGCCCTCTTATCACAGACCAGGCTGTTCCAGTTATAACATGTAAGTTGATCCCAATCAACCAATGAATTAGTGCAAACATTAAGGTACCATACCAGCTTAACGTGGCTTAGTCTCAATGGTTGTCCTCTTATCACAGACCAAGCTGTTCCAGTTATAACATGTAAGTTGATCCAAATCCCCCTGCCTGGTTCCAAAAGGAATAAGTGCTAATATTGGTTGGTGGAAGTGTTTAATTGGTCATAAATTTCAAGATATATTTTGTAAGGAATATTTGAAAGTTTTATTTATATTTAACAGACAGAAATTTAATTGAAGAATATAAATAAGCCAGCGTAACAGCAGGTTACAGCTACATGTTACAGCCAGACCTACACGTCTGTCTCTATTGATGTTGTTCAGTGAATGTCCATTCCCCACATGCTTGCCATGTTTGTTCGGGCTGGAGATGTAGCATGTATTTTGAATGCTATGTGCACACAGGTGGTTTTCCTAATACAATCGGTTGCGCTATAGTACCAATAGGAATGTCGCCCACTAGTAAATACTACTTGAAAGTATTGGCATTAGTTATGCTTACCTTTGACATACTATTGCGGACAATTTTAACTCTACATTTTTAGTAATTTGAATCTGACCATGACAGTATTCAAGCCTTGATGTTTGTTCTATTATCTCTTGCAGATTTGAAGAAACTTCAGCATATTAATCTCAGCAATAATAAACAACTTACTGATAACATATGTCATCCTTTAACCAGTAAGTAAAAAGATTTCCAACTTATTTACCTATTTCTGCTATTATGCCAATCAAATATTTTATAGCCTTTCAATATACTGTCATACAAAATCAAAAGGCCTTCACGTCACCGGAAAGGTGTAATCACTTCACTGAATGAAAAGGTTAAGTTAGCCACAAAAGCTTCTTTGAGGCTCTCTACTAACTCCTTAAAACTGTTCCTGTTCAAATAATGCCTACAAGATACTGATATATTGTAAACGTTCATACCTCTATTTTACGCAGAACTAACCAATTGTAAACGTTCATACCTCTATTTTACACAGAACTAACCAATTTAATAACAGCAGTATTAGAAGGTACAGGGGTGACGGATAGAGGGGTAGAGATCCTCATGGCAGGATCCTTACAACAACTCAACAACCTAAACCTGAGCAGAACAGTGGTCTCGGATGCAGTGTTTCTTCTACTAGCAGGTACGGTCAAAGTTCATGTATGTTTGTATATGACCCATAGGGTTAAAAGTGACAATCTAGATTAACTCACAATTCAACCTTAACCTGAGCAGAACAACAATCTCTGATTCCGTGTTTCTTCTACAAGCAGGTAAGGTCAAAGTTCATGTATGTTTATATGTGACCCATAGGGTTAAAAGTTACAATCTAGGTTAGCTCATAATTCACTTGTTGCTTTACCAAAAAAAATCATTTAGATCTAGGTACTGTATCATATCAACAATCTCTGATTCCATGTTTTATCTGCTTAGCAGGTAAGGTCAAAGTTCATGTATGTTTATATGTGACCCATAGGGTTAAAAGTTACAATATAGGTTAACTCAAAACTCACTTGTTGCTTTACCAAAAAAAATCATTTAGATCTAGGTACTGTATCATATCATTTTTCTCTAATATTATCCATTTTTCTTCATGTCCTTTTCTACAGGGTTCCCAAATTTGAAAAATCTGGGTCTAGAGGCAACAAAGGTAGGTGTACAATAAAATATTAAAGTATATTTCACTTACTTTCCCAAGAAAGTGATATCAAATTATCTGCACAGCATTTAAACATGTTAATCAAGTGTTGTAACTGTAGTTTGAAGGGGGGTGGCTAATTTGATTTGATTGTAACAAGGTGTACCCTAACTTAGTACCTTGTTTATTCCATGGTTTGTTTTTAACAACAGGTCACAACTTTGGAGAATTTAGAGCATCTAACTGGTCTCAAAACCCTGAACATAGCTAGGAATACAATTAAGCAAGAGGGTCTGCAGAGAGTGAAAAGATTACCAGCCCTTGTAGCACTCAATATCTCAAGATTGGAAGGCATATCGGGAGATGATGCCTTGCAGTGTATTCAAGGTGAGGACAATTTATCTATTTACAACTGTTAGGCAAACAACAATTTGTTGATTGTCCTCGTCCGCCCAACCATCGAAATCCTTCCGACCCAAAATCTTCTCCTTTTTTTTCTTCTTTTTTCTCAAACATTTCAAATCTTGTTTACACATTTAAGTCATAAATCAAAAATGATTCCTTCAAAAAATTACAACGCATCTTTAGGTGATCGTAACTTCCTAAATAAGTGTCGGAATAGAACAATTCAAACTAAAAAATGAATTCAAATTAGTTGGCTATAATTTGAAGAAAGCCATGTTTGATTGGGTTTTTTGAGACACCCTGTATATGCAAAACTGTGTTTGTGTGTATGACAAATGTGATGCATAACCTTAGTAAGGACATATTGTTGACTAGGCTTAGTTTAAATTAAATGATCAAATAACTTTAAAATATTAAAAATATAAAAAGCAAGACCTCTTTTTCTGTAAATTCTCAAAGATATTCCAATTTTTTACATTTTTTTATTTTGTCAGATAGTAACAAAATTCCAAAAGTAAAGCAGATGTACCCTTTGACCAGATGCATCACAAATTAGACCAATTTTAGTTCTAATGCTGTAAATGGAAATATTTCCACCAATGCAGGGGTGCGTGCGTACGTGTGTAAACCCGGAAGTGCGTACCGGACGCTTTTAAAAAATGACCACGCGTCATGATTGGTCAATCGTGAAATAGTCATGCGCATGCATGCACAATTGTTTGCGCATTTAATGCATCGGAAAGCAACTCCGCAAACAGCTTGAATTTCGTCCATAGCATTTTGACAGTTGAACAAACAAACCATAGCAAACCAGTTGAACAAACAGAGAAAAGAGAACAAGTGGTTCTTCAGAGCAGTGTACCTATACCAATGTTTGAAAGTCATCCTTCCTCCACTGTTTAGGGAGCACAGCACCAAGACGCTCTCCATAGACTTTACTGTTAGGAAAGGCTTTCTTAAATGGCTCTAGTTTCTATATTAGTGCGTTTGGTTCAATGCAATTTCGATATGTTTTACTCACAAGGGTAATCTACAACATATCTGAATATGAAGGTGACATTACCGTGCACTTTTTTTGATATAAGCCGCCGCATAACAACGTAGTGATTTGCCTACCTAAATTCGGTCTCCGGTCTGGATATCACCGCATGTGTAAATCGGTCCGTGAAATTAAAATTGACCTCAAATCACCTTGTCAGAACATCAACTACACATTTCAAACACAACATATTAGTGAAAAATTATATCATAAACCGTCAAAAAATAACTCTCTTTCCAGCCAAATAGGAACTATTGTCATACTCAACTTTGATTGATCGCGTCGATAGCGTGTCGCGATACCTATTTGGGTATGTGCTCCCTTATAGAGCACAAATTTGTTCAAAATCTTTCAAAATTGATATCAACTTTTTCAGCGTGAAATTTTGAACAAACTAGCCAAATAAAATGACAATTGAACAATCCGTTTTTGAAATATGATCTGACCACGGAGGCCGCATCTTCCGTAAAATCACTATTATTTTCCGTTTTTTTACTCTAGACGCGGCACGCTTTGATTTGTTAGGCCTACACTCACGAAATTCAAACTTTTTGACTCAAATCCAACTGATTTTTATTTTGATCAGTCTCTGATTATGTCGACCTAACCCACCTATAACACATCAACTGAAATAACGCCGCGTTTTTGTTTAAAAAAGAGCAACCACACGCCCCCTCCCCCTGTTTTTTAAACCGGACAAAGTTGGCCTATGCCATAAATACACTGCCCGTAGATATCAAAACGCATAGATTTGGGTGAAACCCGACTTTTGTTTATTGCATTGTGTAATACACCTACACTGGATCGGAGCACGCAGGAGATCGGGAACCTGGTGCTATAAGGGAGCACAGCACCAAGACGCTCTCTATAGACTTTACTGTTAGGGGTCGTCCATAATTTTCGCCATTTTCAGTTACGTACAAAGCGTACGTAAGAGGGGGGAGGGGGTCGAAATATACCCCAACCGTACGTAACTTAAATGGCGATCTTGCGAGGCGGGATTTTTTTTTTTAAAGTTCAAAATAAAATAAAATTTCGCCATTTATTGCGTACGTAACTCGAGGGGGGGAGGGGGGTAAAAAGTTATGTACGCTCTGTACGTAAGTGAAAATGGCGATAATTTTGGACGACCCCTTAGGAAAGGCTTTCTTAAATGGCTCTAGTTTCTATATTAGTGCGTTTGGTTCAATGAAATTTTGATATGTTTTACTCACAAGGGTAATCTACAACATATCTGAATATGAAGGTGACATTACCAAGCACTTTTTTTGATATAAGCCGCCGCATAAACAACGTAGTGATATGCCTACCTAAATTCGGTCTCCGGTCTGGATATCACCGCATGTGTAAATCGGTCCGTGAAATTAAAATTGACCTCAAATCACCTAGTTTAAATGTCAGAACATCAACTACACATTTCAAACACAACATATTAGTGAAAAATTATATCATAAACCGTCAAAAAATAACTCTCTTTCCCGCCAAATAGGAACTATTGTCGTACTCAACTTTGATTGATCGCGTCGATAGCGTGTCGCGATACCTATTTGGGTATGTGCTCCCTTTAGCACTGAAAGGAAGAGATAAATTGATGGCAGCTGTATCGTTGTGCCAAGTATTTTACTAACAACTGTTTGTTTTTTGTCTGTGCAGGAATGGAACTGATACAACTACAACTCCCAGATAGGCACACAACAACAGACCAAGGTTTACGCTGTATTGCAGGTAAGGACTACTATTCACTTGTGCTATCATGACATGACACTTTAAAACTCTATACTGATAGCGTATTATTGATAAGGCCTAAATAAAAAAAAGTTTGATTGGCGTAACCCGACCGACCCTATTTTTACCGCCGACCCTAAACATTTTTTTATTTTTATTTTTATTTTTATTTTAATTTTTTTAATTTTTTTAATTTAAAAAAAAAAAGTGTGAGAAAAAGAACAAAAACAGTGAAAATGTGTATTTGTGCCATTTATTTATGTCTGTATGGTATATGTGTGCTGGTATGTATATAAAATGTCATGACGTTTTATAGATTTTAAAAAATTTAAACAAAAAATCTGACCTACCTACCCTATTTTTTTCTTCTATGTTTCGCCAATCAAAGCTTCTTTTTTTTTAGACCTAAGGTTATCGTCTTCGACCTTATGTGTATTTCATAGATTTTCTATTCACTCACATCATGACATGTGGCAACTTTTTAATAATCATTGTACTCTTGTTACTCAATGCTACATGTTGAGGGCTCAGAAACACAATGCCTTATCTCCATTTTGACCATTTTGAGAAAAAGACTATTGAATCTTTGTAAACACATTGAGGAGATGGAGATGAGGCCATGTGATACTGGCTTTAACTTTGAAAGGGGTTGTGTTATGGAGATAAGGCTGTGTGTTACTGGAAAGAGAATTTCTTTTTGAAAATTTTGATACAAAAATCTCATTTAACTTGCTTAGTTGGTCACACTTTCCTTAATTGATGATGGATTTTTCTCATATTTTCAGGATTTTAACTCTATTAGTTGGACTTTACAATTAAATTAAATTGGTCACGGTTCAGCGGTTTTAATAAGGATTTAATCCATGCTGAAAGAGAGTGCTATTTATTTTTGATTCACCCTGTATTTGTCATAATTGAACCCTTTGCAGGTATGCCATTGACAGGGCTAGACATGACAGACTTTATCAACATCACAAACGAGGGCGTTCATCATTTGGCTGATATGACCAGGTAACCTGATTAAATATGGTGTGAGCAGTTTGGTCACTCAATATGTTTAGATACACGTTTGTGTCATTCAGATACACCATAGTGTTTCAATGAGGTCAACATTATGATCATAATGTTGCAGTGTTGGGCAAGTAAACTTTTTAAGAAATACCTGTACAGATGTTAAAATGATTAATCCCTGTGCTTGAAATAGGCCAAAATTACGGACAGCCTGTAGCAGAATCAAGCTTCTACTCTTGGTGCTGATAGCTAGTAGTTTATAATTGTGTAGTAAAGTTTAGACCCTCACAGATAACAGGATGCCCAGAACCAATTTACTTGCCATTTTGCCCATGGGTTCTACAGAATTAGAGCTACAATAGCATCACATTGTAAGTTATTTACATGTTCTGTATTTATTTCAGCTTAAGAAAACTCTCTTTAAACAACACCAAAATAACAGATTCTGCCATGACGTATATCCAAGGTAAAGTTTTAGAAAAGCAAGCTAGCTTTGTGGTTAGAAAACCAACACGCATACTTTCACTGTTGCATGATGCAATATCCTCCCAACCTATCTACTGCTGCTAAAATACTGATCTACTCATTACTAACCGATAATGCTCGTCCCTCACTGCAAGGTCTTAGGCAGGATTTGAAGATGTGGGTGTGTAAATGTGTATAAATTCAAATAACTGGGTGTGTACATTTAATTTGTATACAAATTATAGGCCATGTGGACAAAAACTGGGTGTGTAAAAACTGTGAATTTACCAAAGTGGGTGTGTAAAACACTCCCTACATAGCTGGCTGCCTAAGCCCTTGTCCCTCAGTACACCTCCATTATTCTGATTGTGGTTCTCCATACTGTTTTAATTGGGACTTTTCTTGTTGCAGTGTTTAAAAAAGAACCAGAAATGTCCCCTATGTTGTCTTTACATCTCATCAACATAAAAAACTCTAAGACACAAACAAATATCAAGATATTCATGGACGGTTGGTAAGCCAATGTTTTGTTGTTATTGACAGTGTGGAAATTGAAAAATAAATTGGTTCAAAATTTGTTTGGGTTTTGATGGTTATGCTAAACAAAGAATATTTTTATTAGGCCAAACAAAGAAGATAGTCTGTCTCAGAAACATTGTGCAAAAAAGCTAAGTGCTGTGTGATTTTTTTAAATAGGCTATGAGGTATGCGATTTTTTTTTTTTTTTTTTTTTTCTTTTTTGTTGTTGTTTTTTTGCTTATACAAGCTTACGGAGAACTTTTTAAAACTTTTTTTAAAAATCAAAAAAAAAAAATAATCCAAAAAAAAATAATCCAAAAAAAAAATAATCCAAAAAAAAAAATCCAAAAAAAGAAGAAGTTTTTTAGCCCCCAGCGCATAGACCTCATACTCATTTCACATACCAATGTTGGCGGGCTTCTGAGACGGACCTTCTTCTTTGTTTGGCCTTATGTCTTATACATTTTTTGCAGGTTTAACATTTCTTGAAGAGCTACACCTGGACAGGACGGCAATCTCGGATGAAGGTGCAAAGGTCTTGGGGTCATTTGTAATGTTACAAGCTCTTAGTATGTCTACAACGCAGTAAGTATTGAATTTAAATTACCTAGTTTAACTATAATAATCCAAGCGGTTTTGGTAGCATGCACGTGTGACGCATATGATGCACAGTGCGCTTGTTGTCATCTGTATATTATAGTGTATTTTGTAGGCCATATTTGTTTATTATTTGCGCCTTGTATTTTTTATGCTCTCGCTTTATATATTGCTCTGTTAAGCGCTTTGTGATCTTTATCTGACGCATTCGCTGCACTAAGGAGGCTTCGCCACCAATTTGGAACTGATCAAACTATACAATGATTATTTATAATGATTAATGGTTCACTCACTGTCCTTTTTTAATGATATGGCAATTAATAGATTTGAAACATTTTGTTTTATTCCCATAGAATTACAAACCAGTTCCTCATTTCGGGAGTGTTGAACTCATGTGTAAGGCTGACCAGATTGAACCTAAGTCGAGTAACAGTATCTAATGCAGGTAATTACTTGATATATTTTATGTCGACAGCATATTAACCCTCAACGCCCCTGGGTGGAATCAGGGATACAACTATCGGGGGTTAGGGTTAGAATTGGGGGGTGGGGGGCAAACCTGTGCCCCCCAATTCTAACCCTAACCTCAAGGGAATCATTGCCCTACTCCACTACGCCAGGAGTCACGTAACCAAAAACAGCTTTTCCATCTGTTTGTATTTCCCATCAACTATTATTGCCAAATGAGAATGAATTTCAAATAATGTTTCCAGGTTTAAACCCTATAGGTCCACTCTTACCAGCCAGATCTTTTGGGAATATCTCAAGGTTGAGATTTCTCCTCCATCTTAACTTCAATTTATGTGTCACCAAATGAACAGGTGTAAGCTAGTTCACCCAGGGTGAACTAGCCAGAGTCAACCTTTGCCTTTAAAGGATTACGGGAATTTCAAAATGTTATTCACAAACTTATTGGGCAAAGAAATGGGTGGAACGATTGGGGGGGGGGGGGGGAGACAGCTTCGCCAGAAGCAGAATTTACCACCTCCTCCCCCTGGGTGTTGTGCCCAAGTCCACAATGCCAATGAGTTGCACTACTTAAAAACTGGTTTTTTATCTGTATATATCACCGGCTATGATCGACTGTGAGCCATGATGGTTTTCAAATGGAGTTTTGTGGTGATCAGGGCTATTTATTTAGCCATATCACAGAATCACCAAGTTGTGACCCTTTGATGCTCTGAATTTTGTTGTATCCAAATTGATTAAATCCTTATTCATTTCGATCTGATTTCAGGAATCCTAGCGCTGCGTCTACCGTATTTGACGCTCCTCAATCTGGACAGAACATGCGTTAGGGAGGACATCGCCACCCTATTACAACCAACGTGTCCAGCCCTGAAAGTAGTGCGAAACAGCAATCTGAGGCCAGCCCGCGAGGCAGAAATGGACTAAAAGTATCAGCGGGTACTGCGCCCATTATGGCGTCATGAGAAAAGACTATGAATTCCATTGGCATCCTAATTGTCACTTCTATGAATCCATCCACTTAACCACTTAATTGTCTGTTCAGTGGCATTTTGGATATTTATGTTGTAAAATTTTGAAAGTGTTGCATACTGGGTCTTCAACCAATTTTTTTCTTTCTACAGGTTTGGCCCAATTTTCACTTAGTGTTAACTATTCTATAAGATGGCTCATCATTAATTCAGTCAAATTCAAAAATTTGAGTTAAATTACTCCAGTGGTTTTTATGATAGAAGCAAAAATTCACTTGAAATTTTCCCATAGAACAGTATGGAAATTCTTTACTTACAGGATAATGACTGCATATCAGTTGTTTAGAGGTAACTGTGAAGAATCAAATCATTTTCATTTTTGAACCGAGGAATTGCACGAGAGGTAGGAAATTCCAAAGTCCAAAATAAAATATTTGATTCTTCACAGTTACCGACAAAACAACTGATCAAAGTCATTATCCTGATTCAAAACCGTCATCCATTAAAATAGTCATTTAATGATACGGACGTTACTTATTTATTTAAGTTTTCACTTTACGGAAATTTAACAATGCTTCACCCATAACAAATAGATCAATACGCCATGCATTCGTGGCATTACGCAAATTGTTTTGCTGATCGAACTTGATACGCATAACACGCGGGGTTACTAATGTTTTACGCGGAGGTACTTGGTTGTCCGTTAGTGACCTGCGTTTATTTGTGAGTACCAGTATAGGACAGCATTTGAGTGGGTCGCACGTATAGCGTATATTCATGAGGTTTGAATTGTTATCCACTTTTGAAGGTAATTATCTACTTGTTCACCTGTAGAATCTAAACGAAACATCTCCCAAGCCTAAAACATCTCCCAAGACTAAAATGTTGAGACAAATATGGGTTTTCTTCTCATACCAAAATCTCAACTGGGAGAATGGGGAACCTGGAAGTCAGTATCAAAGATGTAAGGGCAGCATAGGAATGATACAAGTATATGCCAGCCAAAACTTAACACCAATAACAATATTATTCTGTGTGGGAGAAGGTAATAAGATAAATTGTACTGTAATAAATATGAGAGTATAGTGTTGGATAATCTATACCTTGGGAGATCCTAGAACTGGTGCCGAATGGTGTCAGATATGGAAAGGCAAAGTAAGCATATGATGCAAGCAAGCCAACCAAACCATACCTACTATAATGTCGGGCATCAACTAACATCGGCTAATATTGCCAAGTAAGTTCATACTTATATACAATGCAGAAATATGAAAGCACATGCTATGCACCATCGACGTGCTGACTAATCATCTCAATAACATGAGGATCAAGTGTTCATAACATAACATTTAAAATGTCCATTTTTTGTGTGTGTTTCCATGGGAGTCTGGCATTTTAAATATAAATAAATTCAGCTGTGTCTTTGGTATTAGCACTATACATAACATTTTCAAAACATGAACATGGAAACACGCTACTTCTCCATTTCACATTTCAGTGGTGATGACTGCTATAGTTTGATCAGTTCCAAATTGGCGAAACCTCCTTACAGCAGTGAATGAATACAGAAGAACACGGAGGCGTGCGTGCAACCAAAACCGCTTGCGTATAGCCATAATCGTGTGCGTACGCTTGGATTACTTTTGCTTATGCTTGAATATTTCTCGCCAATTTGGAATTTATTAAACTATAGTATCCATTTTATGCATGAAGAACCTACATTTTGTATAAACACTGCAAGAGAGAAAGTCTAAATTCAGTACAGGGGTCATAACTTTATGTATTTGATTAGGCTTTATTAAAAACACCTTTTGTCTCAAAGCTCCCGCACGCATTAGTTAATTGAAGCACGTTAGAAAAAGAAAGAAAAAATTCCCAAATTTTAAATACAAAAGGTAAATTTTACAAGGATTTCAATATTTTATATTTATAAAAAAGAATTAAAAAAATCTTTAAAAAAACCGCATTCCGCATTAGGTTTTGAAAACTGAAGAGCTTTGAGACAAAAGTTTTTTTAATATAGCCTTATCTTGTTTGAGAATTTTAATGACAATATTTGTGATACCCCATTTGTGCTACCAAAGACTGTAAATTCTTCCAAAATTGACAGCGGTCCATGAAAAATGATGCAGTTTTAAATATGATAGATAACCGTATTTTAATATTCCAATGTATGCATAGATGGCAGCCTAGTGAATGGTATCCTTGGTGTAAGGCATTCATAAGTTAGACTAATGTGAAGACCTCATTACGGAATAAAGCTGTATAATCCTTTAAAGGTATATTATGTGATCTTTTCCAGGGGACGTCCTCAATCCTCGAAAAGAATTGGAAGCAGATTTTCTTGCAGATTTACTTTTCTGATCATAAATCATAAATATATTCCAAGTTACAGAGCGATACGATTCCTAATAACCTCAAAATCATAATTTTAGAGTGAATTTAGAGTAAAATTTGAAAATATATATTCAAACCATGATTTTGAAGTAATTAGGAATCGTATCGATCTGTAACTTAAAAGATCTTTATGATTTATGATCAAAAATGCAAATCTGCAAGAAAATCTGCTTTCATAGTAAAAATTAATGATAGAGGGCGCTACTTGGAAAAGATCACATAATATGCCTTTAATCCGTCAATAGAGGATTTTGTGCTAGGTTAATTCCGTGCTGTCTTACACCAAGGATAAACCCTAGTGAATATGGTTCAGACTGTGCATATATACCTGTGTTCAATTGATGAGCAGATGGGCTATCCCATTTAGATCTTTGTGTGCATTCAAAGAAGATTTCTTGAGCAATTACCAGCATGCTTCAGTTTCATCATATGGACTACATGTAGTGGTCAGGGCTGGAACTTCAGATTTGTTTACCATTTGCCTGCCTCCGGTAGCTACACCACTGTGGTAGTGCTCCTGTCTCCAGTATCTACTGGTTCCCATTGATATAACATTGCAATAAAAAGCTTATAATTTTGCTAATCCCTCTACACGTAATACAAGTGATGTGATTTCAACATAGTTCTCTGTTCCTTTTCTTAAAGACCCTACATTTTATGATTCAACAACTTCCCCATACTTTAAGTACAGTAGCAAAGCATTGTTATTTGAGAAAAACTATGCTGTTATGGGAAACAAGCATGCCCAACGAAACCGCACCACGCAGATAATGTGTTCACGCGCAATGCGAACGCAACCACGTGTGCATGTTGTTTTGGAATGATTGTGCACACGCTGTTTACATCTACTAAAAGGAACTTGACTATTATTTTAATTTTATCATTTTAGTGTTAGATTTTTGAGAATAGTTTGAGTGAAATTGTTAAAAATGAAGTACAATTAAATTATGTTCTTTTTTGCATTATCTAATTATGAAATGGCGTTCAAATCACCAAACTACAATTTCGTTCTAAATAAATAAACCATGCAGACGACACGAACACCATTGTAGGTAGATTGGTGATACACATACGCTGAAACATGATTTAATCCCTAAATAACACATATTTCAATTTTAGGAAAGAAGTTTGACATTTGGTTAAATTGTGCCTATCTATACCACATATAAATAGTTGGGAATAAAATGACCTTCAGCTCTAAATTTACTTTAGCACAGCTCTGTGGGCACTGCAATGTATGCTGGACTGCACAAGAAATCTTTGGTGTTTATTTAAAAAATGTGTATAATCTTGCAATTTGGCACATTTGAAATTTAATCATTTTCTAATCTTCATACTGTTGTAATTTTAGACAATTTGTGACACGATCCATCGGAATGAGGTAAAATGAAGGAACAAATTCTCATGTTTTACTATGTTTTCTCAGTTAGTAAATTGTTTGGAACCTATAAACTAGAAATTTGATTTTAGTGAGGTTTGGATCATTACTGTAGCATTTTTTCAACTGTCTTTAAATGATGGACAAATATCAAAATTGAAAACTGACGATATGTGACTCACGTCACATATATCATTTTTGGTAACAAACAAAGATATCAAATTGTTGGTGTTAAAATTCTTTAATGGACCATATTAATTATATCGTAATGAGATGATCAGATGCTTCATTACAACTTGTTATATAAGGCTTTTCACGCCTGGCCTGACGATCGATCTTTGGACTACCGACCGATCATTGCTAAGTGGAGACTAATATCAGCCGTTTGCAAGAAATTTGATCGATCATCAGTAATTGTATTCACACAGAGAAAGAAGTCACCATTTTTGGTGATCGATCGTCATAGCGATTGTTATTGTGCCTACAAAAGAAAGATCGATCGTCGGGCTTGTGTGAAAAGGCTTAATGCTCATAAGGGAGACTTTCGTTATGTATGGTGTTTATAATTTCATCACATCATAAACACTTAGTAAAATGCAAAAATACTAAGTATTGATATAGCAACTTCAGAGAAGTATATTTCAATTATACTTAATAATTTAAATAGTTCCACCTTATGCTTCATTAAGTATCTTTCAAAGTATCTGATTGGTTAGAACCATTTTTAGATAGGATGATACAACAAATCCTGAATTGAGAACCAGAAGGACTTCAATTTTTGAGTGAAATTTTAGGTTCCGGAACATTTTAGATAGTAGCCATAGCTTCACAAGGCAGGAGTATGTTTGTGCTAAGGCGACACAAATGTTGCTGCAAACGTAGCAAATTCAGTTTTTGGTAAAGAAAATGCTGAAATTGCACCAAAATCATATAAAGACACTTCCCTAGGAAGGAATTTTTTGTTTTGACATCAAAATATTTAGTTTTTAAAATGTTGACCAAAAAGTGCCCAAAATGGGATTTGTTCATTACTGGGCCCAAAAGTCTAAGACTTAGCTCATTTCGTTTATGAAATATGGAACGTTAAAGCTCATTTCGTTTATGAAATATGGAACGTTAAAGATAAAGATAACATGTGCAAAATCGGTTTGTCCACAGTAGCCTTCTCATCTTGGTCCATTTGACTAAAAGATTCTGAACAGGAATCAAGGACACTTTCAGACAACGTTTTTGTCTTGAAATAAATTAATAATCAATAAGCAAAAAATAGGAGTTTGTAAAGATTGCAATGGCCTTAAAATGTATTTTGACCAGGTATGACTTGTTTGAGAGAAACTTTGGAGGCGTCTGTGGACAAGTCAATTTTGTACATGATATCTTTAAACTACCGCATTTCATGAACAAAAATAATCCAGATATTAGATTTTTTGCCCAGTGATACTCAATGCTTTAATAAAATGCAGAGACATTCATGAACATGAATTAGTAAATAGAAGAAAATAGCTGTCAGATGTGGGTTAACCTTTTTTTTTGAACCACCCTGTATTAATGATAATCACTTTTGATGTAATTTTCAAACATGCCAAACCAATTGCTCTCAAGGAGTAGTTTTTTGGGTGTAAATTTTGTGTTGGAAGTTCATTTAGAGTTTTTTTTATTGTTGATTGAAATTATGTGATTCTCCAGTCATATCATTTATATCATCTGTGCAACCCTTCTCTACATTAAATTGGGACATAACATAGCATAACATTTTTTTAAAAAAATCTTTTGGATATTTGGAGATTAAATGATCCAATTCAATCAGATATTTTGGATATAATCATCCTTATTTGGGGAGGAATTTGTTTATTTGGTCAACTTAATATTGGTTTCCTGTTTATTTGGTCAACTTAATATTGGTTTCCATCACAAACAAATTCCTCATACATTCTTTAAGAGTATACTCTTATATTATCGTATACATTTATGTGTTATTAAATGTCTTCAGTTTATTGATATCAATAATAAAGTCAAACATTGAAAATACTAAATAATTATTGTGTGTGAATTACTTGAAAGAGAGAAGAAAAAACCCCACCAAAATGTATAAATGAAATGCAGTAACCATTAACAGCCTGGGTATAGCACACTAACATTTCTAATGGGAATTCAACAAGACATGTGTCATTTGTATGATCTTGGCAACATTTAATTTGGTGCAAGAATCATGTTAATCGAGCAATGCGTTCTGGTGCTATCATCATTTGAAATTCTCCATAAGTAGTCGAAAACCTGCCACAAAATGCCATTTTGAGCTAAAAATTGATTTTTGTCAACGTTGAACCTCTTTATTTCAATAACCATGTTCTTAAAATGACTTAAAATGACTTACACACACATTATTCTTCACACTCATCAACAGTTATAATTGTATTATTCCCGAGATAAGTTACTATCCCATACATGTAGAAACCAGCTAGGAATAGGGGACGTTCACGGAGGGAAAATTCAAAATGAGGGCCATGCTCTTTTAATAATGTGTAAGCCAGTGGAAGTCCGGGCCGGCAGAAGCTATCAAGGGGAAATTCTGTTCATGGACATTTCAGCCTGGGGTAGATATTTGCTCTTTGCTCTCCCATATTATGTGGAACCAGGAAGCTCCTAATAAGGGGATGATTTGTTCATGTTCATTGAGGGACATTTCAGATAACCAGGCGCGTGCCCAGGGGGGGGGGGGGGGCTTTGGGGGCTCAAGCCCCCGGGGTCCCCAGAGGGTTAAAAAAAAGAGGGAGAGAGGGGAGAAGAGGGAGGGGGGAGGCACTGACATTGGAAAAGGTATAGGTATAATAAGGTATGTGCCGCGCTGAAGACCCCCTTTTTCACCCTCTGCTGCTAGTTCTTATGACACCCCTTTTGAGCCTACATCTGTTCTTAAGACCCCAATTTGATTGAAAATTCAAAATTCGCGAAAATTTGCGTTCCAAAGCCCCAATTCTTTGATAATTTTGCCAAAAAGAAATCGCAAATTTGCGTTCTTGCTAATCAAAATTGAACTATGCCAGTTCTCAAGACCTAGTTTTTTGAAAAAAAATCAGTTCCTATGACCCTATTTTTTGTCATAAAATCCAAGTTCAGTTCTGCAGCTCCCCTAAGGGAACAGTTCCATTTGTACGCGATAAAAATTGCGAGAATGTTCCGCGACCCGATGAGTTTTTTATCAGGCCCCGATGAGATTTTTATCGCGAACAGTTGCGAGTAGCAAAGGATTATTTATCGCGAAGCGTATTACCGCTTGTTTAAATATAACGAAAGATAAGTGGTCGGTATGTAAATAGAGCTTCGGGTTATTTATTCTAGTTGTAAGGTACAAATTCAGCATTTCATGTTTTTAGAGATAATGTTATTGATTATGGATGTTTAACGTAAATTGTATTATCCTCGTGTATTTGCTAAACAATGTCCCGCTCTATTTGCTAAACATACCCCAGGGATTAGCAGAGGCCTCGTATCGGGCCCCGATGGCTATTTTATCGGGGCCTGATGACTATTTTATCGCGAATCAACTTGAAAAACATCGCGTCCAAAACATATCAGGCCCCGATACAGTCGCGATAAATTTATCGCGTACAAATGGAACTGTTCCCTAATTAAGACCCTGGGTGGCACACCCCTACCAAAAAAAAGTTGAATAGGAGGAGGAGGGGAGGAGGAGGGGAGGGGGAGGGGAGGGGGAGGGGAGGAGGAGGAGGGGAGGAGAAGGGGAGGGAAAGGAGAGGTCGGGAGCTTTTATTAGTGTCTCTCACTTTATCTCTGAACCATGTGAGTGTTTTATAACGAAAGTAAATATTGATAGCAAGGATATATAGTTTTAGGTCATCCAGGCAGGTTAAAACCCAACAGCTCGGCCCTCTGAATCACCAGTGGCGTAACCAGGGGGACAGTCCCCCACCCCCACCCCATTTGCAAAAGAGTAAAATATAAAAGGAAGATAAGGAGGAAGGGTTACGAGCATAGACAGTGCATGCGGGGAGTGCCCCCCCCCCCCCCCATCATTGTCACGGTGGGGACGATGCCGGCCAACCCCACCCCCCCCCCCCCCCCCCCCCCCCAAAAAAAGCCTCTTTTTTTTGCGCCAATTAGTTTCAATGTTTAACTATTCAAGCTTAACAACATGGTTTCAGGAACGTTTTCTGGACCATTTTAGGGAAAAAAATAGAAATTTTTGCGCGCTTCGCGCGAGTTATATTCAATGTTTCAAGTTATAAAAAGATGGCTTAAGGGCAGTGTCAACCCGGCATTTGTTTCAAAAATTGAATTTCATATTTCTCTATTATTTTATACTTTTATATGTATTCTATCATTACCATCATAAGTTACTAATCGGAAGCGATTATTTCTCGTTCTTTTGGGTGATTTAAAATTGTTGTTTTGGTAAGTTTGAGTCAGGAAAAGGCGCATGGTTATTTGGCGGGAATTTAAGCGGAGTTCCGCGCTTTTCAAATGCTGCGACAGCTGTTCGATCATTGTGTCTCGCGCTGAATATTCCCGTGCGTAATACAAGACGCGCCGCTTAATATCTGCGACGTAGACGCGAAAAACAAAAGAGCGCAAAACAATGTCTAAAAATGTAAACAAAGGCCAATCTTACCGTCATTTAAATTTCAGTTTTCTTCCAATTTCTTCACATTGTGACAATATATATTGAATCTGATAGTTTATTTTGATTGTTCATAATGGTATACTAGCCTTTTAGGTCAAACGCCCGTGTATTCCGTGAACATTTAGCTTTAAATGGTGGAAAATGTCAATATTTTAACTAAACCGATGTTTTATAGAAGTTCAAATTTGAATTAATTTTACGAATTTTCAGACAACCTAACAAAATCAGTTTTTGATTCAAAATTTCAAAATTTCACCAAAATCATCTAAAGTCAATTATCTATTTTTTTGGCTTAAAAATATTTAGTTTTGAAAATATTGACCAAAAAGTGCCAACAATGTGATTTTTGAGATAAAAAAACATTTTGTGGGCACTTTTTGGTCAATATTTTCAAAACTAAAAATTGTTAAGCCAAAAAAAAAAAGGTGCTTTCTAGATAATTGACTTAAGATGATTTTGGTGACATTTTGAAATTTTTAATTAAAAACTGATTTTGTTAGGTTGTCTGAAAAAATTTGGCGCCAAAAAAGTGATTTTTGGGCAAAAATGTAGAAATCACTATTTTGGGGGAAATTTAATACCAAAAATGGATTCTCCGACTCATTTCATTTGAAAAATTGTATTCTTTTATGGACATTACATTATTAGTTTAAAAGTTACAGTGCTTGATAAATTTCATATATTTTGGGTTGACACTTCCCTAAACAAGAAAGCTTCAGGAACGTTTTTCTATACCTTTATTTTCCCTATAGCCAATTTTTTCGCTTCAGGAACGTTTTTAGGACCATATTAGTGTACAAATAACCAATTTTTGCGCGCTACGCGCGAATTGGTTCGAATGTTTTACTATATTCAAACTTATCAAGATGGTTTCAGGAACGGTTTTTTTAACTTTCTTTTTACAATAGCCATTTTTTGCGCGCTCCGCGCCGATTATTTTTATACTACTTTTTTATTCAATTGGAACAAGATGGCTTCAGAAACGTTTTCTGGACCTTTTTAGTGTTATAATATACATTTTTGGCGCGCTACGCGCATATTAGTTTCACTGTTTAATTATCAGCCAAGCTTAACAACATGGCTTCAGGAACGGTTTGTTAAACCCCCGGTTAAACCTTTCTTTTAACAATAGCCAATATTCCAAAAAATCCTATCCAAGCCATAAATCCAATTCCAAGGGGCACATCCCCCCTCAGACTTCCCCCTGTCCGCGTTACCGCGGATAGCGGTGCGAACCAATGACATTTATTTTTAAGCCCCCCGGGTAAAAAAATCCTGCGCACGCCTATGATAACAAGGTTAGACTGGGAGGTTTCCCAGGGGGGGGGGGGGGGGGGGGCTACTTAGTGGATACGAGGTTACGAGGATGTGCAGCCAAATATGGTCCCATTTTTCACCCCCTGGTAAATGGATGACCCCTTTTCCATTTTTGGTAAAATTATGGGTCTGAAATCCTTAATTTTGCTGTTTTTCACCGAATTTTAAGCAAAATCTGTCAAATATATAGGAAAATTATGGGCTTCCGGTAAACGGGGACTCTTACTTCCAATCCATTGCACACCGTAAACTTGGACCAAAGATGGTGGCCCCGTTTTCTGTCCCCGTTTTCCAGATTACCCCGGGGGTAATCTGGAAAACGGGGCCGAAAAACAGGGACGCTTACTTCCAATTCATTGCACACCGTAAACTCGGACCAAAATGGTGGCCCCGTTTTCCAGATTACCCCGGGGGTATCTGTAAAACGGGGACAGAAAACAGGGGCACCAAATTTGGTCCGAGTTTACGGTGTGCAATGAAATGGAAGTGATTGTAAGACTTGAAGAGTTAGTAATCTGGCTTCATTTTATTAGTCTGTTTAGAATAGAAGATGTTGTAAAATAGATGTTTTTACTCAGCCGAATATTGAAGAAGTTCCAGCGAAGTTCTTGCATGCAATTACAAAAAAGAACCGATTGGGCCCCGTTTTCTAGATAGCCCCCGGGTAATCTGGAAAACGGGGACAGAAAACGGGGCTACCATCTTTGGTCCGAGTTTACGGTGTGCAATGGATTGGAAGTAAGCGTCCCCGTTTTTCGGCCCCGTTTTCCAGATTACCCGGGGTAATCATGTAAAACGGGGACAGAAAACGGGGTCACCAAATTTGGTCCGAGTTTACGGTGTGCAATGGATTGGAAGTAAGCGTCCCCGTTTTTCGGCCCCGTTTTCCAGATTACCCCGGGGTAATCATGTAAAACGGGGCCACCAAATTTGGTCCGAGTTTACGGTGTGCAATGGATTGGAAGTAAGCGTCCCCGTTTTTCGGCCCCGTTTTCCAGATTACCCCGTGGTTATCTGTAAAATTTCCAGATTACCCCGTGGTTATCTGTAAAATTACCCCGGGGTTATCTGTAAAATTACCCCGGGGTTATCTGTAAAATGGGGACAGAAAACGGGGCCACCATCTCCGGTCCTAGTTTACGGTGTGCGATGGATTGGAAGATTACCCCGTTTTTCAGATTACCCCGGGGTAGTCATGTAAAACGGGGACAGAAAACGGTGCAACCAAATTTGGTCCGAGTTTATGGGATGCAATGGGTTAGAAAGTGACTGTTAGACTTGAAGAGTTATAATCTGGCTTCTTTTTATTAGTCTGTTTAACATAAAAATGTTGTTAAATGGATGTTTTTACTCAGCCGAATATTGAAAAAGTTCCGGTGAAGTTCTTGCATGCTATTACAAAACAGATTCGATCGGGCCAGTCCTGAATATACGGTTTGCAATGGATTGGAAGTGATTGTAAGACTTGAAGAGTTATATTCTGGCTTCTTTTTATTCTGTTTAGAATAAAGTGTTGTAAAATGGATGTTTTTACTCAGCCGAATACTGCATAGTCCGGTGAAGTTCTTGCATGCAATTACTAAAAGAATCGATCGGGCCCCATTTTTGGCCCCGTTTTCTAGATACCCCCGGGGTAATCTGGAAAACGGGGACAGAAAACGGGGCCACCATATCTTTGGTCCGAGTTTACGGTGTGCAATGAATTGGAAGTAAGCGTCCCTGTTTTTCGGCCCCGTTTCCAGATTACCCCGGGCCCCGGGGTTATCTGGAAAACGGGGACAGAGCGGGGCCACCAAATTAGGTCCGAGTTTATGGTGTGCAATGAAATGGAAGTGATTGTAAGACTTGAAGAGTTAGTAATCTGGCTTCATTTTATTAGTCTGTTTAGAATAAAGATGTTGTAAAATAGATGTTTTTACTCAGCCGAATATTGAAGAAGTTCCAGCGAAGTTCTTGCATGCAATTACTAAAAAGAATCGATTGGGCCCCGTTTTTTGGTCCCGTACGCGTTTCTAGATAGCCCCCGGGTTATCTGAAAAACGGGGACAGAAAACGGGGCCACCATCTTTGGTCCGAGTTTACGGTGTGCAATGGATTGGAAGCTTAAGTAAGCGTCCCCGTTTTTCGGCCCCTGGTCCGAGTTTACGGTGTGCAATGGATTGGAAGTAAGCGTTCCCGTTTTTCGGCCCCGTTTTCCAGCCCCCATAACATCGATCTTCGGCCCACAGTGGGCCCTTATGGGACCCTAACTATTTTGTCCCGAAGATCGATGTTATGTGGGAGATTACCCCGGTTATCTGTAAAACGGGGCCACCAAATTAGGTCCGAGTTTACGGTGTGCAATGGATTGGAAGTGAGCGTCCCTGATTTTGGCCCCGTTTTCCAGATTACCCGGGTTAATCTGGAAAACAGGGACGCGACCCCCGTTTTCGTGTGTCCCCGTTTTTCTGTTCCCGTTTTCCGTCCCCGTTTTCTAGACACCCTAATCATATCGTCGCTGTTCTGACATCTCTTTACTTATTTCTGTTGTGATGTGCCGGTATGTCAGAACAGCGACGACAACCCCCAGCGGCCCCTCTGAAGAATCCCAACCCACACACATTTCCCTTTAAAATGGTAGTTTCTTGAATAACATTTCCGGGAAATGTCAATGTTTAGGCCTTTTGACGTTTTCATTATAAACCCTCCTCATTATGTTTTCATTTGCGTGTGTGGTCTAGTGGGTAGATCGCAGGTCTCACGATACAAAGGTTGTGAGTTCGAGCCCCACTTCGGCCAACATGTTTGTATCATTGGGCAAGGTACTTAGTCTCAATTGCCTCGTGGTTCAGAAGTCACGTAGAAATGGTGGTCTCGTGTATCGGAAGAGCAAAATCCGAGCACGTTAAAAGGTCACAGACTCTTTCGTAAAGAGTAGGGGATCATCCCGGTCTGTGGTTCACACATCAGTCCTAGGTCACAGGGCAGGGGTTGCACAGTTAACACGTCCTGTGTGTTCAAGCCCCCTTCGCGTGTTATTCCAGGAATGTTGCGAAGTATTCAAGAAGAAGAAGAAGACCCTATTGTGACCATCAGGAAAATGTTCATGTTCAAGCATTAAAGAAAACAATAGGATTGAAATGCGAGGGTTGAGTGCCAGAGAAGGCCTTAAGGGAGTGTTCAGAAATACTTTTTGGTGGGGGGGGGGGGCCTGGGCAACTGAAATGTTTCGGTGTCGAAACTTTTTTGACAACCCCCTTTACAAATTACAAAACTTGTTTGACCCCCCCCCCTTAACAATTTAAAAAACTTTACCCCCCCCCCTTACTATTTCACGGTTGGCTTCTTTTTACGACGCTGGCGGTCCGGACCATCCCACAATTTACAACATTTCAGATTCACTCAACATGAATGCCTCTTTTTGCTTGAAAAATAAATTGTGTTTATCGCGTTAATGACCACCTTTCAACGGTACTTAATAGTTGAAATTGTGGAAAGTTTAATTTGCACAAAGATTCGCGCGTAACGCGCAAAAATTGCTGTACAAAATGCATTCAAAAACATGAAAACGTGCGTAGCACGCACAAAATTGTGTTTATCTCGTTAATGACCACCTTTTTCAACAGTACTTTGTTGAAATTGTAGAAAGTTTCATTTTGTATATAAGATTCATTTTGTCGCACAATTTGCAGTGGTCGGTCCGGACGTTGCTTATACCCTATTATGATCTAAGTTTCATGTTACACCCCAACATGAAAATATCCTCTTCACTCTTTAAATTGTTAATGTTTCTAAAATAAAAGTTCACAAAAATATTCGTGTGTAGTGGGATTCATTTTTTTGCTACACAAATTGTCTTTCTACACCTCTTGCCTTTTTAAAACTGAACAATTCTAAACTAAAGCGCGCGCAATATTTTTGGGTCCACCCATCAGGCGCTATACTATCCATTTGGCCAAACTTTTTTGACCTTCCCCCTTTATGTACCAAAATCTTTATGGTTCCCCCTCCCCCCCCCCCCCCTTTGGGCAACTTCAAACTTTTTTGTCCCCTCCCCCCCCCCCCCCACCCCACCAAAGTATTTCTGAACACGCCCTAAGTAAAAAAATGCCATTTTGAGATAATCAACTTTCAAATATTTGAGACTCATTACAATACACTGTAGCACCCAACTTATAACTCTAATTTTAGCCAAATTAAGAGTGTTTATATGAGTTATCTCTTTGATTCTAAAAATCTAGGTTATATGGATTATTTTTGTACCAAAATATCAATTTGCCCAAAAATTGAGTTACGGCCACATGGTTACGGCCTTCTGGCGCTCAAGGGTACTTTTCAAAATTCACATTCATTTTCAAAACACATCATTCTAAACAAAGTGTGTGATTTTAGTGATAATTTGTTATACACAGTTGACTATACCATACCACGCACACACAATACATATCATTTTGATGAATATTAATCTATTTGAAGCGATTATTTGTAATAATATATATGAAGATGGAAATAACAAGAATTTCCAGAACATTTTGGTCGTTGTTTTCTACCTTTTGATCTTGAAGATCCCCCCCCCCCCCCCCCCCCCCCCCCCCGCCCCTACTACGATTGTGTAATTCTACGACACAGTATGATATAACATCACATACTAATTTGACTTTCATGGGTTTAACATTTCAACATTTATCCTGTCATACGATTATACTATGAAACATTGATACCTTGTGTGAACACTATAAAAATAAAGATATTCATTGATATAAGTAAATTAGAGTTCACATTTTATATCTGCAATGTCCTTGTAAAACGTAGACAGTCTCTCCAGCGATTCTTTCGCAGATTATATACATATGACATTGTACGCTCAAGGTTGTGATTTCAGCTCTAGAGACACCTTGTTTACAGTGGAAGTATTGGGCATATTCAGCTTGTACATGATTCATGTACCTGAATTGATGTCAAACAGACACTGCTTAAACATGTTAAATACCCTACTACAAAACAAAAACATCCACATACAATTTATACCAGAGAAATGAAGCGATAGAGTAATAACAAACTTAGCCAGATCAACCACCAAACAAGGGCAATGCAGTGATGACAGATGGATATGTCTGGCCAAAAATCCTGTAAATATACACACTTAAAAAATAAGTAGTCAATAATGATTTCTTGTCAAGGTTCAACTATGGACCAACTGAAAGAAGGGTTAAATATGACATTTTCCAGTTAAGTGTGTATTTATTTAATGGTAGTCCACAGTGGCTAGACACAAACCAAGAGGATCATGACCTCATTAATCAAGGTATCATCCCAAAATAGTTTTTTTTTCCGTAGGTCTTTTAACAATGTCACCTTCATGGGAGGCCCTTATAGAGCGTTCAATTACACTTAACAAATTTAAAATTATGAAACATATGTAGTGAAATGGTATCTAGTGGGCTAAAGGTTGTTCAACTGTTTATAGTGAATACTGTTACCTTCAGGGGTTGTCCACTGTGGACAAAACCAGCACATCACAAACAAGCTAAAGACAGTCCATGCGCGAACATGGATACTACTACCAGTAACAGATTCAAGTTTTTAAGCAAGGAAGCTCTAGATGTTAAGATACAGCAACGCATCCCAATAAACACCATGAAAAACACTAATTATGCAACCAGGACATGGAATACCTGGGCTACAGCACGTAATGAAGCGGTAACAAATATATTATTCTCAGGGACATGTGTTCCTCTTGCGGACAGACTCCATCAAGCAAGTGAAACAGACTTGGACGAAGCAATTGCTTTTTTCGTGATCTTAATATTGTAGTAATAGCTGCCTTAAAACAAATTGTGTGTCTATCATTTTTGTTAAATTATGTCTAGCCCCTGTAGCCCAAATTGTGCCCAATCTAACATATAAATATGGCAACTACTGACAATCGTAATGATGTTGTCAGATATTCCAGAAGTACACATCAATCAACACCCTGACATGGCAAGAAGTCTAGTCTACACACCATAAATAAGGACACAATGGTTTGTCTGTAACTTAATACCAGCCTGTTTTTATGGAGTGTACCACTCCAGTCTGTTGGTATTGAAATCAGAACAACTTGGTGAGCCCTCATAACTCAAGTTTGACACAGTGGGACAAGTAGCCGGGTAGGCGTACAAATAAAATGTTCCATTCGTGCCCTCACGGGCACTCATGGAACATCATTTACTAGTAATAGAAGTGATACACGATATTTATAATTATTATGATATACATGAACCTAAATACACTCAGTCACTCATGCTCGAGACATCAGCATCAAATATCCTCTGGAGTAGGCACAGTGAAGCGCCGCCTACTCGAGTTCATTATTCACATGAAATATGACTAAGATTGTCCAACTATCCTTTACATTGCAGAAATTCAGTTGGCATAGCCGTTCCATGCTCACCAGAATGTAGTCTGTCATGTGACTTCCCTATCCATTTGGGAACAGAAGTTCATATGATAACGTGTATTTGTGTTGAGGTTTTTAATAGTATACTAGTATAATATTACACTTGCTCCATTATTCGGATGCATACACTATTATGTCATTACAGCTCTATTTGCAGATGTTCACATTTTGGTAGCATTTAAACAAGATAACTACTTTTACAATTATACAGATTACATACTTATAGTCTACATGATACTTTTAAGGGAGTGTTCATTATTTACGCCAGGGGAGGAATGGAGGATTTCAGTGTTTTTGAACCCTTTTTTTCCAAGTTCCCCCCATCTCAAGTTTTTAAAATTTCAGGTTCCCCCCTGACTAGTAGAAAAAAATGTATGTCCCCCCCCCCCAAATATTTTCAATTTATGCAAATAAATGGGTCAATTCCTCCATTCCCCACCCCCCCCCCCCCACCCCCCCCCCCCCCCCCCCCCCCCCCCACCCCCGGCGTAAATAATGAACACTCCCTAAAGGTAATAAACATTGATTTTTATCACAATAATGTATATATTCTATCTAGGAATATTGGTTAAGAAATAAGCAAGTTTGAAGCCAAATCTTACGACAGGATTTTCAATCTCGATTTTCTCGAAAAGCGTGTTGCGTCGAATAGATCTGTATGTGATGAGACCGACGATTTATAATGGTTTAAATTATTGTCCAATGATTGGTAACGATAAATACAAATCCCTTTCAAAATAGTATTTTGACAAGAAGTAATGCTGCTTGTTGCATTAGTTTTTCTACAATCTGGCATCTATACCGTATTATGTTCCATTCAAATGGTACATTTTTGAAATGGAATCCCTTCTTGACGAACTGTCAGCATTGGTGTTTGTGGTACCTTTTCTGTACTCGATCTCAAAAGTGAATTGCTGCAGTGTCAGAGACCATCTCATGAGCCTATTATTTGAATGACGTGTATTTTCTAGCCATTTTAGGGCCTTGTAACACTGTGAACTTGTGCCCTTGCATGCAGATACAAATTACAGGGTGTATAAAAAAACCGCAACACTTTTTGTCAAGTTCTGTTTCCTCACGCGTAAATGACCAGGGATAGCACTGGATCAAAATTGTGAGAGGTCCCATGAAATTGTTCAGGACCCCGTAGGACTTCAAAAAAAACAAATTTAAGGGGTTCCCCAAGAAATTGAGGGGTCCGATTGAAGTTTTGCGTATTTGAAAATTTTACTTTTTTACAGACAGTTTTAATGAATCTATATTGTGAGCAAAGGATGGATGTGTAATTTACAGAATTTCTTAGGTTTCCATTTCCATACATCGTCAAATTCAAGGGGTCCCTTCAATTTTGATCGGGACCCGCAAGTCTTTCCAATTTGAAACTTGACGCGTCACTACAAGAAAGTGAGAGGTCTAGGATCAAACAAATTCGCATGGTCAAAAAAAATCGCACGGTCACAAATAACCGCACAGTCAAACAAATTCGCACGGTTACAAATTATCGCAGGGTCAAAAAAATTCGTACAGTCAAAAATAATCGCAGGGGTCAAAAAATTTCGCACGCTCACAAATAATCGCATATTCGAAAAATCGCAAAAATAAAGCACAGTCAACAACAAAAAATGGACAATCAGCGGCCACACAAGCCCCCAACCTTTGCCCACGCTACTGCAAGCACCCCCACGGACACATTTGTTTACAGAAATTATATGGTCAAAATCTAAATTGTACCGATGGAAGCTCGTTTGTGCCGACAGATTTGATGAATAGGGCAGATTTTGCCGACAGATTTTTCAGAGTGTGTCAGAGTACAGAGTTTTATTCACCAAACATAAATAATCAAGCAGTAAACATGGTAAATGAAACAAGGAATATGGTGGGCTGACCAAGTAAGAGCACAGCTCGTGAGGCCTTGGCCAACCGCGTTCCATTTATATACACAAAACTGTCCGTTTATCCCAGTGCGTTTACCCTCTCCGATCTACGGTTTTCAATCCGTACGAGTCTGGATGCCATCCCTTAGAACATCGCCTAACCCTATTTGCACTGTTCGTTCTGCCTTCTTTATAGTTAAATTGACTAATGGTCTTGCAATGTCATCATAGTGTGAAATAAACTTCCTATGATACCTATAGTGAGACCTAAAAAAGGCCTAACATTCTTGTTGGTAACTGGTATGGGACATTATTATCACGTATTGTTAGGAACTGATTTTTCAAAAAAGTAGGTCTTGAGAACTGGCCTAAATTTCAATTTTGATAAACAAGAACGCACATTTTGGTGTTAGAACGCAAACATTTCGAAGAATTGGGGCTTTGGAACGCAAAATTTCGCGATTTTTGAATTTTCAATAAAATTTGGGGGTCTTAAGAACTGATGCAGGCTCAAAAGAGGGGTCATAAGAGCTAGCAGCAGAGGGGGTTCTTCAGCGCGGCACATACGGTACCTATATCATTTCCAAAGTCAGTGCCCCCCCCCCCCCCCGGGGTTCAATGGCACTTAGTAAAATCCTTTATGTTCCCATTGGTTTTGGTACTACTACAATGGGTGATGCATATGCACTTGTTGCAGGCTCAATGACACCTATATAGTTGTAGCATATTATCAATTTCATCTTTGACTTTATATAGCATTGATTGAGGTGTCCTAGAGGCTCTTTGTCTAATTGGCGTTTCATTAGTTTTACCAGGCACATCAGAGAATAATTTGGTGAAATTTCTGAAATTTGCTTTTTCTCTTCACCTGACAATTGATTTGAAAGTTTGACATCTTTCCAAGTTTGAGTCTGATTGTAATTAGGGCCTATATGCTATCATCTAGAAATTGTGTTTCTAGGTCCGAAATCAACTGATTGACACTGGCTCATTTCCTATTTCTTATATGCCACCTGATATATCTATAACATGGTTTCTGTACTCTTTTGGGAGAACTATTTGGACTTCGACTTGTTTTTGCAGGTTTGTTTCAGGCCTACATTTTTCTCATGAGGAAACCATTTTGTTTATATAGTAACATGTATTATGATTGTTTCCCTGTGACTGATCAATTACAGACTTTCTAAATTTATCAAGAGTTTCATCTTTATTTTGGAGGTCTATTAGATCCTTAACACTTTCCACGCGGCTATCTGTTTTACTATGTACAAAACAGATTTTTCAGAAACCTTTTTCAATTTTCAAGGTTTATCTCAATGATTACTATACCGATACTAGGCATGTTTGTACTTAATCCAATGCATTTCTCATGGTGATTCTAAATATGATAATGAAATCCAATAATTGCGACATTTTTAAAACATTTTGTGAAATTTTGGAATGTCGTCTGCAGCCGCCTGCCGCGTGGAAAGTGTTAACATTGCCTTCTAATACGGAACCTACATCTTTGCTGATTACTACCGGCGGCTGGCTGTAGGTTGTCTGCCTGATTCCTGAAATTATAGTCTGCACATCATAATTTTGTTTTTGTCTTCAACATTATTTCTTATGACATTTTGTGCCTGAATTTCAAGAGGTGTTCCCTGGCGTTTCTGTGCCCAGGTAATGACAAGAGCTGGCTTAACTTTTTCCCATCCTGCTTGTGGGCCTATTTCCTAGTAACCCATCATACTCTCTAAATGTAAAGATTTGATTTGATTTGATATTATTTGGGTCCTACGACCCTGGATAACCCAATAAGCTTATTAGCTTATTTCCATTGGGGTCCGTTAGATGTGCGAACAGATACAGACCGGGATGATCCCCTACTCTTTACGAAAGAGTCTGTAACCTTTTAACGTGCTCGGGTATTGCTCTTCCGATGCACGGGACCACCATTTATACGTGACTTCCGAACCACTGTTTTTTTTTGCTGCCATTAGGAAATCGTCACAAATCATTTCGCTTCATTTACCAGGCTACCGATACGGCGCACACAGTATCAGCACTTAGATTGTAATATCCCCTAACAGCTCCTCAATCTCGCTTGGGTCGACGAAGCAATTGAGACTAAGTACCTTGCCCAAAGATACAAACAAGTTGGCTGTAGTGGGGCTAGAACTCACAACCTTTGCATCGTGAGACCGGCATGCTACCCACTAGACCACACGTGCTCTCTACACTCTAAAACGAGTGGAAATAGTAGAAATTCACTCGAAAGGAGTGAAGGGAGTGAAACGCAGGACAACCCGTTTTAGAGTGGAAAATGTCCACTCTAAAATGAGTGTGAAAGTTAATTTTTCACTCTCAATAGAGTGGAACATTGTCATATAAAATCCCCTTTCACTCCTTTTAGAGTGTTTTTCCACTCAAAAAAGTGTTGTCCTGCGTTTAACTCCTTGAAAGAGTGGAAATCCACTCTTTTACATTTAGAGAGTACTCTAGGTTTTGGACTACACCTACAATTACTATATTCTGTTTTGTTGAATATTCATCCAAGATAAGAAAACTTACGAATGCAAAACACCTTAGTAGCCTCTTAACAACCGAGTATTTCAAATCTTAAGGATATGTGTCCAATCCACTCTGTAGGGAGTATTCGAATCAAGGACGCCCTCACGTAAGAATCAAACAAACTGGTAACTGGAGTGTTTCTGTCGACATTCCCAGTAAAGATCTACACAATAAAGAACAGTTATAAGATCAATATGTTATTACATAGAATTCATTGATTTCACAAAATGTCAACCATGCATCGCATGTCAGAAACTAAAGCTGTCTTGACCACAAAATAGGCAAAGTAAGTTTCTCAAGTAAAACGAGAAAGTTCTTACGAGTTTTATTATAGCAGAAGCGCCACTTAGCTGAATAACCGTTAAACGGTCAATTGTTTATTACCAAAACGAACCGCGTAATTTCGGTACTAAAACCGAGTTAAACTCCCGCGGAATCTGAACTGTCATTTTCAAGAGTGTTCTTGAGGTCAATTTAAAGTCTTATTTGAGATTAACGTCTTGATATATTCCTAATAATCCTAAGGATCTGTCTTGCTAACTTATTGAAACCAGTCTCTGCATTACATTCCAGTTGCCTGTAAAGTATGAGCCCAAATCTGACAGGTTGAACTGGCCATGACGCTAGTATTACTAAGTTCCACCCAAGAATTACATCCATCCAACACCATTGACCGCATGCTGGGGGACCTTGGAGTGTGGCAGCGGTGGAACTGGTAGCAAGCAGCGCGTCTTGCCACATGACTTGGCACACATGGTGACTTTCAGCCAGATTTGGGCTAGTTTTAATACTAAAATCTTCTCTTCGGATAATATAATGTGATTTTTTTTCTTGAAATTTGAACTTTTGTTTTTACAAAATATGATATAGCACTAGTTTCTATGACAAATTGAAGTTAAAAGTTGGAATTTCTTAACACAACAACATTTCAAAAGTAATATAGGGCTTCTAGTTACACCCATACTAAAGAGCCTTGAGAGCTCTTGAGCCATGCTTATGACAGCGGTGAAATAAATGAGATAAATGTTGTAGGAGGGGATGATTTATAACCTTGGACAAAGCATCAAAGCCGTGGTCAAGAAAGTTGGATAACATACAGGGAACGGAACCGTAATGGACATTTACAAGCAGAGTATTTCACATCGGCCGTTTGCAATTTCATCGATATTGAAAGTGAAATGTTGCAAGAGTAGTTTCTACGTTGATATGACAAAAAGAGCGAAATAAAAAAATTGTCACATATTCAGATAAATGAGGGTTTTAGCCACTATTATTTCCTAAATCGATTTTACGACGTGACCATTTAAGTAGATACCTCGTAATTTCCCTTATCCTTTTCGTTACCCGAAGTTCATGGGTTTACCAAACCACAGTGCTTATTTTTGCCGGTGAGACTTGATCATGATGAAATAACTTAATAAGGGTTTGAATTAAACCGCCCCTAAACTAATTAGTATGCACAGGGAGCGGGTGACTTCAACTTGAAATAGTGCATTTGTGTGCGCTAACGACTGAGTGACTGTCGTGAGAAGTAGAAGCGACTTGTTATGAATTTTAAGCAAGCATCGCGAACAGGATCACGCGATAATGCCCTCTACAAAGACTAAAACAGTAAAGATTAATTTGTCTCTATTCACATTGGGATGATTCGATCACTAATACCAATGAATACTAGGGGTTGTAGGTCAAACAAGGGTACGCAATTCTGTTTTTCATCTTCGCTTTTTGTTTAAACTTGATTCCAAATTAATATTTTAAACTGTTACCAATTATTTGACATAATCGTTCTTCACAATTATTTGATATGAATTTAAATTCGTAGTCTAGTTCATAGTCCTATGGAACTTGGTTTTGTGTAAATTACATTGAGTCTGTAGGATATTTGTTATACGTTTACAAACAAATTCCACCGCACCCACTGTTTATACTGTCTTTCTATTATAGTTACTCGTAATATGTCAATTTTAATGACCGTAGCCTACCTTGTCCTCTTGTTGGATTGCATCTTTGACGGTCTGCAATGAATTACCATCACCGCTATACTGGACTTTATACTTGGTCACCCATTGATCGCCCTCGTTTCTTCCTTGTAACGTTATCCCTGATACCCGCCTTTGGACACCCAGGTCCACCTGTAACCATTGGTTGAGGTTAATGGTGCCAGCAGACCATGAACCAGTCGTACCACCACCAGCAGGACGATTCAATCGAGCGTTAGTCGCGCCATGATATAATGGGTCAGACCACTCACTTGAGGCTGTTATCTGACTGTCCTGTATTCGTCTGTCTTCCATACCAAGTGGTTCATTGCACACTGAAATGTATTATGAACAGATATTAAAAAAGCTTTCGAATAATTCTGTAATGGCACCAAAAATCAATCGTCCGCCAGTACGTTGAGATCTTTGAGCACCTTATACTCAACATATGGCACTAATTATGGACAAACGAAATACTGAGTATTCTATTCAGGCTCTGATTCCTTTTAACATTTCCACACGGCTGTTATGATCGTGTCGATCATAATGTTGCCATTCCAAAACTCATCAAAATGGGGGCCAGACCAGCAATTATCCCGTGGATTTGCAGCTTCCTCTCCCACCGATCCCAGTGTGTTAAGTATTTGGATAATATTTCTCCTTGGCTTGAGCTCCTTGGTGGTATACCACAAGGTACACTCACAGGGCCGGCTACTTTTGTGGCGCAGGCAAATGATGCTGCTCTTTCTAGCGAACCAAATAAGATAGCGCTCAAGTACGTGGATGACTTGACCATTGTTGAGAATATCTTCCGTAATGAAAAATCCACTATTCAAGATAACCTCAGGGATTTTGATGAATGGGCTGACCTGAATAGAATGAATCTCAACCCCCAAAAAATGTATGTACATGGATGTTTCATTTACTCGAAGTCCTTGTATTGGAACCACTGAGACTATCTGGGGAGGAGCTGCAAACCACAGATATTGTGAAGATTTTGGGTGTTAAGATATCTAAGGATCTTAAATGGGGGTGCATATTTCTGATGTCATCAAACGGGTCAATGGGTGGTTGCTCATGTTAACTACACTCAAAAGATTTGGATTACCAATTAAAGATCTTATAACCATATATATCGGTTTTATTCGACCTCTTACTGAATATGCTGTCCCTGCATGGCATTCAGGGCTTTCACAACAACAGCACGCTGCCCTTCAGAGAATACAAAAGCGTGCTTGCAGAATTATGTTAGCGATAAAGTATAAATCATATGTAGATGCTCTTGACCAGTGTCAGCTCACCAACCTTAGGTCTCGTCGTGAGCAAATCTGCCTCCAGTTCATGGACAAGCTTTTGAAGACTCCTGCATTCCGCAGCTGGGTGCCTAAGACTAGAGGGGAGGATAATGACAGGTGTCTGCGTAACTCTAACCTCCTATGTGTCCCTAAAGCTCGTACGCGAGAAGTCCCATCCCGTACATGGTCAGGTTGTGGAATGCAGAAGCTTCGAAAGTTTAAGGGTGTATGGTATATTGAGTGACTCTGTATAATTGTTGGTTGTTGCCTTTAATTCCTTGCCTTTATTTGTAATATATTTATTTGTATATATAATTGATGTCATTTGTATGTATTTAATTGTCTTATTGTAAGATTGTATGCAATTCAGCCTTTGGCTGCTATGTACATTTGTTGAATAAACCTTGAATTGAATAATACAGATAGGCCTATACAAAACAGATTTTCCAGAAACCTTTCTCAATTTTCAAGGTCTATCTCAAGGATTACTGAACCAATACTAGGCATGTTTGTACTTAAGTTAATGCATTTCTCATGGTGATTCCAAATATGGTAATGAAATTCAATAATGTTGACATTTTTGAAACATTTTGTGAAATGTTTGAATTTCGTCTGCAGACGCCTGCCGCGTGGAAAGTGTTAAAGTGAATGTTATGCAATTCAATACAGGGACTGGGAAAAATACGGCAACAAAGTGTGTGGCCTATTTGTGAAATTCGACGAAGACTTATAATGTGTATTTGTGCCCAGCAGCAACAAAACACCACCCGATTGATCAATTCAAACGGCCTGATATACGCAGTATCCCCGGCAGCATCCAATCAAACACATGATTATGTTAGTGTTACGGCGACCATACACGACTCCAAATATGGTACAGCCAATACATTATAAGACCATCGTCTATAGCAAAACAGCTAAGAACTATGTTTTATTCTCATTCTTATCAAGTTTATTGGTTATTTTGATCTTTTATCATAAAATAACGCAGTTTGTTAGATTTATTTTAAACAAACAACAAATTTCCCCCTTTATAAAATCGGCGAATCCAGCGAGCTGTTTTCCAACATCCTGCTTCAAATTAATCACGTTCTTTAGCACACACGCATCTGTCATCGCTGCGTTTTACCCACAACGCATACGGCGGCGACTTTGTATATGTAGGGCACGCTAACGCGATGACGCATTGATCATATTTTTTTTCGAATGAATTAAACCACGCCCCAAACTATGCACCATTGTCTCATATTGTATGGGCGTGTCGGCTGGAAATCAGCCAAAAACCAATCAATTTGCCTGCTGACATCTCAAACCACATAAGAATACTTATTAAACCACTACCACTGCACAGGAATTCGATATATATTACCAGTAGATAATTCAAGAAGAAATAACATATTCGTCAGCATTATCACTTTTTGTTTTCCATTTTGCGAATTTTAAAATATTAAAATCTATCATTTATAATCATAAAATAAGTAAATTTGAACCCAACCGAGTTGATAGGATTTATGGAATTTTTAAGATACAGCTGCCTAACTACATTTGTCGAATATTGATGGACATACCAGTGATGTTGACTTGAAAACTACATGTTGCTGTATTGTCACCGCTGTCAACGGCCTCACATACAACTTTCGTTTGACCAATATTGAAGACAGATCCTGATGATGGGTCGCATACTACATTGATATCCTCTCCACTGTTATCAGTGGCTACAGGTGCCTCCCACTCGACCATCGCTGTAGACTCTCCAATGTCTGTTTTTTGTGCAAGATTGGGCGGACAAGATTGTATCTTGGGCAGTTCTGTGTCTGTAGAATTCATAGTTATATAAGTTTTAAAGGGCATATTCAATGATCTTATACCATAGGCTTCACCCTGCCCTTATTAAAAACAGATTTGAGGATCAAGTTATGACACCGCGTTCTATTGCAGCGGACATGCACGTCATTGAAGTTGGGAGCTTACAATAAGAAAATAAAACATAACACTACTTTAGTATTAATTGTTGTGTTAATATTTATTTATGTCTATATCATAGCTGTACTATGAACCATTAAAACAAGAACAATTATTATATAAACCTATGTGCTAAATGTTTCCTGAAATTGTCTTAATACTGATGGCGTGCTTAATGATCACATCAGTAGATGCAACTACATCGCACATTTAATTTAAGGCTTTAATTAAGGGGTATTAACCATGAAATTTATCAAGCGCTGTAACTTTTGAACTATTAATGTGATGTATAAAAAAGTATACATTTTTGGAAAGGAAATAAGTCAGAGACAGGTTTTTTACACATATCCATATTTTACATCTGGCGACATCCAACGGGTTTTCCAGATTACATCACATATGTGCATAAACCGTGACTAGGTTAGTGAGCTCTTCCAACACATGGGCAGGTGCAACAATAGTAAGACAATAGATATTAATGAAAGGAGAGGTGGTAAAGACGTGTATGGCCTGTGAGAGTAGGCAGCAAAGAATTCGCAGCGTCCAATCATTCTACTGTTAATTTACATATTTAACTTATCCCACTGCATAAGAATTCGATATACATGTATATTACTAGCAGGTAATTCGAGAAGAAATAAGTCATTCGTCGGGCGCCGACCGATCCATAATTTGACAAATTTCATATTCCTTTCACTTTTTTTTTTTTTTTTTAATATCCTTTTTGAGAATTTCAAAATACTAACATCTATGATTTTTTGAAAATCTTTTTTTAAATATTTGAACACAAGAACCGAGTTGATTAGAGATATGTAATTGTAAGATATAGCTGCCTAACTACATTGGTCAAATATTGATGGACATACCAGTGATATTGACTTGAAAACTACATGTTGCTGTATTGTCACCGCTGTCAACGGCCTCACATACAACTTCCGTTTGACCAATGTTGAATACAGATCCTGATGAAGGATCACACACTACATTGATATCCTCTCCGCTGTTATCAGTGGCTACAAGTGATACCCACTCAACCATCGCTGTAGACTCTCCAAGGTCTGTTTCTTGTGCAAGATAGGTCGGACAAGATTGTATCTTGGGCTGTTCTGTGTCTGTAAGATTCATTAAAGGGCATATTCAATGATCTTATACCTTTGGTTTACGCTGTCTTTATTAAAATCAGATTTGAAGATCAAGTTTTGACACCGCTTTCCGATTGCAGCGGACATGCACGTCATTGAATTTAGGAGCTTACAATGAAAAATGTATTGCATAATTACTCTTCTCCACATCCTCAATAATTGTAATCAGATGCTTGATCGTTACCTCTGGCGGCACAACAATATCATCCGCATTCTGATCTCCGCTTTCGAAGATAGCGAGACTTTTAAAGACAAAGGCGTCTTGATCAACTCTGATATAGAAGGGTACCTCACCGGAGGGGGGGGGGGGGGGGGGGGGGGCAGTTCCTCCTGACATCATCCCAGCAGCTCAAAAACCGGATATTGTTCTTACATTCCCTGCTCAAAAAAGGATTATTTTATTTGAGCTCACAGTGCCGTTTGAAGCAAATGTTGATAAAGCAAATAAACTTAAGACTGACAGATATGCTGCCCTTGATCCCTTTTGAATTAGGATCAAGGGGCCTCATAACAAAATCTAATAATACACGTCTGAGAGGTCTCCTACGAACCCTAAAGTGCAACGTTAAATACACAGCTCTCAAAGATAACATCCTGAAAAAGAGTCTGATGTCTTCTGTTTCCATTTTCCAATCAAGACACGAATGGGATTGGAACGTTACCACCTTTATATAGGCCCTCGGGGCAGCAGGTCTGTCACGACCGGCTCACCTCCCTTTTTAAATGTTTTTTTTTTAAATATTGATTGTAGTGCAATTGTGCTTCTTGCAACACATTGCCTGTTGGTCAGTATAGGCCCCAGTTGTCTTGGTTTTTAATGTTCTCTTCTTTATTTTATATGACTGAATAAAGATGATATGATATAAAGAAATAACTTATTCGTCGGGCGCCGACCGATCCATAATTTGGCAAATTTCATATTCCTTTCACCATTTAAAAACAAATTGTTATCCTTTTTGAAAATTTCAAAATACTAAAATCTATGATAATTTGAAAATGTTTTTAAAAAAAAATTTGAACACAAGAACCGAGTTGATTAGAGAGGTATGCAATTGCAAGATATAGCTGCCTAACTACATTTGTCAAATATTGATGGACTTACCAGTGATGTTGACTTGAAAACTACACGTTGCTGTATTGTCACCGCTGTCAACGGCCTCACATACAACTTCCGTTTGACCAATATTGAATACAGATCCTGATGAAGGATCACACACTACATTGATATCCTTTCCACAGTTATCAGTGGCTACAGGTGCTTCCCATTCGACCGTCGCCTTAGACTCTCCAAGGTCTGTTTCTTGGGCAAGATTGGTCGGACAAGATTGTATCTTGGGCTGTTCTGTGTCTGTAAGATTCATATAGTATCATTATAAGTTTTTAAAGGGCATATTTAATGATCGTATACCTTCGGCTTACGCTGCCTTTATTGAATCAGATTCGCCAAGATCATGTTTTGACACCGCTTTCTATTGCAGCGGACATATACGTTATTGAATTTGGGAGCTTACAATAAAACAATAAAACATAACATGTACCACAGAAATCGCAGATGCCAATCAAAAACCATAATTCTGCTAATTTACATATTAAATCACTCCCACTGCGTAAGAATTCGAAACATATTACCATATTACCAGTTGGGGATTCGAGAATAAAATTGATCCCCTATTCGTTCGCCCCGCCCGATCCATAATTTGGCAAATTTCATAATCCTTTCACCATTTTGTGTGTTTTTTCTTCTTCTTTTTTGCGAATTTCATCACTGATGCAGCAAAGAATTTCTGCCAATAGCTGTCATTCCGATTTTTGATTGTGATCTAAAGCAGCTTTGAAAGGGCAGTTTCAAAATTCAGATCTTACCTTCACATTTCAAGCCATAATGACACCTGATCCGCTGAACATCACTAGAAAATAATGGACTTCCAACATACACCGGATTTTGTGATCGTATTTTATTCAACCCGTTACTGTTCCAACAGGCTGAATTACTAAATCGAACTTCTGTGCAACCGCACGGATCAGGGTCAGGTAAAACCCAATGCCAAGCATTCCCTTGATGATTTGGAGCGTATTCTCTTCCAACTACGCAAACTCGAGCTTGCGCGTGAACATTAGGTCCTGAAAGCAAATGAACCGTGCTAGTAAGGCTTCCTTTTCAGTAAAAGTTGCTTTGCTTTGACACAATATATTTCAAGATTGCGATTTCTTATTAATTTTGTTTGGGTTTTTTTGATTTTCACATAACTCAATGAATCTCCACATGGTGGGCTATAGGTAGGCCTACAAAGGGAACAGAACCCTGAGGAATTTTCACCTGGTGTGGGCAAAGGATACAAGGGACCGAAACTCTGTGTAATCTCCACTCGGTGCTCATGCGTACGCACAGACCGATCGGACAATACACACAAAAGCAATCCTATATAGTTAGTTCCGGATAAACAAGAAGAATAAGGCGCGCAAATGTAAGGTTTTCTGGTAATTTTGTTTATATTTGGCTGGTATGGTTGTAATTACTAAAGAACAATTTGGTATATAGGGGGATACGTTTATGGCAGGTATTTTGCACAATGAAAGAGATAAACCTGGTTTTTCGATCGATAAACCTGGTTTTTCGATCGATAAACCTGGTTTTTCGATCGATAAACCTGGTTTATCAAATTCGATAAGCAATGCTTTAATAAACCAGGTTTATCGGCCGATAAACCTGGTTTATCAGTCGACAAAGCAGGTTTTTCAAAACCTTGTTTTCGGATTTGATGAACCTGGTTTTTCGACCGACAACCCAGGTTTATCGAAAACCTTGCTTATCGAATCGATAAACCTAGTTTTTCGATTTGATAAACCTGGTTTATCAATTTCGATAAGCAAAGTTTTCGAAAACCTGGTTTATCGATCAGGTTTATCGGTCGATAAACCAGGTTTTTCGAATTCGATAAGCAAGGTTTTCAATAAACCATGTTTATCGGTCGATAAACCTGGCTTTTCGATCGAAAAACCAGGTTTATCGAATTAGGCGGAGTCGTTCAAAAATGGCCCGTTTTATACGCCCGATTCCATTACAATTATATACCTTTCGTACATTTTTTCAATGGAGGAATATAGCTACGTCTTCGTGTGCGCGTAAGTAATACAGTAATGTGAGCGTGTTGAGAGGCAGCAGGGGGGGGGGGGGGGGGGGGGGGGGGGGGGAAATGTTCACCGAAATGATGAGATTCCCTGTACAACACAGGGCCAGGTGGTTGATTTGAATATTGATTAGGCTACGTCTTTGAAGTTGACCGCCGTACAGTAATTGATTAAGTACTCAACAAATTACTTTAGTTATTCTAATAATTACTCTATATTGCGTTATTTTCTTATTTAAGTAGCTAATTAGTAAGTAATAAATTATTTAAATTTGCATATACCCCGGCATATACTTTCAGTACTTGGGAGCTTCTCGGCCTTTTTTCAAAAATAATTGTTAAATTAATAATTATTTAGATATTAATTATAAATTAATAATTGTGTTAATTGATTAATTAGCTCACCATTATAAATCATGCAGGGCGTATCATAAAAACACCGCAACATTTTGTTTGTGCTTCGAACCATATCCGTACAGCAAATCACTTATATTTCATAGTCAATTTTGATCAATATTGGCCGATACCGACCAAGAAAGCAACATGATGTTATGGCTCTAAATACAATTAACATCGTTTGTTACAATGCGGAGTTGTTGTTCCATGCATAAGATAAAGACACTAATGAATGGACGATTTATTTTTTAACCTAATCTAATATTTTTTGAAATTTTGACCAAAATATGCCAAAAAACGTGAAAAATAAAGGATTTCTATTTTTGTTGACACTATTTAGTCAAAATTTCAAAAAATATTAGATTAGGTTTAAAAAAATTCGTCCCTTCATTAGTGTCTTAATATCATCATCAAGCGATGTGGGCATTTTTACTCAAAATTATTTTTGTTAGCTTGTTTCAAAAGAATTGGGTCAAAAAGGTTTTGTGATTTTCTCAAAAAATCAACATTTTTGGTCAAAATTGATGCCAAATTTGGATTCTCTGATCCATTTCCTTTCCAAAAAAGTATACTTTTATATACATTTGAGTCATAGTTCAATAATTACAGTAGGCCTACTCACAAGATTCAACAAAAAACTTCCTTATGTCCCCCCTTAAGACTACTTCTTGTTTTTATTTATTAAATCATTCCAATTTTATTTAAAAACATTGAAAAGTTAACATATAGCATAAAGCCAGACTAGAGGATGGATTTGGCAATGGGCCTTTCACCATCATCCGCAGGCATTGCACACAATACATTATAATCAGACACATACAAATGAAAACATACAAAGCTGGAAATGAATACCAATTTAAAACTGTGGGATAAAAGGACCAAAATGGTGAGGAAAGCCTGCTTTCCATAATAAAAGTATTGCACTATACATAAATATAAAAATTTAGCAATTAAATGTGCCCAGAAAAACACTGAGAGGACTGAGGATATTGCACTGAGTAAGCAAGATATAATTAATTGATGCTCGATGACCATTGTTTGTCATATTTGGAATAGAAAATAGAATATGAACATGTTATTGCACGCTGACTCAAGGATGTTAACATTTTATTTGACGCCCGTGTCCTCATTTTTTTGCTGATGGAAAGAAGGGGGAAAATGGATTGTAGGGAACTCTTATTTGAATTTGAAATAAGGCCTCTGGAACAAATGTCAACATATATGATATGAGCTTGGTGTCATAACCCTGTTCTCGCAGGTCACTGGCAAGGCCGGCGTATTTATTGAGTTTGCGATCATGAGCAGAATTGATGTTACGCTCGAACGGAATAGTGAGTTCAAAAATAATAATCAATACCCACTCAATTGGACCAATACTATTATTACCGCGATATTCTCGCGTGCTAATACGATTCTCCACAGGATTCACGAAGCACACATTTGCAAGTAACGACACAAGGATGAGACTCATCGCACCAAGGCGCGTTTCACAATGTGCTTCGCCGAATGAGACCATCCGCACAGTGTAACGCGTTGAAGGGTCACGCATGCATTAGGGAGCGTTCATAAATACTTTGGTGGGGGTGGGTGGGCAAATTGGCATCCCGGGCATTAAAAAAAAAATGATCCCCCCTTCGAGAAAGTCTTATTTTTATTGATCCCCCTTTCAGGGTCTGAAATTTATTCTGACCCCCCCCCCCCCCCCCCCCCCTCCCCATATGCCAAACCACACTTCTGTTACATTTGTAGGCTTGGTGGGGTAATAACGGATTATGACTGAGTTGTTTTGAATATCTTAACTTCTATCAGCCTTTAAACATAGGCGTAGCCAGAAGGCTTTTTGCCCGGGGGGGGGGGGGGGGGGGGGGGGGGGGGGCGGGGGCACTGACCAAATCGGCATAGGGTCCAGGGGCCTGCTTAAGGGACCTGTTGGCATCCAGGGGCCAAGGCCCGGCAGGGTTAAGGGAGCAGCGGCCCCTTAGAGCTGTAGGTTTTCTGACCTGGTATCTTAACAGACGCGCGCAGCGCAACGGAAAAATGTGCTACTTTTAGACTTACTTTGTTATGATTGAGGCTTGCCTTCATAAATTCTTTATAAAGCTAAAGTAAATGTATGGAGGCCCATGCAAAATGTGCTATTTTATACAAAATTGTTTCTTTACACTAATTCTGTCATGATTGGGATAAATTTTGGCTCTAAACTAATTCCCGAAAGGTAATTGCAGTTTTGGGAACATGCGGGAAATTTTTTGCGGCTTTTTTACATTAGAAATTTGTTTGATCCCCCCCTTATCGGCAACTTATTTTGTTTGATCCCCCCTTTTTGAGGCTTATTATTTTTTTGATCCCCCCCCCCCTGAATTGCCCAACCCCCCCTACCAGAGTATTTATGAACGCTCCCTTAGATCAGGATTATAAAGAAACTGGTGATAACACAGTTAAAACTGGATTATAAATGCTAATTTGAAGTTGGAACTTACCCGGTAGCACGAGTAACTGCAAAAGTAAGATTGCGCCAAGCCGCGTAAAGATCATCTTAACTATAACTGATGAATGAGACACCAGTGCAAACATATTCATACCTGAAACTGACAAAGAAAGAGAAAATGGACTTGCGAAGATCAACGTGATCCCTTGAAACATACCTTTATGAGGGGTTTTTTTTTGTATGATAACATCGTGACTAATTATAAATTTAATTTGCATAAAGCTGGTGAAAAAATAAACCCACAACTTCAACAACAACAACAAATCG
>CM069445.1:27724483-27799638 GCA_035610835.1 Ophiura sarsii | reverse complement strand
TATGCTAAATTATCTGAACTAATATGTTACCAGCCCTTACTCAAACTTAAGATTTTGAGCATTTCGATCATCAATTGTTTACTATTTATATTCTCTGACAGTGAAAGTCAAGAAGATGTAGATGCAAAAGGTTCACAGACAGCCAAGTCTACGGCGGATTCAAAGGTAGGTATATAGCATAGACGATATTATTATTAAGGTATATTATGTGATCTTTTTCATGGGACGCCTCAATTCTCAAAAAAAAAATGGAAGCAGATGTTCTTGCAGATTTACTTTTCTGATCATAATCATAAATATATTTGCAGTTACAGAGCGATACGATTCATAATTAATAACCTCAAAATCTTGGTTTTAGAGTGAATTTAGAGTAAAATTTGAAAAATAGATTTACCGCTTGGTACAATCTATTTTTCAAAACATGATATTTGAAGTAATCAGTGGCATATCTGGGATTTATTCGGGGGGGGGGGCAAAGGATATTTTTTTCCGGTGAACATCAGTTCGACCCTATTAAGTAAAAAAATTGCGCAACTGGGTTGTTTATTCCAGCGAATGACGTTGCATCATAAAGTGGAAATTTTAACAACATATCTACACGAATGTTGCCATTATTAAGGTACATTTTTCTTTCAAACGTAGCGCGAGAAAATTTGCCATTTTTATAATAAATTGCCCATCATCAAACCGGGCAAGGGGCAAAGTTGACATTTAGATGGGAATTAAGTAAATCCCTTAGATTTTCTCTTTACTTTCCCTTTTATCTTCCTCTTCTCCCTTTCCTTTCTCCCCTTTCCTTCTCCCCTTTCCCTTTTCCTTCTCTCTACCTCCCCCTCTCTTTCCTTTCTTTCCATCGCGTAACGGCAATTGCTCTATTTTTTCCCTTTCCTCTTCCTCTCTTCCCTCTCTTCTTCCCTTCTCTACAATTTTGTTGGTTGTTATCATTTTGTTACCAATTTGTAAAAGAAATAGATTTTTGATCCCTACAAAAAAGTGATTAATAAAAGAAAAGACAAACAACCAATGATGGTGCTTGGCGTGTCCCCACAACTAATACAACATGTTCATTTTCTTTTAGTGTATTTCCAATGTGTGACATGTGGATCATTCAATCTAACAAAGGAAGACGCAGAGCTGTGCGAAGCCGGTCATGAATTATCAGGTAATTTACAACGAGTAATTTAGAATGTTTTATCAAGATAATGTCTATGCATGGAAAGGGATAATAGAATTAGCTTTGGGATTGCCATCTTTCTTGATTTGTGATACTAAGATATTTTGTGTGATTACGAGTGGAGAAGGGGAAATCTCAGATAATTGTTTAACTATAAACTGCAATCCTGTTTCAACTGTTTTAGATTCTTGGGATAGTGGTGGAATATACTAATGATTGTTAAAAAATGTTACATTAAAAAAGTTTTGTATATAACGGGATCCCAACCCTAAGGGGGCGTTGGTGGGTTGGGGTGGGGGGGGGGGGGGGGTGGCATTTTAGGGGTAATTTTGGAGCCTATCTGAGGATTTGCCAGACCTTTGACCTTGGTATGTGACCTTTGACTTCATTAACATATGAAGATTTCCATGTTGCATCTATGACCGAAGTTTGGTATAAAATTGGATAGATTGAGCCAGCCTAAGTGAGTTCTTACCTTTCCTGAGTGAGCCCATGTATTGGTCAAGCTATGAGTTTTTAAAAATATTAGGCGAGATGCAGTCGAGCCCAATATATTAAAACTCATAGCGAGACCAATACATATTGGGTGTAAATCATCCAATTTTATCATTATTTATATGTTTTGGATCCAATATTATCCATTACACTTAGACACCTCAAAACATAATAATGGTTACAATTGGTGATTGTATGGAAAAGAAATGGACAAAACAAAAAGTGTATACCAAATTGTTAACAGACACAGACTACACAGACGTAGACACACGGACGGACGAAGGATGCAGCCATAAGGTCTCTCTCCTACGGACAACCTAAAAATGACTTTAAATAATTAATGAGATTAAAGTGTTCAAAATCCATTATCAAAATATTAAGTGGACTAGAATAGAATGCCTGCTAAATAATCACTAATACTATTTCTGTTTGAAATACATTCCACAGAAGACACTGCCAATGCTCCATCCAGTGCTAAGATCGCTCTTTCATCTAGTGCTAGCATTGATCCATCAATGAGCACAAAAAGGTATGCAAAACTCTTCTTTTTGTCGCTGTTGTTGTTTTTCACCCGACAGGGATGCTCCCTGAATAGATATACCCCCTTAGCTCAAATCTCCACTCTATTTACCCCCCCCCCCTCCCCCTTGAATAGTGGTGGCACCAGCATCATCAAAAGTTTTGGGGCAAACTGGGGAAATTTGTTTTTGGTTTAATTTAATTTCGACATTAAAAGTCAATATTTTTAATTAATTGGGGACCTATAATCTTGGGAGTGTTTTACATTAAAATACATGTAGCACTTTCTCAAAGTCGTTCTTGCTAAAGAACATTGCTGTAGCACTACGGGGTAGCACCACATAGCCTCCGGTAGCATAATGAGATTGGATCAAGAGTATTCTTTTCTCATGACTGAAGGCTGACAGCAAAATTGTAAACTTTATTTGTGGGGAGTGGCTGTTTTTAATTCAACCAGCATGCTTATATAGGCTTTTTAAGCCTGGCCCGAGCAATTTGCTTGAGTCTGGTCCCTTCAGGACCCAAGCGTGTGTCCATACAGACCGTTTGCATATATTTTGTTGACAAACACACTGTCAATGATAGAAATAACAATATCGTTCTTTTAGATTTCTAGTTTATTTATTTGTTTAACTTAATTTTTCAGCTCATATACTTCGCCGTTCAAACGAAAGCGTTCTTCTACATCATGTAGCACCACAGTATCCCCAGCCAAATCCGTGTCACCGACACCTGCTGCAGAAGCTGAGCTCAGCAAATTTGAGTTTGAATTACTTCAGATGAATAAAGCAGAAATGATAGCCAAAGGTCAAATGAAACAGGAACGCCACAAGGCCAAAATGGACATCCTCAAAATCAAGAGAGAAACAGCAATCCTGCATCTTAACCAAGTGAAGTTGGGCAACTTCACTATGTCATTAGCTAACTCTAGCTCTAAGTTACTCTAAATTTAATTGTTTAGTATGGCTAAACAAATTGTTTATGGAAATAATCTGATTTTATAAATAACAGATTGAAAATCGTTTGATACATTTTGAAATCAATTGTTCATATTTTAAAAATATTTGTGTAATTTGCAAAATACTGAAAGAACACATTAATTATTCAAACATCAGAATTTTTACAATTCCAAAAATAACAGCATTTTAGCTGCATAAGTTTCTGTAAAATGCCTAGTGGTTGAAAAACTTCATTCAAACATCAGAATATCTTTAAAGCTATTTTCAGCTAATTACAAAATATACTTTTATGTATTTCTTAGTATATTAAGGAAGTAATAGCTATGGAGCTCAATTACCATTAATTTTATAAATGCAAATACAATTATACAAATTTGTTAGTAAGGTGAAAATGATTGTAGAAATAATTGGGTTAACTTTTTGAACCACCCTGTACTCTGTTTATGTCATCTTAAGTTGAGAGGATATACCGTATGTCAGCAAATGTGCACAATTTATGTGCCAGCACAAACATCCTTTTAATTGCTTATTATGTGCAAACACCATTGAGCTAAAAAGAAGCTACACAATTACATGCTTATATTACAGAATATTGCCTATGTCACCTCCCAATTTGAACTCAATTGTGAGTATTACATATGAGGGGGTATCAAAAAGTTTATGAAATCACCAGGTAATAAATCGTGGGAAATGTGTAACTTTGCACAGTGAATTTGTAATGATATCAAGATCAAGTTTCTAGCTCCTTCCCTTCTGAGTGATTTCAAAACCTTTTTGATACCCCCTCGTATAGACAACAGTATATGAATTTTCATTCATTTATCAATGTAAACTAAATAACTCAATTCAAGTATGGCAATTTTTACCTTGGCCATACAATCTGCAAAAATATTTACGTAATATAGTGCTTCTTAAATATTGTTATTTTGCTTTGCACCTAATTTATTATGCAACGGAAGTTGAATCTTTGACAGAACCATTATAGACCATTATAATAATAAAACTATTGAATTTGTCTTTCGGCAGCTCGAGAGTTACCCCCTGCATCGCGATGGTTCCTAATTTTGAATACAATTTATTCAGCAATTTCACTGGGTTAATTTCTCGAGGGTGAAAAACAAAAATGATGGCCAAAATGTGTGCTCGCGCAGTGTTTTGGGCAGTAAGACAATGACAATTTCAACATTTTTCACTATTGAAAAAAAAATTGAAGTGTGAAAATCAAAAGTGAATGGTATTTCACCCTTTGTATAGGGTGAGTGAAAACACTGTTATTCCGCCATTAAAATAAACAATCATCTTCAAGCTCCTGAAAGAGAATTTCAATTATATTTGTTTGAAAATAATAACATCCCTATTTAAAGGAAAGCGGTCATGGTGAGGAAACGAACCGCTGACGGCGATTGTTGGTCCAGCTAAACCTTAGCTAATAACTAATACATCACTTATATCACACGATAGAAAATGCGTTCAATCAAATGAAGGATGGTTGATTGAGCGTGCCGTTCACATTGGGTTAAGAGATTGTTGTAGAGTCGCACACAATACCGCTTGCATGTAAACATACGTAGAACAATTACAGACTGCGCCAATGTCCAACTTGTTTAGATTCAAATAGTCGCCGCGCGCTGTTCAATTTTCGTTAGAATCCTCACCATGACCGCTTCACTTTAAGTGGCACTGAGAAATTAAAGATATATTTAATTCAATTTGTTTTGAGAAATCTCTTGGATCTCTCAATGCCCCTTAAAATGCTGTACTGCACTGGAAGTTAAGCATGGTTTATACATTGGGAGCAGTCATGCATGTTGTAATCATCTATATGAACAAAAACTTGGATTTAAGGGTGATGTTAACGACCACAACGCGGGCCCGTGCTAGGGTGTCAATATCATCAATTTTAGAGTATGATTCGTCCCCGGATTTGTCGAGTGAAATCCTCGTTAAGGATGACATTGTACTCCTTTGAGAAGCTGCATAGTTTGAGAGTGCATTCACAGAGATGATTACAACTTTTATACATGAGGGCCCCCTCCCCGGTACTGCATTCAGACGATACCAACCAACAAACCAAATTTGCCAAATTGTTGTGGTACTACCTTACAATGAATCATTTTGAATTAAATATAATTATAAATATGAATTTATTTATTCAATGTGACAATAAATTACAATGTTAAAACATAACCATACCCTGCAACCTTTGGCCTTTCAGTTACCTATTGTATTTATATTGTAAAGCGCTTGGAGATCTTACGTATCAAGCGCTTGAAAAAATGCTGTGTATTATTATTATTATTAGTCCTCGAAACGATTTATATCTGTAAACTACTGGCCTATAGGGTGCCCCCCCAAAAAAAATAAAAAAATAAGGGTGCACTTGTTCCACATCATTGCTCTCATTTAATATTCAGTGTGAGTCTTTAGCTTTATTTGTTGTAAAAACTTTAAGATATTTTAGTTGGCTTTGAAATGCCGTGTATGAAATTGTATTCAATTTTCTCAATCTAAATACATGTTTGATCAACTACAAGCACTCACAATTGTGCTTGTGCCACTTGTAGAAAAAGAGAGATTTAAGGAATATGTTTGGATTTGAATACTTATATGAGCATCAACATAACTAAATTGCCTTTAACAGTTTGTTTTGTCAAATTTGCTTTAGTCTGTTCAAAGATATGCTTGTATAACCATGAGCAATGAAAATCCCCAAAGCTGTGTCACGTCAGTTCAACAAAACCAACCACATTTAAAACTAATTTAATTATTTTGGAGCTTATACTAACACCAATCAGTAAACACTGAATATTAAAAGAACAAAATGACTCTTTCCACAAGCATTTTTGTTTTCCTAAAAAGTGGCACAACCCATTTCAAACATATTGTTGAATTGGTAATGAGCAATTAAGCTGGTAATCATTAATGCCAAATATTGAGAATTTAATGATAGCTATGATGCGGAACACTTGCACCCTTTTTAAAGGTATAATACGTGATCTTAGCCAGGGAACGCCCTCAACATCAAAAAAAATTGAAAGCAGATTTTCTTGCAGATTTACATTTCTTATCATAAATCGTACATACATTCCAAGTTGCAGGGCGATATGATTCTTAACAGTGGCGTAGCTCAGGGGAAGGCGGGGGGGGGGGGGTAAATGCCCCCCCTGACTGAAAAAAACCGATTTGTGCCTCCGCCCCCCAGCCCCTCTAAAAACATATAAAAACGGAGGAAAAAAAATGAAAATAGGAAAATAATGATAAAAGACGGAGATGGCGGGCGGTTATGTGTGGGTATATTCAGCCCAAATAGTCAAATAAGGCAAAATAGTACATGTACATGTAGTACATGTACTGTGCGATTTTTTTTGTTGACCGTGCACATTTTTTTGAACCTCACACCTCCCCCCCCCCCCCCCCCCCCCCACCCACCCACTTACGTGAAATTCACGAGTTGGTGACTGGGGAAAAAAATTGGGGCAACCTTTAATCTTGCCCCCCACCCTGAAAAAAATCCCAGCTACGCCACTGATTCTTAATTACTTCAAAATCATGATTTCAGAGTAAAAATAAACTGTCGGATGTCGATTTTTGTCCGACAACTTATTTTACTCTAGTCTAAATTCCCTCTAAATCCATTATTTTGAGGTAATTAGGAATGGTATCGCTCTGTAACTTGGAATGTATGTACGATTTATGATCAGAAATGTAAATCTGCAAGAAAATCTACTTTCTAAAAAATATCATGAATAGAGGGCGCTCCCTGGAAAAGATCACATAATATGCCTTTAAGGAGACCCACCCGGTGACATGTCTGTAGTCTGACAGTTCTATTTCTATAGTCCGACAGGTTCTATAGTACAAAGGTTTTATTAGTACCGATACGAAAATTATTAAAGTTCTATATCCGAAAATGAATAGAGTTCTCTATTCCAAACATGAAAAATGGTTCTTTAGTCTGAATAATATGAACATGTTGTACAATACGATTGAAAAAGCTTCTTTAATACAAACATTAAAAATAGGTTCTGTAGTCCGAATGTGAAAACAGGTTTGAATCCGAATCATAATAAGGGTTCTTTTGTCCGAATCTTAATCTTAATTGAAATTCAAACTCTAGAACCTTTTTTTCTCCAAATCGGACTACAGAACCTTTTCAAGTGTCAGATTAGAGAACCCTTTACAAGCTTTCGGCTTGGATTAAATAACCTTTTTATTATTCGTACTATATAGAACCTTTCTTATTTTCGGACTATATGAGAACCCGTTTTAACACTTTTACAAATTCGGATTAGAGAACCCATTTTATTTTCGGATTATAGAACCGTCGGGCTTTAGAACCTTTTTTATAATTGGACTAGAAAACCTTCAAAATAAGGAACCCTTTTTTAGGACGAAAGATTTTATCCGATTTGGGTGACAAGCAAATGGTAAATTATGTGCGTCAGACTATTAGAACCTCTGTACTATAGAGACGTCGGACTACAGAGACGTCCCCACCCACCACCTTGTGTATATTTAGTCCCAAAATAGGAAATTATCTTCCATGTCACACATCTCAGTGGTTGAAATGGGTACGGACTAGCTGTTGTCTTTTCAGGTTTCCAGTATTTCTGAAGTTACGGAGTGGTCTTATAACACCTGGAACTTGCTCAGGGAGATCTTCGGCAATTGCAGGATCCCTTTGTTGAAGCAAAAAGTTGTACAGTGTAGCACATGCTATGATAACAGCGAATACTGTTTTCAGTTTCACTCGCATCATGTTTAAGCATGGGAACCGCCTTTTCCACATACCGTTGAACCGCTCAATAATATTTCTTCCTCTGATCTGCGATCGGTTGTATCTTCGTTCATTTGCATTTGATGTAGTTAGAAGGGGTGTCATTAAATACTCAAGACAGGGGTAACCACTATCCCCTAGAAGGTGTCCATCTACATGGCCTCTTTCTAGTTCTTGCTTCAAAGAGCACTCATTAAAAATCCGTGAGTCATGTGCACAACCAGGCCAACGGGCAACGATATTGAGAATTTTGCCTTGTTGATCACACACAACTTGGGTATTAATACTATAGGTACGTTTTCTATTCATGAATAATAGGGCATTCGGTCCTCCCGGACATTGAATGTGAATGTGGGTGCAATCAATGGCACCAATTACTCCTGGGAAGTTGCTGTATTGATAAAAGTCAAGTTGACGTTGCCTCATTTCATTTGGACCGTTGTTGAACTTAATAAACTCCCGATGCTTGCTGGCAATTACCTTGGAGACTTGTGCGACAACCCTACTCATTGTTCCTTGGTGTATGCCGTATAAATCCCCAAGAAGGGTTTGAAATGTACCTGAAAAAATGAAACAAAACAACAAACAGTTAAACTGATCCCCTGCTGTTAAAAAATGGTTGTTTAAATGTTTCAAATAATGAATGGTTGTTCAAATATGCTGCTTACGCAACCTGTAATTAACAGTTTGTTTATAAGCAGGATATTTGAACAACTCCAGTTGTTTAAAAGTTTTAAACATTTTGAATGACACTTTTTAAAATTTTTAAAGTGTTTTGGAAGTGCCTGATTTTTTGAAAGTGCTTGAATGACACTTTTTTTACATTTTTAAAGCGTTTTGGAAGAGCTTGATTTTAATCGAAAACTGACGATAACATTGTGATGTAAAAAAATCATGATTTGATGTTGGAGGATGCAGTTATCACGATGATAATTATGAATTAAAGTGGGCATTTGTTGACAGAATCAATCCTAACACAAGAATAACACAATATTAAAATGTGATGCTTCACATCGAAAGGGATTCATTTGCATTTTCAGTTAGGGACGCACCATTTGATTTTCAGGGGGGGGGGTAGGAAGTTGGGTTCGGGGGTGATTTTTTTAAATTTATTTTTTGGCCGCCGTAAGGGGTGAATGGATTTTTTTTTTAAGGTATCCATTCATATTGAATTGGCTGGGGGTAGATTTTTTTTTTTTTTTACTCATCAGGGGGTGAATTTTTTTTTGTGCCCGCACAGAGGGTGAATTTTTTTTCTCCAAAAACTTCCTACCCCCCCCCCCCTGAAAATCTAATGGTGCGTCCCTTACACAATAGAGCCGAAAAGAGAAGGAAAAAAATAAGAACAAAATAAGAATTGTGACGTGAAACCTTTGAAGGTTATAGGTTCTGAGAGGTAAACGGGGTAATAAAATAGTGACTAAATAAAAGGTTATTCGATACCTAGAAACGGAAATGCGGGGGGGGGGGGGGGGGGGGTGGGGGGGGGTGTACTGTACTATCATGGGTAAACATTGTATTTTGTCATACTAGTATTTCATTGGGGCAGCAGGGGGGGGGGGCATGGCCTCTGACTGGGGAAAATGATCTCCCCTCTGGTTAAGCCACTAGTTGAGTGAGATGTGTAGGGCCTACTGCTTATTACCCTACATATATACCCGATGCATAGAACCTCAGGGCTGTTAAAACTTGTAGATATGGAGGTAATTGATGGCGGGATTTCCATGTGAATGTATACAGGTGTGCTCATGTGTATGTTTAGTCTAATTTTTTCATTAGGAATGATATTTATGTGTTGAATATAAGCAATAAATGCATGCTTTAATTATATAAAGAAATACTTAACTAATAAATCAAAGTTGTCTCTAAAAATGTTTGAATTTCAACCCAGCCTCACACCTGATCACGTTATAAAACTACTCAATTGCATTAAATGTTTACTTTGAACATTACAGCCTTAACTCGCATTTTGACTTTTTTTCAAAAGCGAGTCAAGTAACTCGCAAATTGAAAATGTTGAAAACCGAGTCAAGTAACTCGAAAATCGAAAATGTTGAAAAACCGAGTTAAACTATTTTCTCATAATTTGGAGGAAATTGATGGCGGGATTTCCATGTGAATGTATACAGGTGTGCTCATGTGTATGTTTAGTCTAATTTTTACATTAGGAATGATATTTATGTGTTGAATATAAGCAATAAATGCATGCTTTAATTATATAAAGAAATACTTAACTAATAAATCAAAGTTGTCTCTAAAAATGTCTGAATTTCAACCCAGCCTCACACCTGATCACGTTATAAAACTACTCAATTGCATTAAATGTTTACTTTGAACATTACAGCCTTAACTCGCATTTTGGCTTTAATTATATAAAGAAATACTTAACTAATAAATCAAAGTTGTCTCTAAAATTGTTTGAATTTCAACCCAGCCTCACATCTGATTACGTTATAAAACTACTCAATTGCATTAAATGTTTACTTTGAACATTACAGCCTTAACTCGCATTTTGACTTTTTTTCAAAAGCGAGTCAAGTAACTCGCAAATTGAAAATTTTGAAAACCGAGTCAAGTAACTCGAAAATTGAAAATTTTGAAAACCGAGTCAAGTAACTCGAAAATCGAAAATGTTGAAAAACCGAGTTAAACTATTTTCTCATAATTTGGAGGAAATTGATGGCGGGATTTCCATGTGAATGTATACAGGTGTGCTCATGTGTATGTTTAGTCTAATTTTTTCATTAGGAATGATATTTATGTGTTGAATATAAGCAATAAATGCATGCTTTAATTATATAAAGAAATACTTAACTAATAAATCAAAGTTGTCTCTAAAATTGTTTGAATTTCAACCCAGCCTCACATCTGATTACGTTATAAAACTACTCAATTGCATTAAATGTTTACTTTGAACATTACAGCCTTAACTCGCATTTTGATTTTTTTTCAAAAGCGAGTCAAGTAACTCGCAAATTGAAAATTTTGAAAACCGAGTCAAGTAACTCGAAAATTGAAAATTTTGAAAACCGAGTCAAGTAACTCGAAAATCGAAAATGTTGAAAAACCGAGTTAAACTATTTTCTCATAATTTGGAGGAAATTGATGGCGGGATTTCCATGTGAATGTATACAGGTGTGCTCATGTGTATGTTTAGTCTAATTTTTTCATTAGGAATGATATTTATGTGTTGAATATAAGCAATAAATGCATGCTTTAATTATATAAAGAAATACTTAACTAATAAATCAAAGTTGTCTCTAAAATTGTTTGAATTTCAACCCAGCCTCACATCTGATTACGTTATAAAACTACTCAATTGCATTAAATGTTTACTTTGAACATTACAGCCTTAACTCGCATTTTGACTTTTTTTCAAAAGCGAGTCAAGTAACTCGCAAATTGAAAATTTTGAAAACCGAGTCAAGTAACTCGAAAATTGAAAATTTTGAAAACCGAGTCAAGTAACTCGAAAATCGAAAATGTTGAAAAACCGAGTTAAACTATTTTCTCATAATTTGGAGGAAATTGATGGCGGGATTTCCATGTGAATGTATACAGGTGTGCTCATGTGTATGTTTAGTCTAATTTTTTCATTAGGAATGATATTTATGTGTTGAATATAAGCAATAAATGCATGCTTTAATTATATAAAGAAATACTTAACTAATAAATCAAAGTTGTCTCTAAAATTGTTTGAATTTCAACCCAGCCTCACATCTGATTACGTTATAAAACTACTCAATTGCATTAAATGTTTACTTTGAACATTACAGCCTTAACTCGCATTTTGACTTTTTTTCAAAAGCGAGTCAAGTAACTCGCAAATTGAAAATTTTGAAAACCGAGTCAAGTAACTCGAAAATTGAAAATTTTGAAAACCGAGTCAAGTAACTCGAAAATCGAAAATGTTGAAAAACCGAGTTAAACTATTTTCTCATAATTTGGAGGAAATTGATGGCGGGATTTCCATGTGAATGTATACAGGTGTGCTCATGTGTATGTTTAGTCTAATTTTTTCATTAGGAATGATATTTATGTGTTGAATATAAGCAATAAATGCATGCTTTAATTATATAAAGAAATACTTAACTAATAAATCAAAGTTGTCTCTAAAATTGTTTGAATTTCAACCCAGCCTCACATCTGATTACGTTATAAAACTACTCAATTGCATTAAATGTTTACTTTGAACATTACAGCCTTAACTCGCATTTTGACTTTTTTTCAAAAGCGAGTCAAGTAACTCGCAAATTGAAAATTTTGAAAACCGAGTCAAGTAACTCGAAAATTGAAAATTTTGAAAACCGAGTCAAGTAACTCGAAAATCGAAAATGTTGAAAAACCGAGTTAAACTATTTTCTCATAATTTGGAGGAAATTGATGGCGGGATTTCCATGTGAATGTATACAGGTGTGCTCATGTGTATGTTTAGTCTCATTTTTACATTAGGAATGGTATTTATGTGTTGAATATAAGCAATAAATGCATGCTTTAATTATATATATAAAGAAATACTTAACTAATAAATCAAAGTTGTCTCTAAAATTGTTTGAATTTCAACCCAGCCTCACATCTGATTACGTTATAAAACTACTCAATTGCATTAAATGTTTACTTTGAACATTACAGCCTTAACTCGCATTTTGACTTTTTTTCAAAAGCGAGTCAAGTAACTCGCAAATTAAAAATTTTGAAAACCGAGTCAAGTAACTCGAAAATCGAAAATGTTGAAAAACCGAGTTAAACTATTTTCTCATAATATGGAGGAAATTGATGGCGGGATTTCCATGTGAATGTATACAGGTGTGCTCATGTGTATGTTTAGTCTAATTTTTACATTAGGAATGATATTTATGTGTTGAATATAAGCAATAAATGCATGCTTTAATTATATAAAGAAATACTTAACTAATAAATCAAAGTTGTCTCTAAAATTGTTTGAATTTCAACCCAGCCTCACATCTGATTACGTTATAAAACTACTCAATTGCATTAAATGTTTACTTTGAACATTACAGCCTTAACTCGCATTTTGACTTTTTTTCAAAAGCGAGTCAAGTAACTCGCAAATTGAAAATTTTGAAAACCGAGTCAAGTAACTCGAAAATTGAAAATTTTGAAAACCGAGTCAAGTAACTCGAAAATCGAAAATGTTGAAAAACCGAGTTAAACTATTTTCTCATAATTTGGAGGAAATTGATGGCGGGATTTCCATGTGAATGTATACAGGTGTGCTCATGTGTATGTTTAGTCTAATTTTTTCATTAGGAATGATATTTATGTGTTGAATATAAGCAATAAATGCATGCTTTAATTATATAAAGAAATACTTAACTAATAAATCAAAGTTGTCTCTAAAATTGTTTGAATTTCAACCCAGCCTCACATCTGATTACGTTATAAAACTACTCAATTGCATTAAATGTTTACTTTGAACATTACAGCCTTAACTCGCATTTTGACTTTTTTTCAAAAGCGAGTCAAGTAACTCGCAAATTGAAAATTTTGAAAACCGAGTCAAGTAACTCGAAAATTGAAAATTTTGAAAACCGAGTCAAGTAACTCGAAAATCGAAAATGTTGAAAAACCGAGTTAAACTATTTTCTCATAATTTGGAGGAAATTGATGGCGGGATTTCCATGTGAATGTATACAGGTGTGCTCATGTGTATGTTTAGTCTAATTTTTTCATTAGGAATGATATTTATGTGTTGAATATAAGCAATAAATGCATGCTTTAATTATATAAAGAAATACTTAACTAATAAATCAAAGTTGTCTCTAAAATTGTTTGAATTTCAACCCAGCCTCACATCTGATTACGTTATAAAACTACTCAATTGCATTAAATGTTTACTTTGAACATTACAGTCTTAACTCGCATTTTGACTTTTTTTCAAAAGCGAGTCAAGTAACTCGCAAATTGAAAATTTTGAAAACCGAGTCAAGTAACTCGAAAATTGAAAATTTTGAAAACCGAGTCAAGTAACTCGAAAATCGAAAATGTTGAAAAACCGAGTTAAACTATTTTCTCATAATTTGGAGGAAATTGATGGCGGGATTTCCATGTGAATGTATACAGGTGTGCTCATGTGTATGTTTAGTCTCATTTTTACATTAGGAATGGTATTTATGTGTTGAATATAAGCAATAAATGCATGCTTTAATTATATAAAGAAATACTTAACTAATAAATCAAAGTTGTCTCTAAAATTGTTTGAATTTCAACCCAGCCTCACATCTGATTACGTTATAAAACTACTCAATTGCATTAAATGTTTACTTTGAACATTACAGCCTTAACTCGCATTTTGACTTTTTTTCAAAAGCGAGTCAAGTAACTCGCAAATTAAAAATTTTGAAAACCGAGTCAAGTAACTCGAAAATCGAAAATGTTGAAAAACCGAGTTAAACTATTTTCTCATAATATGGAGGAAATTGATGGCGGGATTTCCATGTGAATGTATACAGGTGTGCTCATGTGTATGTTTAGTCTAATTTTTACATTAGGAATGATATTTATGTGTTGAATATAAGCAATAAATGCATGCTTTAATTATATAAAGAAATACTTAACTAATAAATCAAAGTTGTCTCTAAAATTGTTTGAATTTCAACCCAGCCTCACATCTGATTACGTTATAAAACTACTCAATTGCATTAAATGTTTACTTTGAACATTACAGCCTTAACTCGCATTTTGACTTTTTTTCAAAAGCGAGTCAAGTAACTCGCAAATTGAAAATTTTGAAAACCGAGTCAAGTAACTCGAAAATTGAAAATTTTGAAAACCGAGTCAAGTAACTCGAAAATCGAAAATGTTGAAAAACCGAGTTAAACTATTTTCTCATAATTTGGAGGAAATTGATGGCGGGATTTCCATGTGAATGTATACAGGTGTGCTCATGTGTATGTTTAGTCTAATTTTTTCATTAGGAATGATATTTATGTGTTGAATATAAGCAATAAATGCATGCTTTAATTATATAAAGAAATACTTAACTAATAAATCAAAGTTGTCTCTAAAATTGTTTGAATTTCAACCCAGCCTCACATCTGATTACGTTATAAAACTACTCAATTGCATTAAATGTTTACTTTGAACATTACAGCCTTAACTCGCATTTTGCCTTTTTTTCAAAAGCGAGTCAAGTAACTCGCAAATTGAAAATTTTGAAAACCGAGTCAAGTAACTCGAAAATTGAAAATTTTGAAAACCGAGTCAAGTAACTCGAAAATCGAAAATGTTGAAAAACCGAGTTAAACTATTTTCTCATAATTTGGAGGAAATTGATGGCGGGATTTCCATGTGAATGTATACAGGTGTGCTCATGTGTATGTTTAGTCTAATTTTTTCATTAGGAATGATATTTATGTGTTGAATATAAGCAATAAATGCATGCTTTAATTATATAAAGAAATACTTAACTAATAAATCAAAGTTGTCTCTAAAATTGTTTGAATTTCAACCCAGCCTCACATCTGATTACGTTATAAAACTACTCAATTGCATTAAATGTTTACTTTGAACATTACAGCCTTAACTCGCATTTTGACTTTTTTTCAAAAGCGAGTCAAGTAACTCGCAAATTGAAAATTTTGAAAACCGAGTCAGGTAACTCGAAAATTGAAAATTTTGAAAACCGAGTCAAGTAACTCGAAAATCGAAAATGTTGAAAAACCGAGTTAAACTATTTTCTCATAATTTGGAGGAAATTGATGGCGGGATTTCCATGTGAATGTATACAGGTGTGCTCATGTGTATGTTTAGTCTAATTTTTTCATTAGGAATGATATTTATGTGTTGAATATAAGCAATAAATGCATGCTTTAATTATATAAAGAAATACTTAACTAATAAATCAAAGTTGTCTCTAAAATTGTTTGAATTTCAACCCAGCCTCACATCTGATTACGTTATAAAACTACTCAATTGCATTAAATGTTTACTTTGAACATTACAGCCTTAACTCGCATTTTGACTTTTTTTTCAAAAGCGAGTCAAGTAACTCGCAAATTGAAAATTTTGAAAACCGAGTCAAGTAACTCGAAAATTGAAAATTTTGAAAACCGAGTCAAGTAACTCGAAAATCGAAAATGTTGAAAAACCGAGTTAAACTATTTTCTCATAATTTGGAGGAAATTGATGGCGGGATTTCCATGTGAATGTATACAGGTGTGCTCATGTGTATGTTTAGTCTCATTTTTACATTAGGAATGGTATTTATGTGTTGAATATAAGCAATAAATGCATGCTTTAATTATATAAAGAAATACTTAACTAATAAATCAAAGTTGTCTCTAAAATTGTTTGAATTTCAACCCAGCCTCACATCTGATTACGTTATAAAACTACTCAATTGCATTAAATGTTTACTTTGAACATTACAGCCTTAACTCGCATTTTGACTTTTTTTCAAAAGCGAGTCAAGTAACTCGCAAATTAAAAATTTTGAAAACCGAGTCAAGTAACTCGAAAATCGAAAATGTTGAAAAACCGAGTTAAACTATTTTCTCATAATATGGAGGAAATTGATGGCGGGATTTCCATGTGAATGTATACTGGTGTGCTCATGTGTATGTTTAGTCTAATTTTTACATTAGGAATGATATTTATGTGTTGAATATAAGCAATAAATGCATGCTTTAATTATATAAAGAAATACTTAACTAATAAATCAAAGTTGTCTCTAAAATTGTTTGAATTTCAACCCAGCCTCACATCTGATTACGTTATAAAACTACTCAATTGCATTAAATGTTTACTTTGAACATTACAGCCTTAACTCGCATTTTGACTTTTTTTTCAAAAGCGAGTCAAGTAACTCGCAAATTGAAAATTTTGAAAACCGAGTCAAGTAACTCGAAAATTGAAAATTTTGAAAACCGAGTCAAGTAACTCGAAAATCGAAAATGTTGAAAAACCGAGTTAAACTATTTTCTCATAATTTGGAGGAAATTGATGGCGGGATTTCCATGTGAATGTATACAGGTGTGCTCATGTGTATGTTTAGTCTCATTTTTACATTAGGAATGGTATTTATGTGTTGAATATAAGCAATAAATGCATGCTTTAATTATATAAAGAAATACTTAACTAATAAATCAAAGTTGTCTCTAAAATTGTTTGAATTTCAACCCAGCCTCACATCTGATTACGTTATAAAACTACTCAATTGCATTAAATGTTTACTTTGAACATTACAGCCTTAACTCGCATTTTGACTTTTTTTCAAAAGCGAGTCAAGTAACTCGCAAATTAAAAATTTTGAAAACCGAGTCAAGTAACTCGAAAATCGAAAATGTTGAAAAACCGAGTTAAACTATTTTCTCATAATATGGAGGAAATTGATGGCGGGATTTCCATGTGAATGTATACTGGTGTGCTCATGTGTATGTTTAGTCTAATTTTTACATTAGGAATGATATTTATGTGTTGAATATAAGCAATAAATGCATGCTTTAATTATATAAAGAAATACTTAACTAATAAATCAAAGTTGTCTCTAAAATTGTTTGAATTTCAACCCAGCCTCACATCTGATTACGTTATAAAACTACTCAATTGCATTAAATGTTTACTTTGAACATTACAGCCTTAACTCGCATTTTGATTTTTTTCAAAAGCGAGTCAAGTAACTCGCAAATTGAAAATTTTGAAAACCGAGTCAAGTAACTCGAAAATTGAAAATTTTGAAAACCGAGTCAAGTAACTCGAAAATCGAAAATGTTGAAAAACCGAGTTAAACTATTTTCTCATAATTTGGAGGAAATTGATGGCGGGATTTCCATGTGAATGTATACAGGTGTGCTCATGTGTATGTTTAGTCTAATTTTTTCATTAGGAATGATATTTATGTGTTGAATATAAGCAATAAATGCATGCTTTAATTATATAAAGAAATACTTAACTAATAAATCAAAGTTGTCTCTAAAATTGTTTGAATTTCAACCCAGCCTCACATCTGATTACGTTATAAAACTACTCAATTGCATTAAATGTTTACTTTGAACATTACAGCCTTAACTCGCATTTTGACTTTTTTTCAAAAGCGAGTCAAGTAACTCGCAAATTGAAAATTTTGAAAACCGAGTCAAGTAACTCGAAAATTGAAAATTTTGAAAACCGAGTCAAGTAACTCGAAAATCGAAAATGTTGAAAAACCGAGTTAAACTATTTTCTCATAATTTGGAGGAAATTGATGGCGGGATTTCCATGTGAATGTATACAGGTGTGCTCATGTGTATGTTTAGTCTAATTTTTTCATTAGGAATGATATTTATGTGTTGAATATAAGCAATAAATGCATGCTTTAATTATATAAAGAAATACTTAACTAATAAATCAAAGTTGTCTCTAAAATTGTTTGAATTTCAACCCAGCCTCACATCTGATTACGTTATAAAACTACTCAATTGCATTAAATGTTTACTTTGAACATTACAGCCTTAACTCGCATTTTGACTTTTTTCAAAAGCGAGTCAAGTAACTCGCAAATTGAAAATTTTGAAAACCGAGTCAAGTAACTCGAAAATTGAAAATTTTGAAAACCGAGTCAAGTAACTCGAAAATCGAAAATGTTGAAAAACCGAGTTAAACTATTTTCTCATAATTTGGAGGAAATTGATGGCGGGATTTCCATGTGAATGTATACAGGTGTGCTCATGTGTATGTTTAGTCTAATTTTTTCATTAGGAATGATATTTATGTGTTGAATATAAGCAATAAATGCATGCTTTAATTATATAAAGAAATACTTAACTAATAAATCAAAGTTGTCTCTAAAAATGTTTGAATTTCAACCCAGCCTCACACCTGATCACGTTATAAAACTACTCAATTGCATTAAATGTTTACTTTGAACATTACAGCCTTAACTCGCATTTTGACTTTTTTTCAAAAGCGAGTCAAGTAACTCGCAAATTGAAAATTTTGAAAACCGAGTCAAGTAACTCGAAAATCGAAAATGTTGAAAAACCGAGTTAAACTATTTTCTCATAATTTGGAGGAAATTGATGGCGGGATTTCCATGTGAATGTATACAGGTGTGCTCATGTGTATGTTTAGTCTAATTTTTTCATTAGGAATGATATTTATGTGTTGAATATAAGCAATAAATGCATGCTTTAATTATATAAAGAAATACTTAACTAATAAATCAAAGTTGTCTCTAAAATTGTTTGAATTTCAACCCAGCCTCACATCTGATTACGTTATAAAACTACTCAATTGCATTAAATGTTTACTTTGAACATTACAGCCTTAACTCGCATTTTGACTTTTTTCAAAAGCGAGTCAAGTAACTCGCAAATTGAAAATTTTGAAAACCGAGTCAAGTAACTCGAAAATCGAAAATGTTGAAAAACCGAGTTAAACTATTTTCTCATAATTTGGAGGAAATTGATGGCGGGATTTCCATGTGAATGTATACAGGTGTGCTCATGTGTATGTTTAGTCTAATTTTTTCATTAGGAATGATATTTATGTGTTGAATATAAGCAATAAATGCATGCTTTAATTATATATATATAAAGAAATACTTAACTAATAAATCAAAGTTGTCTCTAAAAATGTTTGAATTTCAACCCAGCCTCACACCTGATCACGTTATAAAACAACTCAATTGCATTAAATGTTTACTTTGAACATTACAGCCTTAACTCGCATTTTGACTTTTTTTCAAAAGCGAGTCAAGTAACTCGCAAATTGAAAATGTTGAAAACCGAGTCAAGTAACTCGAAAATCGAAAATGTTGAAAAACCGAGTTAAACTATTTTCTCATAATTTGGAGGAAATTGATGGCGGGATTTCCATGTGAATGTATACAGGTGTGCTTATGTGTATGTTTAGTCTAATTTTTACATTAGGAATGATATTTATGTGTTGAATATAAGCAATAAATGCATGCTTTAATTATATAAAGAAATACTTAACTAATAAATCAAAGTTGTCTCTAAAAATGTTTGAATTTCAACCCAGCCTCACATCTGTTCACGTTATAAAACTACTCAATTAAACTATTTTCTCATAACTGGAAGAAAATTGATGGCGGGATTTCCATGTGAATGTATACATGTGTGCTCATGTGTATGTTTAGTCTCATTTTGACATCAGGCATGTTATTTATGTGATGAATATAAACAATAAATGCATGCTTTAACAAAATAAAGAAATACTTAACTGATAAATCAAAGTTGTCTCTAATTATGTTTGAATTTCAACCATATCTTCATATCTGAACACGTTACAGTTAAATTGCATTACACGTTTACTTAGACAGACACTCGAAACCCGAAAAGTCGATTTTTGACTCGAAACTCGAAATTTTGACTCGAAACTCGCAACTCGAAATCCTGACTCGAAACTCGAAATCCTGACTCGAAACTCGAAATCCTGACTCGAAACTCGAAATCCTGACTCGAAACTCGAAATCCTGACTCGAAACTCGAAATCCTGACTCGAAACTCGAAATCCTGACTCGAAACTCGAAATCCTGACTCGAAACTCGAAATTTTGACTCGAAACTCGCAATTCTGACTCGAAACTCGAAATTTTGACTCGAAACTCGCAACTCGAAACTCGAAACTCGCAACTCGAAACTCGCTACTCGAAACTCGCAACTCGACAAAAAGTAACACACAATAATAATAATAATAATAATAATAATAATAATAATAATAATAATAATAATAATAATAATAATAATAATAATAATAATAAACGGTGCTTATATAGCGCAATTCCAAAATTGATCATTGCGCTTTACAACAATTACATATAAAGGGTTCAACAAAAGAAAGTATACCACTTTGTCTATGTAATTTTGAGTAACATTCAATATCATTTTGACCAAACAGGCTAGATAGGCATTTAGATGTTAAATGAATCTTTTAGGCATAATTTGATACCAACTTTATCCCCTAACAACAAAGATAAACCATGATTAGCACCATTTAAAGAAAAATATCCCATTTTCAAAAGTCGCATTTCCAATACACAACACGAGAAGAAAGGACCAATTGGGGTCTCTCGGGGTGTGTGTATAGTCAGGATTGGCTATCGATCGCACAGTACAAATGCGTTAGGTCTTACGACATTGTGCGTGTTAACAATTGGTCCTTTTTTCTCGTGCTGTGTATTGGAAATGCGACTTTTGAAAAGGGGATATTTTTCTTTAAATGGTGCTAATCATGGTTTATCTTTGTTGTTAGGGGGCAAATTTGGTATCAAATTATGCCTAAAAGATTCATCTAAATGCCTACCTAGCCTGTTTGGTCAAACAAAATTGAATGTTACTCAAAATGACATAAACAAAGTGGTATACTTTCTTTTGTTGAACCCTTTATAATGGATAACAATAATACAGAGCAAAATAAATAATACAAATACAACATCAGCAAGAGGAATCACAAAAATAAATGAGTTTTGAGGCTGCGTTTGAATGCATCAATACTGGGTGACAAGCGAATTGATTGTGGCAACTTGTTCCAGAGGGTCTATAGCCTCTACCTTACCCCTGTGGATATCATGCCTCAATGGATAATCATCACCACCAATCACCATACTCACAGAATAATCATAACCACATACTCACTAGCATCTATAGTCTCTGCCTACCCCTGTGGTTATCATGCCTCAATGGATAATCATACATACTAACTAGCATCTATAGCCTCTGCCTACCCATATCATGCCTCAATGGATAATCATAACCACATACTCACTAGCATCTATAGCCTCTGCCTACCCCTGTGGATATCATGCCTCAATGGATAATCATCACCCCCATACTCACTAGCATCTAATATAGCCCCTGCCTACCCCTTTGGATATCATGCCTCACTGGATATCTATTAGCTTGATTAGCCAATATTACATGGTCTCATCTCCTTTATTTAGTCGTGACCAACATGTTTAATAGTCTGTTTCTCAAATGCTGCTCTCAAACTACAATTCGGTGATCTGTAGACCATACGCTTATTATTTTCCTCCGCATTCGGCTTTAGGAAAATAGTAGGCTTACGGTCTTTATATCACCTAGGGGCAATGGTTCACCCTATTTCTATGAGAGAGAAGTCCAGATGCATGCCTGTGAGTGTGATGGTTTAAACTGTATTGAAATGATATGGTATTGTCCCTTCACGACTAAGATGACCTGAATGCGCTTTTTTGGTAATGAAGGTAAAACTATGTTTGGTTATGCCATTTAATCTAATCAAGGAATATGCTATCTTGATGAAGGATGTAATACAGCTTTTGTATGGCCTATCATTATATGAATATTTCTATTTTTAGGAGGTTGTGCTGAAGGTGAATATACATGCGCTAATGGTAACTGCATCCCTGGAAACTGGCAATGTGATTATGATAATGACTGTGAAGATTATAGTGATGAAGTAGATGCGGGCTGCATCTGTGACTTATCCATCGAGTTTGGATGTGCTGCTGGTGGATGCATAAATGGTACTTGGGTGTGTGATGGTAAACCAGACTGTGTCGATGGCAGTGATGAAGTCAACTGCACAGAGTGTCCCGAAGGATCATATCAGTGTGCTAATGGTAACTGCATCCCTGAATCATATCGCTGTGATTATGACAATGACTGTGAAGATTATAGTGATGAAATAGATGCGGGCTGTATCTGTGACTTATCCGTCGAGTTTGAATGTGCTGCTGGTGGATGCATCAATGGTACTTGGGTGTGTGATGGTGAAGATGACTGTATAGATGGTAGTGATGAGACTGCATTTTTGTGCATTGGACTCCCCAGTAATGCATCAACCACTGAGGAACCAGGTAAGATTGTTCAATCAATAATTTAGGCCAAACAAAGAAGAAGGTTTGTCACCACCGACTGGCTGGATAGAGTACCGAGGTTACCCGAGGTAACCAGGGTGACTCCTACCTACCGCCAGCGAACCTGCTACTACATTAGCGCTGGGCGAACCCCGCACTTTCGCTGGTATGTAAATGCACCCGCGTAGCTGCGGTCTCCGAGACATTCGGACCGCTGCTTCGTGCACCCGGCATATCAGGTACTAACTTAGGGGAGTATCATAACCCCCGCGCTTTCGCCTGACTTGCCTGGTGGAGCTATATAATATGTACTCAACGGGGACCAGTCCCGCCTTTCCACTGCTCACACCGACAACGTAGGCTACTTGCCGTACAGGCCGAGCCTGTACAGTAGCTGAGACAGCCTTGGGAACTCCGGCAACATAGTTACCCGCCCCGTGAGAGGGTGGCCATCGGGCGAACCGATGGGCTTTCTACCTACACTAACATTACGGTTGCGAAGACCCTTTGCGAATCCCTTTTCCAGCGCGTCAAAACTATGCACTGAGGAAAGGTCTACGCAAAAGTTAAGGACGCACACCGTTCGTTGTGCGAACATAAACGGTGTGCTATACATAATGGCCTGTATTCTCGTACGTATAGTTAAACACGGTTTTAAGCTAAACACGCGTCTAACTTTGACTTTAGACACAGCATTTAACTAAACGCAATTCTCGTATATACATTTGTTTTACTTAAACACGCGTCTAACTCGCCGAAATGTGTCTAACTTTAAACATGGGTGGGTACGGGGGTAGTTTAATGCGTGTAACTCATTCAACCGTACCCGGTGCAAGCTGACGTACGGATCGGGTAGTCTTTAAAAGAACAGTGTATTTAAGGCATTCAGTCGATATTTATCGTTTAAAATCGTGTTTGGAAGTTTGGTTATTACTGCATATCCAGAAAAGTCCAATGAGTATTCAGACCAATTTACTATGATTTTGTAGCTGAGATTTAAAGCTTCAATTGTGGTGTGGAATATTTTATACGTCTGGCTTGTATAATAGCAAAGTTATGAGGTAGGAGGTAGAACTTATTGAATGACCCTCGTATACACATAAAGATGATAATTCATTCGTAATTTACCTAATACAAATTGGGCAATGGATCTTGGATTCATTTGTTATAATGTTGACATCGCTAAATATTGCAAGAGACTATCAAATAAAGTTGGTATGGTGCTTAGTCAACCATGACGATCTAACATAACACAATCGAATGAATACTTTTAAAGTTATGGCGATATCAATGACCGTGCATAACAACAGCAAAGTTGCACTATGTATAGGAAATCATTGATTTGTGTGACAGTTATGACGACAGTAATCACACACAATTCAATGAATACCTAGTGCAACTTTGCTGTTGTTATGCGCTGTCATTGAAATTGCCATAACTTTAAAAGTATCCATTCGATTTTGTTGAATGAGGTATCAAACTACGGAGAAGAAATTTCCTCATTTAAAGTATATCTCAGATGTTGTGGTACCGATTATATATTTTGAATTAGCCGACCTCAAAGCACCTGGTCAGGGACTTTATGTGCTAGGTGTATGTCGGTAACCATCCCATGCTAAAGTGTGTCCAGGTTATTTAGAAAATGGTAATACACGTGTGGATAATATTGGATTCAAGTAGCGCTAACTCAAATGATGAGGTCGTGCTACAAATTGAACTGATTGATAAAATAGCTGTAGTGCCGCGTACTTCCAATCTTTTTAGTTTTAAGTCAAAGCTGTTTCAGTCTCAGTATCAACCACAAACAGGTTTTCAACCTCATATTTAGATTTGAAGTTAAATGTGCACCCTGTATAGAGGAATCTTCAATGAAACTTAACGACTAAAACAGAAAAGCACTCATCTGTAGAATTTAGTTTCTTCCAACCGGAACGCAAACATATACACTTTCTTTGAGTTTTATAAAAGCAGTGGTTATTGAGCATCAGTGTGGGTAAAACTTCTAATTATGTGGACTATTTTCGTTAATGAAATATGGTAGTTTAAAGAGATCACGTGCAAAATTGTCTTGTCCACAGGAAGGTTTCTCTCAAGGAAGTCATACCTGGCCAAGATATTTGATTATTGGCCACTGCAATATTTACCAACTCATATTTGTTGCTTATAGACGTTATTCGTAATTGTCAAAGAGGGAGACATACTGGATGTCACGCCGATAAACATACAATCTCGTACTTTAACTGCAATAATAACTGTGAACTTCTACATTTTCCTTGATAGTGTCGGTTTCCAACATTTTATTTCAAACTAGTGGAATAGATAGTTTATACGTTCAAGTTTATTTCACCAATGTAATAAGGTCAAATATTGAACAGCTCGGAAGTATGAAGAATTTGTATGATTTGTGCAAAGTTCACCACATCGAAAAACTACATCACTCTCGTCTCGGCTACATCACTAGTCGACTGTAGTATACCTTGTATAATTTCACAGTCACACAATCGAACAACACCCCCCCCCTGATACTTCCCATCCGAGAACCGACCAAATACAAGGTCTACTGGCATTGGATTTACCAAAGAACTGTGCTTTAAGCACACTAGGGATTACTAGGGACGATGCTTTTTATGCGTCAAGATAAAAAATGATCAAATTATTCGTCTCTGTTAAAACGTAAAAAGTTTTTTTATTACACGATATTGAAAGATAGGAAATAGCATGGAAATAGTTACATATGCGGAAATGTCGCTTTATCTCCGAGGAACATATTTTGGGCGAGGACCAATGTCAAAGATAACCCCTAAAGTGTGATTTTAGACCGAAACGGCGGCTATACAGTGCGAGAAAATCGACATTTTGAATTTATCAAAGTGAACAAGATTCTTCTCTCTGCGAAGACGGTATATAAATATTCATATTCTTCGTATTTATCGTGTCTGCCATTGGACAATTTTGAACCCCACGCGAACAAATTGCTCATTACGTATGCGTCCAATTTTTGGACTAGTGCTAGTATAAAAGTATACGCCAGTCAGCAAGGTCAATCCAATGCAAGTAGACCTTTTTTCCCGGGGGTGAGATCAGAGGATGGGGAGCGGTCCATCATGTCCATGGGGAGTGAGCCCTCTATCGGTACATGTTCATAGCGTGACAAAGAAAAGGAAAAAGGTATATATAGTAGACTACTACATCACTAGCCTCGTTTTCGGAGCACTAATTGCTCTGAGCATGCTCAGTTGGATAGTTGGATAGTTGGATTGGCCCTCTTTTGACGTAACGTAAGTGCTCCAATTACGAATTACGTCTATTGATTATCAATTAAAGACAAAAACATTGTCTAAAGAGTTTCATTTTTCATTTCTTTGATTCCTGTTCAGAATCTTTTAGGCAAATGGCCTAAGACGAGACGGCTACTGTGGACAAACCGATTTTGCACATTGTTACGAAATTAGTTAAGACTTTTGAGTCTGAACTAATTGCGTAACAAATTTCGTAATGTGCAAAAGATTAAAAGATTAAAAGATCTTCTATTTTTTTGGCCCAGTTATGCAGTTATAAAAACTATAAACACTCACTTGAGAAACCCGACCTGGCCAGCTATAGGCGAATATCCAGGGAGAGCGCTTGTGTGCTCGGGGACCCAATAGTGTATAGCCGGGACGCAAGTTCGATTTGACCCCAAATTATTAGGTACGAGGGCGTCCTAATGTAAACACGAAAAAATCCAATTTAGTCGATCACCTATTTATAAATAACTAACACTTATTTAGGACGAAATATATACAAAAGGAGACCGCTGATCGTTTACCCACTAACCTACAATGAAGCATACATCTATTTTACTTCATACTGTTTTATCGAATCAATATATTCAGACACCAACGACCCGAAATGTGAGATTTCATGCTACTGCATCGGCGTAAAAACTGACATGAACTGGAAGAAATGGTAGCCAATTTTAGATGAAAACGTCCGTAAATCCCTTATTTTACAACGTCGTAAAAAATCCATCTATACAGTGGCACACTATAATGAGTTGTTTGATATCCTTCGTGTTTGAAACAGTAATAGTGTTTAAGACGATTTTTGCCGCATCATTTGAAGCCCGATGTGAAGCTCAATTGTAGTGACCAAAATTTGGCACTTGACAATAAGTGTTTGAATCTCCCGGTTGTAGCTAGTTACCCTTGATAGCGTAGATGGTAAAGCGCTCGCTTGAAGAACGGGAGGTCCGGGGTTCGATCCTGCACAATGTCACGGATTTTTTTCTCTCATCAAAATCAATTTTGTTGGGTTTTTAATTTATTTATATGATTGTTTTATGATGATTTATGATGACCATGTTTCTTACCCGATATTCCGTCTGGGTGCGATTGTGCTCAGGTTATCCCTTCACCCACTCAAATATTAGTTTCACTAGACACATTACGCATAATGATGAAAATTAGGTGTGTAAGTGCAGCAAAACATTGTCATGCAAACCATCTTCTAAACGTCACATCATGGGCCGTCCGTGACTCCGTGTGTATATGAAAAAAAATACGTCGCGTCTTTTTATACCAGGAAATACAATACAACTTTAACATGTTTAAAGTCTCTCTGATCCCGAGCACTATGGCGAAGTTTGTTTGTTGCTTTGGGATTATTTATACTAGAATGGTGGGGATCTGTTAACTTATGAAAAAGAAATGAACCAAACATTCATAAATAAATCACACACAAAAAATGATTTTGACGAGCAAAAAATAAATCATATGAAAATGTGCAGAGCAGAAGGATCGATTTCGAACCCCGGACCTCTCGTTCTCCAAGCGAAACCTTTACCATCTGAGCTATCAAGGGAAACTAGTTATATCCGTGAGATTTAAACACTTCATCAATTCTGTTTCTAGAGCCACATGATGCAAAAACATCATTTATTCTGTTAGATAAAAAGGATATCACAACTATTTAGCTCATAAGTTGAAAAATATTTCCCTCGAAAGATGTCCCTCCTATGCACAAAGCCTGGAATCCGCACAAACATCAAAATATAATGCGATCGCATAGGAATGGACAATGGACAAAATACCAATGGTTCCAAATTTTACTCTCTCTCTTACAATCTGTTTTTATCTACTTAAATGGTCACGTCGTAAAATCGATTTAGGAAATAATAATGACTAAAACCCTCATTTATCTGAATATGTGACAATTTTGTAATTTCGCTGGTTAAGACAGCTGTTTGTCAGATCAATGTAACGCTACTTTTGTACATTTCACTTTCGATATCGAAAAAAATTGCAAACTTCCCATGTAAAATACTCTGCTTGTAAATGTCTGAGACTGGTTTTAATAAGTTAGTAAGACAGATTGTATTATTAGGAATATTTCAAGACATTAATCTCCAAAAAAGACTTACATTTGACCTCAAGATCACTCTTGAAATGATAGTTCAGATTCCGCGGGAGTTTAACTCGGTTTTTGTCCCGAAAGTGCGCGGTTCACAATTGCGAAGTTCGTTTCGGTAATAATTGACCTTTTAACGGTTATTCGGCTAAGAGGCGTTCCGACTATGTACGAGGGGGTATCATAAAGTTTTAGAAATCACCCAGAAGTGAAGGAGCCAGAAACTTTATTTTGATATGTAATTCTTCAGACATCTTTAAATAGTCCCTGTGCAAAGTTACACATTTCTCCAACTTTTTATTACCTGTCCACAAATCGCCTTTGTAGAGATCCTCAGATTGACCGCCATAGATTTATTTTCAGATTGCCTCAGATTGTGTTATTCCCAAAACAGCAATAAATAGTTTAAAGTGTTGACATAAAGGGTCAAAGGTCATGTAGGGGTCATTAGAGGTCAAATTGTGCACACCCCATGTTACCCATAAGTTTATTGTCACCAAGCTTGTTTGTAATGACCTTTGACCCCTCTCTGTCAAAACTTTAAACTATTTATTGCTGTTTTGGGAATAACACAATCTGAGGCAATCTGAGAATCAATCAATGGCAGTCTATCTGAGGATCTCTACAATGGCGGTCTGTGGACAGGTAATAAAAAGTTGGAGAAATGTGTAACTTTGCACAGGGACTATTTAAAGATGTCTGAAGGATTACGTATCAAAATAAAGTTTCTGGCTCCTTCACTTCTGGGTGATTTCTAAAACTTTATGATACCCCCTCGTATAGGGCTGGTTTTAGGGAACCGTGATCCGTCTGCACATCATGTAATGCTTTTTTTCAAGTGAATAAATACATATAATACATAATAACATAATAAACAAATACACTATAATGTATATTTGCATATAAACTATTTCAGTATCATTATTAATATTGAACTTATTTACGAGGTCTCATCTTTTCCTATACAGGTCCATCAACTGCAACAGCGCTAACGACATGGCCAACTACTCAACCAAAATTGGAAACAATAACTCAAACACCTAATGAGCTTCAAATTCAACTGCAAGGTATGTTCATTTTTAACATATTTCTTTTAATATGTCTGTATAGTATATACTTTCAATCAGAATAGAATACAATATATGACCGTGTGTTAATATTAGTCTACGATTTCACTGCGAGATAATGGACTAACAAGCGAAGAAGCTACACATACCCAAGAAAATAGCGCGCTATTCAAACGCGCCGTCTTAACAAGTGACACTGATTATCATTGTTAATCCTTCTTGTATTAGGTGAGGATTAAATAGAAAGAACATCAATTTGGACGGCACGAGAAAACGTTGTCACTATCCTGGGTATGAACTACCATAGACGGTAACATTTACCGTCTATGAGACTACCGACAATGTGATTCAAGACACAGTACCATTTACAGGGGTAGCACTGGCTCAAAAATGTGAGGAGTCCCATTTGCATTTTTCAGGACCCTTTAAGGACTGCAAAAAACAAATTTAAGGGGGCCCCAGAAATATAAGGGGTCCTGAAGTTTGAGCCTTTGAAAATGGTCAAAAAAATGTTTAGAGACAAACAGTCGCTAACACAGATACGCACACTAGCGTAAGATCATGTAACTCATATACCTATGTCGTGTCCATGTTAATCAGTAGAAGATACTTATATATAGAATGTTTTGGAAATCGCTTGAAAATTTTGCGGAAGCAATTCGGAAGCGATTTAGTGTGTTTAACAACTTTTAAAAATACAGGATTTGCATTGTATTTATCTTTTACGGACATTAATAAATTTAAAATGTAGGCACAGGATGGAGATTGACAATTTTCAGAATGTCTTATGGTTTCCACGTCCATACATCGTCAGATTGGGACCCGTTAGTGAAGTTCAATATGTAAACTTACGTGTCCATTATCGTCCAACAAGAAAATAAGGGGTCCTAGGACGCGAGGACGCGCAAGAACGCGAGCCCTGACCATTTATATTTAAATGTATGGTTAAAGGTGGGGTCTATCTTGAATTCAAAACACTGGCTAGTGCTGGGCGAGAACACATTTATTTGGTGTGTGGTATCATAATGTGCCAATGATCAGATTAAGGTTTCAAATCACTGCCTCGCTCCCCTGAATTGCAAGGTATTACCTATACTGAAATGGTAAATCAGCCAAAGTCTTTGAATCTACTGTAGCATTTTACAAGAGGATTGTTTCAATAGAATATTATTTTCTGTATCACTGCAAGCTACTGCAAGACTTGTCACACATACTCGCTTCTCAGAACATATCACTCCTGTGCTTCGTGATCTTCATTGGTTGCCTGTTAAGTTTCGCATCATGTACAACATACTTCTCTTGACTTATAAATGTCTTCATGGACTTGCTCCAGAATATCTCACTGACTTGATTGATTCAGGAATACAAGCCTGTTCGCAACATCCGCTCATCTTCAAAACAAAATCTTGTTCCACCATTGGTTAGTACAACTTCATATGGTCATCGTAGTTTTCGCCATGCATCTTGTGAACTCAGGAACAAATTACCATTTCATATTAAGAACTCTCAGACTCTTAATCAATTCAAATCATCTCTGAAAACATATCTCTTTGAAATGGCATTTTGTAACATTTAATTTTATTTTGTATCTTTAGTTTCCTGGTATATTGTGTCTTTCATATGTTTTGCTCTGTTTTTTGTTGTTTTCTTTTGTTATTTGTAAGCGCTATGGGACTTCGGTATAAAGCGCTATACAAGATTCGTTGTATTATTATTATTATTATTATTATTATCACAATTAAGATACGATAATGGACGCACTTATGGAATCATCTAAACGAAATGATGAAAAGAACAATTTAACATCTATCCCACCTTCATCTGAAGAAGAATTCGAACATTTAGCTGAAGTAGCCATCGATGTAATCCGGGAACATCTCAACGATATACAGTCTACTTTAGATTCAAACGACACCGATTATATCACACATCACCTTGAACAACTTGGTGAGGTACGTATGAAATTGATTAAATTACTTAAATGATGTAGTAACTGATTGTATTGAACCGTATTTCAAATCCTTAAAGTTTATTCAGTGATGTCTTGGAGCTTGCGCCCTCAATTTTGATACAAACTGGGATGTGTACATGTTTATTAAAATGTATGCCTATTATTCATGGATGAACTTATATACAATTGTACCAAAAGTGTTGATTTTTCGAGAAAATCACAAAATTCACTTTTTTAAAGCTAACAAAATTATTTTGGAGTAATAATTGCCCCAAATCGCTTGATTATACTATCAAGACACTAATCTAGTGACAATTTTTTCATATTTTCTTCTAAAGCTTTATTATTTGAAATTTTGACCAAAAAGTGGGTCAAAATTGATGCCAAAAATGGATTTTCTAACCCAAATCCCTTCCAAAAATGTATACTTTTATATACATTTGATTAATAGTTCAATAATAACAGCACTCACAAAATTCAAAAGAATTCTTGATTTAGGGAAGAAGGTCATATTGTGTTTCAATGTGTTTCAAAACCATGTGTGCTCTCTTAAATCAAAAGATTGTGCTGAGGGAAGGATCTTAAAAGATTGAAAATGTTCAATCTAATATAGAGTGAATTTCAGTCCGATATATTAAAATTTCACTCTATTAGATTGAATATTTTCAATCTTTTAAGATCCTTCCCTCGGCACAATCTTTAAGATTGACTTTTCAATCTTTTGATCTATAAACAGGAACAATAAAGTATGCTGGACATAAGACTGCTTTCGTGATTTCGTAAATTCTATACAAAATAATTCTTCAACAATACTGAGCTGCGTACCCCTAATAATAAATTACCCGAATGCGTATACACTACTGGTATATATCGCTTTAAGTGTATACGTTGAAGCAACTTCAGAGCATATCATTGTATAAAAGGATTTCGATTTACGATTTCGGCTTTAAAATAGTTTGGCCCATCTATAACCTCCGAACATACATATACACAATATTTTTGTGATAGTAACAAACATATCTAAAATAATTAAGAAGCCTTCACTTATAATTCGCTTGCTTATTTAAGTTGTATATTCCTATGTACACGTATGTACTCACAAAGCAGTACATGTAGTAGATACAAACAACCATTGATGGGTAGGGTAGTATAATGACCATAACATTTCAAATAATTTCAAAAATATATGTAATTACATATGACTTTTTTTGAGGAAGAACTGACCAGATAAAAGATTAGTAGATAGATGAGCAACATAGAAAGTCAGAAGAAAACAATATATCAAAAATGCTGTATTTCCCATTTCCATTGAGTTAGTATCAGGCGGGTGCCACTGTACACAAACTCCCATTGCCGAGATTGAAACCTCTAGTGTGGTAGCGCCCTCGATTTACGAGTCACATCGCGCGTCTAAATTAATTCTCTGAGTCACATCGAGCGTCTCATGTGCCTTATAAGGACTTTCGTGCTGTCAATCATAGCGTCGCCCTCCTTTTTACAAGTCACATCGCGCGTACTCACGCCCATGTGCCCTTATATGGGAGGCTCTTGTTTTGCGATTCGAATTTCCCCTCCCAATTATATACGCTCCCTGGTAGTATTGGACATGCGAATAGGCTACATAGGAGAATATGATCATCGGCATAACCAAAAATCGTAAGAGGATTTTGAGAGCAAGGCCAATGATATTTTAGATAGGTTAAGTCTTTATCATAACATGCACATTTAGGTGTATATGGACATGTGTCAACTCCTGAATATGAAAAACGGGTCCGTCTACATGGGCACAGCTTTAAAAACAACCCTCTTTATTGTTCTTAAAGGAAAGCGGTCATGGTGAGGAAAAGAACCGCTGACGGCGATTGTTGGTCCAGCTAAACCTTAGCTAATAACTAATACATCACTTATATCACATGATAGAAAATGCGTTCAATCAAATGAAGGATGGTTGATTGAGCGCGCCGTTCATATTGGGTTAAGAGATTGTTGTAGAGTCGCACACAATACCGCTTGCATGTAAACATACGTAGAACAATAATTACAGACTGCGCCAATGGCTAACTTGTTTAGATTCAAATAGTCGCCGCGTGCTGTTCAATTTTCGTTTGAATCCTCACCATGACCGCTTCCCTTTAACATCCAGGAAATCAAAGAAGAAGAAAATATAAACATGTACAATTACACAATCACAAAAGCATATTTTCATGTTTTTGTGTATGATGATACTAATTATAGGCCTACCTATCAATTACCTCACTAAAATTATTTTGATTGGCTGCTTTGTACCAAGTAGAATGTACACATTAATCTGACTATCAAGTTTAAGTACTATTTGTGTTTTATTAGGTTATTTCATTTTTGAAATTTATTAATTCAAGAATATCGCAAAATAGCACTTCCACTTTCAATATTGTGTGTTTATCTTTTCAGGCAATCTTCGAAATTGTTTTTAATTATCCAAGCACGAATGAAACGGTAAGACGCTATAAATCAGAGTTATTTATAACACAAACCTTTCAAACTTATTCCGAGGCCATCCGTACAAACAAAAACATGAACATAAAACATAATATGCACATTGGAACAAATATTTTTTTAAGACGTCCTTTGAAAAAACATTGATTGAAACACAACAACGAATGTCCACAGGAAGAGAGTTCCACAATTTGGGGGGCGCGTGACGAAAATGCTCCGAAGATGATGTTTTTGGTGTTGACTTCTACTGTTCCTTTCATCTACAACTACGAAAATAAAAGAACTATGAGATTATACTGCAATCCCGACTGTAATAAAAACCCACATACATGCATGTACGTGCATTTCCACCGGCAACCGTGGACACACAACAGATTCTAACCATCTAACCGTGCACCTTTTGCCAACCGTGGACCCGTCCACAGTTCTAGACTAGGTGCATGGGGCTGCAATTAACACAAAATGCATTTAAAAGCACGTTTAAATAAAGTCCTCAGTCACAGGTACCAATACCGTCCACGGTTGGTAGATACAATTTTCTATTTAAAAAAAGGTGTAACTTATACACAAAAACGTCCTCGTTGTCGATTAAAATGTGATACACACCGTCCTCAGTTGGATAGTTCTATAAACTACGTCCACGTTTGGAGGCGATTGCACGTAGGGGTGTACGATAATTTGTTTACACACTACGCATTTTGTTTTCAAATCAGTGTGAACACATCAAGTTGTGGTTTTCAAGCTTGTAAAAGTATCCGAATGTGTGTTTATTTATTTAAAAGAACATAAATGAATTGTATTCATATTTATTTTGTTCTATCTTTATTTAAAAACGTTCAAACCATCATTTATCCAATTGTGTGTTTCACAACCTATACAGGACATTTTGAAAGAAGCAGTGAACCCGGGAACAATAGCAGACCGGTCAATTGATCTTGTAGCTGAAATCGCAAAACACATACCAGATGGGAAAACCACAGTATTCCACGGACCTGGCATTTGTAAGTTTTCAATTAAACTGAATCGTAACTAATAACATTGATCACGATGATGCTAATTATTCATATAACCATGAAATATAATGTTGTAATTTTTTTTCATAATTGATTTTGCGACAATCGTTATTTCATCTGATTGTCGGGGGGGGGGGGGGGGGGGGGGGGCACTGCCATTGGAAAAGGGTATAGGTATGTGCCCCTTTTTCACCCTATGCTGCTAGCTCGTATGACCCCCCTTTTGAGCCTGCATCAGTTCTAAGATCCCAATATTATTGAAAATTCAAAATCGCGAAAATGTGCGTTCTTGCTAATCAAAATCGAACTATAGACCAGTTCTCAAGACCTACTTTTTGGAAAAAATAAGTTCCCAAGACCCTATTTTTAGTCATAAAATCCACTCAGTTCAGTTCTGTAGCACCCCTTTTTAAGACCCTGTGCGGCACACCCTACCAAAAAAAAAGAAGTTGAGTGCCCCCCGGGCTGATTGTATCTACCCTAATTACACACAGCTGCTGTTGCAACCAATATACCTTCAAGCGAGGAAGCCCATGGTTTCACGGTTACTGTCCACGGTAGAAATGAGAATGTTCCAACTGACAGAACTACAACAGAGTCTGGAGGAGGAAAAACGGAACCTGTAATAACAATTCCTGCAGGAGCGTTTACCAACTTTCCACCGGGTAGGTGTATGCCGAATGTGCAGGACTAAAATCTGCAACTTATCTGGTTATTTCATGACATAAATTACCCGCTTAGGAGCGCTATTAATTCGGTCTGGTAAACCTATTGTTATCAATTACTACGAGAGGATTGCCTGGTTGTATATTTAAATTCGGGGCGTGTACGAGCTGTACTACTTGCTAACTACATGGGTGAGTTTCCATTACGTTGCAAATTACATCCACGCTCATGCGTTTAAACTACTCAGTGAGCGTTGCAATTATACAGCCGGTTGGTTGCACACGAAAATTATGTCATATAGCAACCAGGTTTGATGGAAGGCGAATATTTAAATTTGGTGCCGGTTTTCAGGGCACCAATGTATAGCGCTGCTAAGCGGGCCTTGTAGCCTAATGTGTTGACATGCTTGAGAAGGATTACTCCTCTATGAATTAACGAAGTATAGGCCCCTAATGGATGGTTTTCTAATTGCGCGAGATCCAAGATATGTGGATTACCTGGTAAACAAATTGGTGGGATGACGGACGCGTGGCGCGGCAGATGTGAATGTGAAAAAACAAACATGGAATAGCTGCAACGACATTTTGGATTCGATCGAAATCTTTTTAATAATAGGCCTACCCCCTTAATACAACATTAGAAAAACAATTTACGCCCATATAACGTAAGATCTTGTACTATCCATTTCCATCAGGTCAAAAGGTTTTAACAGTCGTGTTTGTTGAGCAGAAATCCAATGGATCACTAGTTACACTGTACAACGACGGGTGAGTATCATCATCGTATAAACGCCTTCGCCATTGTAATTGTCAGCGCCACCGGGCATCGCCATCGCCATCGCTATCATCTCCGTCATCGTCTTCGTCATCGTTATCATCTTTCTTCATTACCGTCGTCATCGTCATCGTCATCGTCATCGTCATCGTCATCGTCATCGTCATCGTCATCGTCATCGTCATCATCATCGTCATCATCATCGTCATCATCATCATCATCATCATCATCATCATCATCATCATCATCATCATCATCATCATCATCATCATCATCATCATCATCATCATCATCATCATCATCATTATCATTATCATTATCATTATCATCATTATTATCATCATCATCAAATCGTCATCGTCGTCATCCTCTTAACTCAATTTCAGACAAAAAGACAACGTTATTGTCGGTAGTGGACTATTGGGTGTGCAACTGTTCGTAGAAGGTGAACCACGTTCTATCGAGACCGAGTTTATTTTACCAGTTGTAAGTAACTGAACATCATTGGAGTCTTAAGAATAAAAGAAGGTTGAAAATGCTTGGAATTGGCAGATGAGGCCGAATAAAGTGCTTTGAGCTCAGCAAATATAAAAACTAAACACTCTAATGTCAGTGTTCCTCCCACAGAATGCGGCTGATTTTTAAATAAATTTAATTTCTTCGTGCCAGGAAGATCTGCCAGGAAGATCGTACTATCTGACTTAAATGTCCACACCATTATTTATCTTTGCAACCCTTTTGTTATCTCATGATTGAACTCTTGACTTCATAATTATTTGATTTTCCTAAACACAATAGGGTTATTTATCATGTGAATTCCTGATTGAATGTGCCTGTTTTATAGAAACGAGATGGGGATCGAGCTAATGAATCAGTGGATATCGTTGAGGAAACAATCCCGGAAACAATATGCGCTTTCTGGGATGGCATTAAGAAGTAAGTCCAATTGAAATACAATTCAAGGATTATTTTCTTAAAGGCTCCTGCCTAGAATAGAATACGGATAGGGCTACTCAAAATTGGAATCGATCCACTTTCATAGAATGCAAATGTGAATCAGTAAACTGTCACTGTGTGAATGGAATAAAATAGGTTGAGATAGTGTATTTTCAATGCGTGTTATCAGATTCAAATATCAATCATTTAGTAGCTCAGTAGTGAGACGTACCCTGAACTGATGATGAAAATGTCTCTTCGACCTGGAACATGTCAAACTTAACGTTCGTTTTATAACGTTATATATATAAAACTAGAAATATTAAATTTATGATTTGTAATGGCTAAGAGCGTATGACACATCTTCTATTTATGAAATTTAAAAATACTTCTTTGATGTGGAATGTCCATAGAGAATATTCGACCGAAGGGGTTTCTAAATCAGTGGAAGAAGACCACCCTGGATCTACTTCTAAATCAGTGGAAGAAGACCACCCTGGATCTACTTCTAAATCAGTGGAAGAAGACCACCCTGGATCTACTTCTAAATCAGTGGAAGAAGACCACCCTGGATCTACTTCTAAATCAGTGGAAGAAGACCACCCTGGATCTACTTCTAAATCAGTGGAAGAAGACCACCCTGGATCTACTTCTAAATCAGTGGAAGAAGACCACCCTGGATCTACTTCTAAATCAGTGGAAGAAGACCACCCTGGATCTACAGCTGTAACATGCAGTACTACGCATACAACCAGTTTTGCTATTCTACTACAGATACGCCAAGATTCTTTGATTGTAAGCATTATACCATTACCTGCCATGATTATACTTAAATGGGCACTATAAGAGATGTGTTGGAGGCTGCGCCCTCAATTATGATAAAAACTGAGATTAGTATATTTTTATAATTGTATTACATGTATGAACTTACACCTATAAGGATTTAAAAAAATCAGCTCTCTTTGTACAAAAAAACGTCGATTCAAAAATGCTCGTACAGCCGGGACGAGCATTTTACGTCCGACAGTATCCCCCTGCAGTACGCGTGATACATAACGCAAACCATATTTGCATAGAGGGAATTTTTCAATAAATAGCGATGATATTGTTTTAATCAAGTTTTGCTGTGTTTTTGTTAGTAGAAACAACATTAATGGCAATTTTTAATGTTCATCTTGATTTCTGAAGTAAATTTTTAAACATTTAAAATTTTCAACACTACTTAATGTCCCTTTAATGTGTATATATTTGATTATGATGTCACTAATATCATGCGAAGTCCTCTCCTTTTGGATCAGTGATGCTGATATGCAAGTCAGGCTACATGGGTTAGGGTGAGGGAGTGATGTTCGTAACAGATACACTAAATGAGCTTATACGGATAATAATTCTATTAATTTGGTTTTACTGGGTTCTTAAATTTTTTCTCATAAGTAAACATTTCACAGGACTCCTCTGTTGCATGTACACATTGACATTTACGTAATTCAACACATTGCGTTAAATTGTAAATTGAAACTGTCTATTATAGGTATATGATACACACAGGCGAATCCTGGACGTATTGACTACAATTGGCTGTTCTGTGTCGATCTTTGCACTTACAATTACCATTGTAGTGTTCTTGGCATTTAAGTAAGTGAAAACAACTTTCATGTTACTCAGTTTCCACACAGCACGGAATTCGAAAGTTTGATCAATTCTTCACTTTAGTAACACAATAACTTTGCGATATGATCGTTTATAGGATAAGAATGTCCAAATGATATTTCTATGTTGGACGTTAACAATATCAGTCTTTGAAGACATAATATAACAACGAATTGCATGATTAAAGGTAGGCTATATTATGCTGATCTTTCCTGGGAACGCCCTCAAAATCGAAAAAAAAAATTGAAAGCAGATTTTCTTGCAGATTTAAATTTCTGATCATAAATCGCACATACATTTAAAGTTACAGGGCGATACGATTCTTAATTACTTCAAAATCATGGTTTTAGAGTGAAAAATCATGAATAGAGGGCGCTCTCTAGAAATAGAAAAGATCACATAATATGCCTTTAAAGGAAAATCCTTGCCATGTAATTATAGCGCTCAGATATTAAGCATTATTATTATACAAACCACATCCGTAGGTAAAAGTTTTTAAAAGTACCGCGTTAAGACAAAGTCGGCTTTAAGAACGAAATAAATTATCACCTATGTGGAAGTCGCCATATTGATCGAAGGTATGACGACACAGTTACGAGATTTTCACATCTCTGTTTCATGTATTGATGTTTTTGATTTATGCATTGAATTTCTGCGTGATTACGTGCAGCGACCGTTTGCTGATGAGGCAGTTTTAGTAACGGTGACGTCACAATATTGGGTATGGCTATCCAATCAGCACTTTCGACACAGACAACTAAGCACGAATTTCAAATAATCACAGGTTGGGGATGTGCCGTTTAAATTCGTTTTATTGAACATTATTATAGTTCTGTGTTCAATTAAAGGCATATTATGTGATCTTTTCCAAGTAGCGCCCTCTATCATTGATTTTTACTATGAAGGCAGATTTTCTTGCAGATTTCTTGCAGATTTGCATTTTTAGTCATAAACCGTAAAGATCTTCGAAGTTACTAATTACTTCAAAATCATGGTTTGAAAATAGATTGTACCGCTACGGTACAATCTATTTTTCAAATTTTGAGGTTATTAGGAATCGTATCGCTCTGTAACTTGGAACATATTTATGATTTATGATCAGAAAAGTAAATCTGCAATAAAATCTGCATCCAATTTTTTTTTGAGGATTGAGGGCGTCCCCTGGAAAAGATCACATAATACGATTCTGGTCAATATACATTTGATAATTATTTTCCTACCATATAATGCTTGGTTTCATGAATGGTACTGTTCTCCTTTTTAAATGATGGAAACTAATTTTATCCGTATGTTAATATAACACACATGTGTCACACTCTTTTGATGTTCATCGACAAATGTTGTTGTTTAAACAGGACCTTGCGTTCGTCTGACCGTATCCAAATACACATCCAATTGGCGGTGTCTTTACTGTTGGCCCAATTCGTGTTTTTGATTGGTGTTGATCGGACGAAGCAAAAGGTAGATTTTAAAGACTAATTAATAACGGTCGGTACGTTATTGTTAGGAAATATATAGTTTAAGGTCAAAATAGGATACGCAAAGGATAGCGTCTAAATGGAAACTTTTGAATAAAAAAGCAAATAATCTATACCGCTATGTATAGGATTCTTCACTACCTCTTCTTATCAGTCTTTGAATGGATCACAGAAAAGCCAGGCAGAAGAAGCCGTAAACCTATAGATGGGGTGATATGTGACTGCATGCCATTCATTTGGTCGGCAGTTGCCATTGTTCTTTGCTCGGTGGTGTGCGTGCGCATCCTGTTTTGTTTAGGACCCGTGCTTTTAAAACTCGCGCCAACGCATTATAAAAGGCAATAAGGCATAGTGGACAGTGCTGTGGTCATATGTTTTTCCCTCAAGCATGTATCGACAGTCCAGTCCCTTCGACCGGTGCTTTTGTTGATAAACATTGTTGTCACCCCATCTATAGGCTATACAAGACAATCCCATACACTCCCGTCTCCCACCCATCCATTACCGTAATAGTCCCCAAAATAAGTAACTGACCGACCAGGTAATAAATAAGCCAAACACCACTAGAGGATTCCTTCAACGCAACCCGAGGAACAGGCTTACAAGACCCATGTCCGTCCAACTCTAGAGTATGCCTCAACAGTTTGAGATCTACACACGCAAGACCTCATCTCCAAGATTGACATGGTACAGATACGGGTAGCTCACTTCGTCAATTGCGATAATGACCTGCGTCACAGTGTATCTAAAGTCAGCGTCATAATGCTATGGACATAATCAACAATACGTGCGTACGAGCGTACATGCGTAAACCCGGAAGTGCGTACCGCCGCCTTTAAAAAATGACTGCGCGTCCTGATTGGTCAATCGTGAAATCGTCACGCGCGTGCATACACGCGAATTTCATGCATCTGGAGGCATCTCCGCGGAAAACACCAAAACACGCTCGCGTGAAACAGCTTGAATTCCATCCATAGCTTTATGACAGTGACTATACAATGCTGCAAGATTTCCGTTGGCAAACATGGTTCCGTTGTACGAAAGACAAGCGCACAGCAAAAGTCAATGCTGTGTCGCATCACCATGGACTAGTGGGAATATATCATCATGCTCTCTTACTACACCTATATAGTTCCAGAGACAACACTACGTACAGGATCCCGACATATCAACATTCCTTTTCCCAGCGTCATATGCCTCCTGGAGAACAACCTGCCAGCCTCAGATGTGGCTGCCCAAACCATTGGGCAGTTCAGGGGCCTGAGCTCCCTGACTGACCCTACGTTAGGATAGTCATGTGGCCCTTCTTACTTGCACCTCATCTACTAGCACCCTGTCACCCTGTCACCTGTAAATAGAGAATATCGTGTTCTTGCTAGCACCATTTGTACCCCGACTATACTTTCATCTGAGAGGACTGTACTTCACCATTAGATAGATAACTCCAACACCAGAGCTTTTTGTTAAAATATTAATTTATAAATTTGTAAAGAAATGTCGTCCCTTTAATTTGAGAAATTACACGTGCAGATTGACTGAACATGCTGAATATTAACACAGCTATATGTGTCCAAAACCAAAAAAGTCCGTTTTTCATTTCTACTCTATGTCTACTCATGTATACGTCATGTTGTTGTTGTTGTCCAAGCATGTAATGCGGACGATATTCTGATTCCAAATTCAAAGCATATCATCAACACCATATACCCGTAAGATCAGCTTGCCCATAAAGACGTTGACCGACTGATTGTCAATTGTCTGTTTTCTATCGGTAGCGTCGATGTAGTGGACTTCGGTTAGGGGTGGGGGTTCGGTTAGGTGTGGACGGGGTGTTGTTGGTAGGAGGCGCCTAATTCAAAAGGAGATATAATGTTACAGATCAACGGCACATTGTAAATATTCAAAACGGAATAACAATATTTGGTTTATTCTATTCCCTAAATAGGTTGCGTGTAACGTTGTTGGAATAGTACTTCATTACCTATTCTTAGCCGTATTTGGATGGTTAGCAGCAGAGGGAATCAATCTGTACTATAAAATCATCAGAGTTTATGGTGCGGAAAAGAATCGGATTTTGTATTATGCCGCTCTAGGATGGGGTGCTCCTATACCAATCGTGGTTATTAGCGCCGCCATAAGATTCAACGATTACACGTCGCATCCAAGCAGGTGAGTAACGGGATGTAGCGATCGTGACTAGCGCCGCCATAAGATTTCACGATTACACGTCGTATCTAGGGGGGTTGGGGTACCGCGCCATTTTGAGATATTTTGCGAAAACGATCGTGGTTATCACGTGATACGTATCGTTGAAAATAATTTACACTGTTTTAACGAAATGCACTGTGGGATTATGCTACCAGCCTAAAATCAAAGAAGTCGCAAACCCGGTCGCAAACTTGCTTATAATTGAGCCTAGCTATAACAAGCTAAAAGTGACATCTCTGAATGTATAAACAAAGTGTGCAAAGGAGAAATTGTTGGGCACCCTGGTAAAATGGTTTTACAACAAGTTTTGCTATCATTAATCAAACTGAACTCAAGTTAAATCACTTATTTATCGAGCAATAATATAATTGTTTACGCATTTTAATTGTTTAGATACAAAGTTAAATAAATCAAGGATACATTTATGATAGATAAATAAATAAAAAGAAAACTATAAACGCATGGGCGGCCTTTATAAGTGATAAAAATTGACATAACAATGATGTTACATTAATCCACCATCAAGTTTAAAAAAATAGAAAAATAAAAGGATAACAAGGAATATTCGAAAATCGAACCCGTGATTTCCGATTGCCAACGACATGGCCAACCTATGCACGCCACAGAGATCTACGACTATTATTTAACCATATCCATTTATTTATAACGAACGGATTTTTATTGTGCCATTTTTGCCAAATGTGTGTGTTTCTCTCGCACAAAATGTGTTTGTAATGTGATTATACTCCTTATTTTTAAAAGAATGGTAATTTTTTTTGACATTTTCGAACACAAAAATGGCGTCATTTATACGGTAAACGCCAGCAGTGGTGTCCGTGTGGGCACGCATACAGATGATGCCGGCAGGCTAAGCAAATCCAGCGGCAAGACCCCGCAAATAAAACAAAAGTGCTCCTAATGGGGCTCGAACTCACAACCTTTCGCTCCCCATGTCAACGTTCTATCCACTAGACCAACCGTGCTAATTTAACAAAAGGTTTGCAAATAATTTATTAATATCTAATTTTATTAATTGGACCGGGGTCATGGGTTAATTATGCACTGTGTTAAATTCTACATTCCCGGCCGCCACTCTGTTCAAAGAAACACAAAAGTGAACTTGTTTTATGCTTTTTTGCAATTCTGAGGTGTGTGGATCGTGTTTTTGTTATTAAATTGGTTAGATATTCGTCCATTTTAAAACATCTGAAATTTAAAGTGCACCCACACACCCGGGAAAGTATGATGCCAAGGGCATATATTTTGCACGTAAATCCAATACAAAGGTTCAGAAAATCGAGCAAAATATGACGTCATAACCATTGCTTCGGGACAAAATGGCGCGGTAACCCCCCCCCCCCCCCCCCCCCCCCCCCCCTACGTCGTATTCAAGCAGATGAGCGATCGTGGTGATTAGCGCGCCATAAGATTCATCAATTACACGTCGTATCCAAACAGAGACGATGGCGGTTACGAAAAAATCATTGTGGCAAGACCCCTGGTCATGCGTTGGTATCGTAAGAACATGAAGAAGACAAAACACTGTCGGGATGCGCCGCCGCGCGCCGTGCATCTTTAAAAGCCTATTTAGTCCATGAGCCTCGACCCAAATATTTGCTCATCGGTACCATGTTGAGGGAGTAAGGCTAACTTGGATTTTTGGAAAGGTATTTACCTCTAGTTTCAGAATATGGCTGATAGCAAATTCAAAGCGGTAGCTTTATATGAGTTTTCAGCCATTTTCAAAATGGCCGCCAAAATGCCAACAAAAAGCACACTAATAAGCTTATGATGAATTTTGGAAACTCTGTTGGATGTTAATAACGCAGTCTTGTATGTATTAGACCACTAGACACTCATATCCAGAACTGTTGCTTTGTTAACACATCAAAACCCAAGATGGCCGCCAAAATGGCCGCCAAAATGGCCGCCAAAATGGCCGCCAAAAAGGCCGCCAAAAAGGTAGAATTCCATATAGTGGCATATATAAACCAACTTGTATGATCAGAGTATAGTTTAAACAGTGGGATGTATGTGTTAGACCATTAGAAACTCATAACTAGTATTTTTGCTTTGTTAACATACTTAAAACCAAAATAGCCGCCAAATTGATGGCCAAAAATGATCAAAAATGGTCAAAATTCCATAAAATAGCATATAATATCAACCAAAATTCATGATGAAAATATCATTTTGATGATGGGATGTATGTATTAGACTACTAGTACTCATATACAGTATTCTTACTTTGTTAACATGGTACAAAATCCAAAATGGCTGCAAAAATGGTTCCCGAAGTGGCTGCAAAAATTGTCAAATTCCATAAAATGGGATAATATCGACCTAAATGTATGATGAAAATATAATTTTAACATTGGGGTGTATGTATTGGACCACTAGTAAATCATATCCACTATATTTGCATTGTAATAACATACTTTAAATCCAAGATGGCCACCAAAATGGCCGCTGTAAATGTAAAAATAGTCTATATACATGAGTGTATGATAATCCAAAATAGATATTGTGAGAGTGTATAACATCAAATTCACCAAATAGTATGTTCTAAACTGCTAAACTATTGCTTTTAGAAATAAGGCCCACATCTGTTACAATTTTGACTCCAATCACTTTCCAAAATGGCTGCCAGAATGGTTAAGTTAATGTTAAATGACCTAAAACAATTGTTTTGTATTGTAAATGACCGGTACTTTGTACAAATAATTGTTTTGTACAATTTGTAAAAGACCGGTACTATGTAATACCAATACCGCCAAATTTAATGGGACAGCATTCACTACATGTCTATGATAAAGCCTAGGAGCTGTAGATCTAGTTTGAGTATTCTAAAATATCCAAGCTGTAAAGGTTAAAATAGCTGAAAAACAGTATTAGTTTATTGTTAGTGATACATTAGATATGACAACATAATTATATCTACAGCTTTTAAGCCATCCAGTAAACATGTTTGTATATGTGACAAGGATGATTGAATGGTATAGACTCCATTTTGACAATGTCATGTTATTAAGATGGGCATTATAATGAACATTTCATTGAAATTACCTCCAAATGGCCAAAATATTACCACGGGTGGCCACCAAAATGATAGAAATATATGACCAGAATGAAAAAAATGGAGTCTATACCATTCAATCATACGTTGTCACCTACAGATACGTTTAATTAGTGGATTAAAATCTAGGCCTATAGATATAATTTTTTGGTCATATCTAATGTAACACTAACAATAAAACTTATACTGTTTTTCAGTTATTTTAACATTTTGCAGACATCTTGGATACTTTAAAATACTCAAACTAGATATACATGTTGAATGCTGTCTTATTCGATTTTGGGGTATCAGTATTACATAAAATGGTCATTAAACAATTGCTTTAGGTAATTTAACATCAACTTAACCATTCTGGAAGCTATTTTGGAAAGTGATACAGAATCAGAATTGTCACAGAGGTGGGCCTTAAATCTAAAAGAAATAGCTCAGCAGTTTTAGAACATACTATTTGGGGAATGTGATGTAATATATACTCTTACAATATCTATTGTGGATTATCATTCACTCATGTATACTATTTTAACGTTTACAGCGGCCATTTTGGTGGCCATCTTGGATTTAAAGTACGTTATTACAATGCAAATATATTGGATATGAGTTACGAGTAGTCTAATAAATACATCCCGATGTTAAAACTATACTTTCTTTACACATTTTGGTTGATATTATACAATTTTATGGAATTTCGAAAATTTGTTAGTCATTTTGGGATCCATTTGGTGGCCATTTTGGATTTTTAAATATGATGATAAAGCAAATATACTAGATATGGGTTACTAGTGGTCTAACACATACATCTCATCATTAAAACTGTATTTACATCTTACATAATAGGTTGATACTATCCCATTTTATTGAATTTGACAATTTTTGCAGCCACTTCGGGAACCATTTTGGGGGGCCAGTTTGGCAACCATTTTGGATTTTGAACTATGTTAACAAAGCATGAATACAGGATATGAGGGACTAGTGATCTAACACATACATCCCATCGTTAAAAATATATTTTCATCATACATTTCGGTTGATATTATGCTATTTCATGGAATTTTGACCACTTTTGACCATTTGTTGCCATTAATGTGGAGGCCATTTTGGTTTAAAAGTATGTTAACAAAGCAAAATACTAGATATGAGTTTCTAAGGGTCTAACACATACATCCCATTGTTAAAATTATACTCTGATCATACATGTTGGTTTGTATATGCCAATATATGGAATTTTACCATTTTTGGCCATTTTGGCAGCCATCTTGGATTTAGATGTGTTATCAAAGCAAAAAATCTGGATATGAGTGTCTAGTGGTCTAATACATACAAGACTGCGTTATTTACATCCAACAGAGTTTCCAATATTCATCATAAGTTTATTAGTGTGCATTTTGTTTGCATTTTGGCGGCCATTTTGAAAATGTGCTGATAACACACAGAAAACTACCGCTTTGAATTTGCTATCAACCATTTTCTGGTTCCAAGGATCAATACGAATACAAAAATCATTATTAGCCTTACTCCCTCGACATGGTACCGACCGACCCTTCAGGCTCATGGACTAATTCGCTTATATTATATTGCAATTATATTTCAAATGTCATATTTCAGAGGGAAAAAAGCATTTGTATAGTATAAATCAAAATTCCAATGTTTAACTAAAAAAACGACGTCATTTGTTACAAAAATAAAGAAAAAATAAGAAATATGACCCCAGTGAGTTTCTAACTCACGCGGCAAAATATTATTTGATATTACAAGCCAACGCCTTTAACCACTCGGTCACCGAACGATTAATGATTTCGATTGTCAAGTATATATTATTGCATATGGCTATCCCTCTTCTACCATTTCGCATCAAATTTGAGGTATATAATATGAAATTTCGGGCTATAACACGTCACTTTTATTAACAGAATACCGGCCATATGCAAGAACTGTTATTTAACTTGCAAAAATAAAAAGAAAGGACACTTAGACTGGAGTTGGTTATCCGACTCCATTGGTTTTGGGATTATTCCAACTCCATTGGTTTTGGGATTATTTAATTTAGTTGTGCCTAGGAATGGGATTATTTAGTTTAGTTGTACCTATAGGAATGTGATATTTTGAATTGTTCGATGGGTATTCGCGTTTTACGTGTTAAACCAATACGAATTGCAAATGTAGGCAGATTGTGACCGCCATCGTCTTTATCCAACCAGGTGGGTATTGAACGCTATCAACATTCGGGGTTTCGCTGCTTGTTGTTGCTGACAAGTCAAATAAAATAAAATACTTGGATAGCTACATGTATATGCTATTCATCACTGTAATTATAACATTTTGAAGCACGTGTTATCTTTGACAATATCAATAACTCAGCCATCAATGTCAATCTAGAGTGAGCTTCAAACAAAAGATTTCAGTTCTTATTATAAGACTCATGGTTTTGTGACTATTTCCCTTTCAGGGGTTTCCCTTACATGTTTATCTTTCATAGTAGGCAGACGTACTATTCATCATTGAGGTAACCTGAATTTCGATTCTCAATCAGACATTGTATTGTTTTAACTGTTTCAGTTGTTGGTTGAATACAGACTTTGGACTCATCTGGGCGTTTGCAGCTCCAGCTGCTCTTGTGGTATCGGTATGTACATGAAGTAATATAAGGCAACGAAAAACTGTTCTAAATCAATACGGATGGTCGGACTTTTCAGGTTGGATCAGTCAATAATTTGTTTTCAAAATGACACTAAAAATTACAAAAACCTGTAAAGATCTTGCCGTCTTTTGACAAACTAAACTTTTAAAGAAGAAAGTAAAAATGGGTCGGTATAGTCATTTGCATGAAAATGAGCCAATGAGTCAATGAGTCACTGAGGTAATGAGCCAATGAGCCAACGAACCAACGAATCAATGAGTCAATGAGTCAATGAATCAATGAGCTAAGAGCGTGAGAGTAAAATGATCCCATATAATGACTGGTTTTAATACTAGATTACTTGGTATTCAAGGGGTCAACATGAATTTGATTTCCTCGGTCAAACGCCACCTTTGTCAGTTTTGTGACAAACCCTTTAATCGAAGACACAATTTAAGAACCCACAAAGAAAGTATGCATGCTGCACTGATGAGGAATCTCCCTTGGAAGAAATATGTGGCGATGATGATACTCAAGATGAAACAACTATAGTTCAGTCAGGTCCAAATTGGCGAAACCTGTTTACAGCAGCGAATGAATTGAGAACTTGGCGTCGCGCACAAAACGCTGGCATGGCGAAATATGGCGCGCAATGTCGCAGTGGCCATTGTATGCGTGACGCTTGCGTATGCCAAAATAGCGCTTATACACTTGGATTACTTTTACGCGAGGATAGATAAAACCGAATGTTTCTCGCCAATTTGGAACTGATTGAACTATAACTTGATTAAACGGTCAAGAGTCATGAATGTTGAAGATTCAGATGTGGAAGATACTGACACCGAATCATCTCAGAATGAAGATTCCGAACGAGATTATTCGGAGTCAGAAAATGCTGAAGAAGATGATATAACGATGATGAATCTAGTTCTGACCTGGAAGAAAATATGGCGTATAAAGACTGGTTGGATGAGGCCGAGGAAACGACTGAAGAGATGCGGACTGAGAAATATGAAAAGTACATTACTCATGGCATGAACGAGGAGGATGCGAGAGAAAAACGCCAACAGAAAGACCTTGTGGGATGTCAACATGGTCAAGAAATACTTCTTTAACAGCTATAAAAACTTTCTATTCAGTTATACCTACTACTTGTGAAAGACAATTTTACTCATCAAGAAATCGTGGAAGATCTTCAGAAAAAAGTGGATAAAGGGTTGGATATTAATTAATAAGCCTTGAGGTTGAGCAGCGTAATACCAAAACATATGGACATATTTAAAGGATTGTTCCACCAGTAGGCCTACGAAGAGGAAGACAACGAGGAAGACGATGATGATTAAAGAATTATTGGTTTAGACCTTAAAATATTATTAAAATAATTTATAGACCCGATTTTAAATGTAACAAGATGCTGTGTTCCGAACTATTGAAGTCTTCCTTATTATTCGCCTCACTTTCAGAATAGTGAAGTGAACTAATGAATCAAGTGAGTCAATGCGAAAACGACACGATGAAATGAGCCAATTGAGCAAACGAGCAAACGAGCAAACACTTTGTTGTATTATGAAATGTCGAAGATTGAAATTAAAAAAATGTTCCAATACCCAATGATAAAATACTTAATTGAACGTGTTGCGAGTCTCATACTTTCATTACGTCACACAAATAAACGGATAGTTGTGGCTTTCCACTTCAAAAGGTTTCCTCTCAAATCCGGAGCAGGTTTTAATTCGCACATCTCGTATGATCGTTTAAAGGATAATTTGAATCAAATACCATCAATTGACTAATCGGAGAGCAGGATTTGGTTTTAAAAAAAGGAGAGATTTCCTGTCATTCACGCCACTTCCGTCAGATCATGATGTCATCACTAATCCCGCGAGTTTTCACTCCCAATCCTCCTCCAAAGTGACCTTAACTACTACTTACATCACTTTCAAAAATCCTGCGTCAATTCAAAGAATAAACTGAATGAACTGTATTCCGGTGAATGGCATGGTTGTTTCTTTTGTGTAAAGCCGATTGATAATTTTATGCATGGCCTCGATCTACATGATCTATACCGGAACTATGAAGCTTTAACTTAACACTTTCCATGCGGCTTTTAGTGTTACCATACACAAAACAGATTTTTCAGAAACCATTCCCAAATTTCAAGGTCTATCTCAACGATTACTGAACCAATACTAGGCATGTTTGTACTTATATGAATGCATTTCTCAAAATGATTCCAAATATGGTAATAAAATTCAATAGTTTTGATATTTTGAAACATTTGTACAATTTTGGAACTGTCGTCTGCAGTCGCCTGCCGCGTGGAAAGTGTTAATGTTTGCTGTTGATTATTTATTAATGTTTGTAGATCAATACCATTATCCTTATCATCGTTGGACGCATCCTATGGCGATCAGTGAGAGCTGTAAATCCAAATGAACACGCAATGGGAATCAGGTAACAGGTGTCATATTATACAAATATTTACTGTTTATGAGAGAAATGGTGCAAAATAATGTAGCTCCCCGAGGTGGCTGGAGGACCGTGGACCTCCAGTCACCGATGGGTCCTTTTTTGCACCATTTCCCGAAAATAGAGCAGTAAATATTTGTTTTATATAGCATATACAAATATTTCTGTCATTTGAAATACTTTTATAAACAAAATATAATACGCCTACTCAATGTGAAGGTCAGTCACTTAAGCTTACCGCCAATTACCGCGATCGTGAGCGGGGAAAAAGTTCTCATAAAAAGGAACTATTTCCCTCGCAGCACCTCATCACAGGGAAATAGTACTTTTTATGGGAACTTTTTTCCCTCCAGTGAAATAGCGAGGAAATAGTCCAAATATTTCATGTCACATGATGTAGTAACCACCAATCAAATTGCAGGAATATTTGTATGTGTTATATAAAAATGCTTACATACACTTTCCCACGCACCCCTATTAGTTTTACCATAATAATGGTCACGTTTTTTAACCTGGGCTACATTTGTGCTACATTGGTCTATTTCAAGATATATACCTCCTTTTGCAGTTTCAGTAGAATATATCAAAATGTTTACGTCCAAAGGGTATCAAACCCTATATATTTAGAAAGCTTATAATCCAAGGATTGTAAATAGGGTAACTAGATATCAAATAATATATAGGTGACCTGAACATTATACAGAGTGTAAAATTAAAAGTGTAAACAAAATGATGATTTCCTTTTTTTATTCCACTATCAAAATGAAGACATGACATACATGTATATGAAGGCTAGACATGTACCCATCCAGCCATATACAAAACTAATTGGTCAGCTTTTAGGATATATATCTATATGCAGCAATGGAAATACCCACATGACTTTCAACCCGGGGTAGACAGTCCCGGGGTAGAACAACCCTGGGTAGCCTACCGCGGGACTATCTACCCCGGGTGGAAAGTCATGTGGGTATTTCCAGTCTACTCCATACAGGGTGGTCAAACTGATACCTATACGTATTTATATTATTTTCCATCTTAGAGTTTCAATGAAGGGCACCTTGGTCCTAACACCTATATTAGGAGCGACGTGGATTTTTGGATTTCTGGCACAAGGTGGTGGAACCATTGTGTTTTCATATTTGTTCGTGATTTGCAATTCTCTTCAAGGATTATTCATATTTATCCTATATTGCCTTCTCAACAAGGAGGTAAGCCATATTAATCTTTCTCAACTAATGGGCTATTCCAGAAAAATATTGCACCCCCATACAGAGGAACAAAATATTATTTAAAAATAAAATTTGGAATTCCAGGGGTTAAGGGTATGGGAATTGGGTATAGATGAATAGTGATAATGACAACTCGTTTGGAATTCCGGGAACGCTAATGATAAAAGTGGTTATTATTTTAAACACATCGAAATTACACAACCACTCATTTTGCTCTTATTCACTGTGATCCACATCCAACCCAGTCTCCTTGAAAATGACAAATCGGTCTAAAATGTATGAGACTGATCCCGCATCTATAACCAGTAATGTATTTTATTCAAGAACGGAATTAAGCACTCGTTATGATGAAGCATACATGTGACTTTCAAATGTTGTCATGTTTGGATGGGTTTGGATGTAACCCCGGGATGGTAACCAGTGCAAGTATATCTCGTTTGAACAGAGTTTATTTTTATGAGCATTCTTCTGTTTCCTTTTTTGCATTTCTACTTTTAGGTACGCGATGTATTCATCAGGAATTTGAAACGTCATCGTTTAATGAATGCAATACCTCTCGGAACCAGGGATGTAAGTCAAATGACTGAACACTTTTACATACATACTCTAAATAGCTATAAAAGGTATTTAGCTTTACGACTATTTATTGGTGATAGACAATCTACGTTCATCACAAATTGACCTGTACGTAGTGACATTATAGCCTGTTCAAGAAATCAAACCTAAATAATTAACCCCATGAACTTGGTTACGGTTTGTATTTTAGAATACTCCGGGGACTATATCTGTTCAGATTACAGGATCAACTAGTAAAAAAGGTATGTCATCATTACAAATTAACCGAAGTTTGCAATGACATCTACAGCGGCACAAGGGTAACATGGTAGTTAGGCATTAGGTATGATTGGAGCCATTTAATACGACCACATTGACTTAGTTATAATAACGAGATGAGACAAGTTTACTGAAGCGACATCACCAGTGTTAGATAGCAGGAATAGCTACATAATAGCCAGAGATGCTATTAATTTTGGGATAGGAAAGTCCTACATACTGACGAACGAAGCTAAACAGGTCCCGTTTGCATAAATTAAAAAAGGCAGCAGCGCCACTTTATGATGATCACCGGAATGAAAAACCGTCCAGCATGGCGTTTTATCATAAATTTCCAAACCGGACAATTTTATAAATACGTGTTAACTCCAATTCAGTCTATACCTAAAGCAAACGACACAAACAGTCCCACCAACAATTTGATAATCACCAAAGTTAAACAAAAGTAGCTTCAGATCGGCAAGTTGAGTTGCGCACCCCTGATAGCCCGTAGGACTAGGGATGGGCGCAAAACCTTTGATCATAGTTTTGCGGCACCATTTTGTTCGTCAAAGAAACTGTCTCGAAATTACTTGATGACTTTAAAGCACAGGATAACCTAGGTTAAATTTAACTATTTGAAAGCAGAAAGCACAGGACATAGCTTTAATTGAACTTTCATATGTATATTTCTTAAAACATAGTTGTTGTGTAAATTTATTTCGCAGATAGAACCTGTGGGGAATATCCAGGAGAACCAAATATCCCCACTAGTGACGATATTAATGGCGCTCCAGGAAGGTCGACGAGTCAAACTGGTGCTTCCAGTGGATTTGGTGCATCAGGGATGTCCACAAGTCACATTGGAACTAGAGGCAGCAATGGCCTAACTGAACCAGATCCAGGGGCGTCATCGAGCCATACTGGTGTCCCTAGTGGAATTGGAGATTCAGAGATGTCTACAAGTCACATTGAAGATAGTGGCAGCGTTAGCCCAACTGATCAAGATCCAGGAGCATCACCGAGTCATACTGGCGCCCCTAGTGGAATAGGAGATTCAGAGATGTCTACAAGTCACATTGGAGCTAGTGACAGCGTTAGCTCAACTCAACAAGATCCAGGGGCATCACCGAATCACACTGGTGCCCCTAGTGGAATTGGAGATTCAGAGATGTCTACAAGTCACTTTGGAGCTAGTGGCAGCGTTAGCCCAACTGATCAAGATCCAGGGGCGTCATCGAGTCATACTGGTGCCCCTAGTGGAATAGGAGATTCAGAGATGTCTACAAGTCACATTGGAGCTAGTGGCAGCGTTGGCCCAACTGAACAAGATCCAGGGGCATCACCGAGTCATACTGGTGCCCCTAGTGGAATAGGAGATTCAGAGATGTCTACAGGTCACATTGAATCTAGTGGCAGCGTTAGCCCAACTGAACAAGATTCAGGAGCATCACCGAGTCATACTGGTGCCTCTAGTGGAATAGGAGATTCAGAGATGTCTACAAGTCACATTGAAGATAGTGGCAGCGTTAGCCCAACTCAACAAGATCCAGGGGGTAACTCTAGTGGAAGCGGTGATTCAGAGATGTCTACAAGTCACATTGGAGCTAGTGGCAATGACGAAACAGGACACGATCCAATAAATAATGCCTGTACTCGTAGGGATGATGCATCCACAAAAAGTCCACGAGTGTCTACGAGAAAAACTGGCACCGGTGTATCTCATGGCAACGGAAATGAGAAACCACCATGGAAGTAGTACTTCAATGAAAGAATGCAGCCACTGAGCCATAAGGGTACTGCACCACGGTAGAATTCCTCCGCCAATTTTTTTTATATTCACTGTGAACAAAGTTTGAACGATTATAAGAACGAATCTCGAATAAAAAATGGGGGTCACCAGCTTACTTTTTGAACTACAGCCATGTCAAAACACGTGTTTTTGGCCATTTTCGACTACTATCTAGTACACAATCCTATGGAAATATAATTTTTCGGTCGAACATTTCTGTATTTAAAAAGAAAACCGCTCCGCCAATTTTTTTGTAAATTTAATAAAAGTTGCGCATTAATAGACGCTATAGATTAATGAAATAAAAAAATAGGGTCACCAGCTTATATTTTGAGATAATTCCATAAAAAGGCCGATATTTTGGGGTCAACAATGTTGGAAAAGGAGAAGCGCGTTATTGTAAGGCGTAGAACGCACAGTAAAACAACGCGGCACGAGCGCAAAACTGGTCTGAGTCGCGTACTCGCGTCATAACAGACGCACTGTCACTGTGTCTTTACGCACGGCCATGACCTTCGTCACACATGGCAAGCGCCTCGACTTTTAAAGTATCGGGCAAACGGGCACTGCCGACAATTGGAGGGGGCGGGGTGGGGGGCTGTGGGCCCCAAGTCAAGAAATGTTCGCGTATTAAATCCCGACTTTAATGTATTTTTCCATCTGGTGAATTTATTAGCTTACGGCCGGCCATGGTCCCTTGTACACACAGGAACACAATTGATAGTATATGAACACTTGATCAGCTATGTAAAGCGTATGTCACTGACCTTAAGGAAAATATGCGCAATGGCGGTACTACAGGGGGCAAGGGCATGTTATCTCCGAAACACAGGCGAAAAAATGGTCCTTTTTAAATGGTTATAACGTACATCCCGGCGGAGAGTGGGATGGGGCAAGGGGGGGGGGGGGGGGGGCGCACAAACACCTCTGTCAGGGGCGGCATTACCACCCCATGCCCCGGTAGCTACGCCACTGCCCTTTTAATCCCCTTAGCCCACCCACCCTCCAGTTACTTTTTATACTATAATAAGCATGTTACAGCTTCAATTATGTTTGATTATGTGCCTTTTCAATTAATTCCAAATATCTTATTATGGCATAACAATAGCACGGTAAGAATTATCGTAACTAGGCCTATAGGGTCTTCAGCAGTGTTCAGTGGGGAGCATGAGTGGGTCAGCAGGCCTGTAATCAGGGGCGGGCACAATACATAATAGAGTTTGTCTTTTTGGGGGTGGTAGGTCGAGGGGCGAGCCTTCTAGCACGGACCCCTCTAGTTCCGCCCTCCTAGTATTTAAGAACTTTATATGCTCTTTGGCTTTCGGTGAAAGGGCATATCCAGCGCAAATAGACCTAAAACTATTTTGCCCTTCTCCGTATTCCCTAGATGGTATTAAAATTCCTAAAATTAATTTACAGCAACGATGTGACTTACGTTTCACAAGTTATTGCTAGAATTGTAGCTAATCTTTGGAATGCCTTACCCATTCATGTTAGATCATGCACATCCCTAGCACAGATCCAGACGTCTTTAAAAACTCATTTGACAAAGGATGCTTTTTATTAAAAATGTGTTTTTTGTTATAAATATATATTTCTTTAAATTTTTAATGGTATATACATGTATTGGTAGTTTAATTTGTTGTGTAAGTTTAAATTATGATATTATTATTGACATCATTATTATACTAGTCTATTAAGTTGTAAGTTAAATAATTGTAGATTAAGTTGTACATGAAAATGTATGTTGTAATGCGTGATATTTTATGTAACGCGCCTCGAGCACCATTTTGGTGGATTAGTGCGCATTATAAATCAACATTATTATTAATTATTATCAATCCAACCGGTCATGCGGTGTTTCGCGTGCGCATCTTGAGATTCTTGACAATCAGCTCTTTCAGGCAGCGGTGAGTGACAACCTTGCATGCATCAGTTGTGTCGTTATCCAACCGATATTCACGACGCGGTTACCTAAGGACTCTGGCCATACAGGTTGGGGGTTCGGAGTTTTTACCGAGTATGGGTCTTTAACTGTGAAATCATATCGCAAACTACTGCAAACAAACTGACCACTCCTTCTCGGCTTCATTTTGAGTTTTCGCGGCATATGAACAAAATAGAAACAAGCGGGAAGATGCGCGTATAGCGTTTTTTGTCGATCGACGCGCATTTGGAATATTGAATTTTGTCAAAATGCGCTTGCGACGCAACGCCAGTAATTCACGCTCGCGCCTTTATTTGACGCTACGCTCGCATTTTCGAGTCAAAAAATCAGCTGGCACAGTGCCAGCGGCACTGCGCGTCGCTACCGTGGTGCAGTACCCTTAACTCAAAATTTATCTGACGTATCGATGATAACAGATATACTTGGCCGCAAGCGTGACAGTTATGTGCGGTTTATCATCTCGAATGCGCTGATGTTCAAAAATAAGGATTTTAATAGATTTTCGAAAAAAATGTCACATTTCACCGGAACAAATTAAAGGTATATTATTTGATCTTTTCCATGGGACGCCCTCAATCCTCGAAAACAAATTGGAAGCAGATTTTCTTGCAGATTTACTTTTCTGATCATAAATCACAACTATATTCTAAGTTACAGAGCGATACGATTCCTAATAACCTCAAAATCATGGTTTAAAGTGAATTTAGAGTAAAATTTGAAAAAATAGATTGTACCGAGCGGTACAATCTATTTTTCAAACCATGATTTTGAAGTAATTAGGTATCGTATCGATTTGTAACTTAAAAGATCTTTATGATTTATGATCAAAAATGCAAATCTGCAAGAAAATCTGCTTTCATATTAAAAATCAATGATAGAGGGCGTTACTTGAAAAAGATCACATAATATGCCTATAATATGATATTTTGATGAAATCAACAGTGTAAATGTGTGACGTGTCATCAGCCAATATATTGCAGATTTTAAATTGGAATGCACTTTTGTTTTTATGTTATTTGCCTTTTAACTTACACAATTATAAACTATTCTGGGACACCCTGTTTCTTATGATTAGGCTGGACCCATCTATACTTCTCCTAAAGTAAGGAAAGTCAATAGTGTGTTTATAAATACAATTTAGGTTTCTTGTCTTTATTACAAAGGTGTGCATTATTTTCAACTTTATTTGCATCGCGATTTCTTAAAGCTATCACGCATTAACAGCACGTTTAGCAGTCTTGCGTCTTTGTACATAATCATATACTGCTGTGGCTAAAGAGTATAGAAATGGATTGATAGCGGAATTAATGGGCAATACAAACGTTACAATCCAAGTGTAGGTGAAAGGTGTTACTGTAGTGCCCCCACTCTGTACAACAATAAACATTATAATGATAGGTAATCAGCACATCATATCAGTTAGAACAATAATACCCATCTTAAATAGCCATTTTCAGTTCTTCCTGAATTGGATTCGAAAGTAATCTGCCACATGTGAGAAAATAAGAACGTGGAATTTTAGCATAACATTTAGCTTGTTCTATGGTGCAGCAAGTAGCACACTGAAAACTTAAACTAGTCAGGCACAGGCTGGACTAACTTTAAACTAGTCGACTGCTGGATATGTTATGGCCGACTTGACTAGCTTAAGGTTAGTCCGGCTCAGCCTGACTAGCTTGATTTGTTCTGCTGGACTAGTCTGTGGCTGGACTAGCTTATGTTAGTCAAGCTGGAGCATTGCTGGACTAGCTTTACGTTAGTCGCTCGACGTGAGTCCGTCCTAAGCTGGACTAGTTTAGGCTAGTCGTATTGCTGGACTAGCTTAACGTTAGTCACTATAGAGAGTGATTTATCCAATTCTCATGTCACTCACTCACCGAGTGATGAAATTTAAACAAGAATAAATTAATTATTCACTCCGATTCATAGATTGATATTCTCTGTCCATCGCAAAATTGCATTTATCGAAAAAACACCTCTGATATCATATTCTGCTAACATAACATACAACCATTGCTACGAGGTAATGGTCAAAGAACAAAAGCTAGTCGAGCGACTTACGTAAAAATAAAAATAAAACTTACGTAAAGCTAGTCCAGCAATGCTGGACTAGGCTAAAGCTAGTCAAGATGGACACCATCTGGACTAACTTAAAGCTAGTCGAGCGAGTAGCCTAAACTAGTCCAGCTTAGGACGGACTAACATCAAACTAGTCGAGTCGAGCGACTAACGTTAAGCTAGTCCAGAAATGCTGAATTAGACTAAAGCTAGTCAAGATAGGCACCATCTGGACTAACTTTTAAGCTAGTCGAGCGAATAGCCTAAACTAGTCCAGCTTAGGACGGACTAACATCAAGCTAGCTAACGTAAAGCTATTCCAGCAATGATGGACTAGGCTAAAGCTATAGTCAAGATGGGCACCATGATGGTGCACCTTCATTTTTTCTCCAACCAGCCAGCCGGGCTAGTATCATGTAAAAGTTACCAGTCTGACCGTAAACTTACCAGCCAAATGAGTAATCTTCATTTACCAACAGCAAAATTCTTACCGGCCAGCCGGGCGTGTATATTTGAAAAGTTACCCGCCCGACGCAAAAGTTACCCGCCGCGGGCGTGCGGGCGGGTACTAAGTACAGCCCTGGCCAACTGCCACCATCTGGACTAGCTTTAAGTTAGTCAGGCTGACCAGTTTAGGTTTTCAGTGCAACATTTTCAACAAGAATGTTTACTCTTTCTGGGAAATCTCTAAAAGACTTTAAAGTTAACCATGTGCAGCTTATTTGGTCTTAAATCAACATAGTCAAGTAGAGTCATTGAATTATTCAATAAACTCCCGAATCAAAAATATTAAACTTATTGTTCCATAAATCGAGATGCTGCAAGTTCACCACGTTTTGAAATAGCCCACGCGGGAAATTTGACAACCTTTTTGTGGAAAGCAAAATATAGTTCAGTTTTTTGTATTGCACTGATAAGTTCAGCTGAAATAGAACTAGATCATTGTGACTAAAATCAATGTATTTGAATTTGCTCTGTGGCATTAACACCAATGAATCAACAATCTTATGTTAGACAGATATAGCACTTCAAAGTTGGTCGGTCCGTCTAACGACTGCCAGTTTAGTGTTTTAATTCTATTGTTGGATAGATCTAACGTTTCCAGATTAGCAAGGGCTCCAAACTGTCGCGGACATACCTTTACAATTTCATTATGGGACACATAAAGCCAAGTCAGGTTGTACATAGTGCCAAAAAGCTATGAGGCTTAGCTCAACAATATAATTATTGGTCAAATTTAACTCTTGCATGTTTGTAAGCCCTTTAAATGACGGGTGTAGCTCCATGATTGTATTACTTGATAGTACAAACGTTCCCAAATTTGTGAGACTTGCAAATGACTGCACGTGCAGCCCCACAATTTTATTGTAGGACAGATCTAAGTCGAATAGTGATTCAGCGCTTGAAACTGCTGCGGTTGTACATCAACAATATTATTGCCCTTTGAAATCTAACTCATACATGTTGCTAGGCCCTTTAAATTGCAGTGGGTACACTGAAAACCTAAATTGGTCAGCCTGACTAACTTAAAGCTAGTCCAGACGGTACTCATCTTGACTAGCTTTAGCCCAGTCCAGCATTGCTGGACTAGCTTTAAGTTAGTCGCTTGACTAGCTTGATGTTAGTCCGTCCTAAGCTGGACTAGTTTAGGCTAGTCTCCCGACTAGCTTTAAGTTAGTTCTGATGGTGTCCATCTTGACTAACGTAAGGTTATTCAAGCTAGCTTGACTAAGGTAAGGTTAGTCCGGCTTTGCTCGACTAACGTAAGGTTAGTCCAGCTCAAACCATATAGTAGATCCCGCCTGACTCAAATTGTTCACGTTGCGTAGCAGTACTTGGTTTCGCCACGGTTGATTGCTCTGCTGTCTGTTCATTCGTATTGACCATGTTGTTGGCGTGGCTGCTGGCTACAGTGTGATGGGGCCCTCACATGTATCCGTGTGAGCTGAGCGGCCCCTTACCGTGTGAAAAATGGGTGCGGACGGCGGCACATACGGTGGGCCGTTTCCCGTCCGTTGAACACGTTCAGGGGACTTTGCCGGCCACCGGAGTTTTGAACATGCTCAAAACTCCTGGCGGGTGAGTAAAAGCGGCGGCGAACGATGAGAGCCCGGTATGAAGACGGTATAAGGACGGCGCACCCTTTTCGCGCCCATTCGCAGGGCGGTGATGGACGGTGGTGGACGTCGACCATCTTAGCGACGGACTGCGAATGGCCGCATGCAGCCTAGTAACCGTTCGCGGAACGGACTCTCAGCAGGCATGTTGCAACTCTCTAAATGTAAAAGAGCTAAAACTCGCTCTTTCGAGAGCTCTAGGAGGAACAGCTCTTTTTTTGGAGTGAAGTTCACTCTTAAAAGAGCGATTTTCACTCTAAAAAGAGTTAAAATCACTCTAAAAAGAGTTAAAATTACCCTGAAAAAGTGGAAATCACTCTTAAAAGAGTGACAAATCACTCTGAAAAGAGTGACAAATCACTCTGAAAAGAGTGACAAATCACTCTGAAAAGAGTGAACTTCACTTCTTAAAAGAGCCGTCCCTCCTAAAGCTCTCGAAAGAGTGAGGTTTAGCTCTTTTACATTTAGAGAGTATTGCCTAATGGTGTCTCGAGACTGGATATCAGTGAATCCTTTCTTGCAACCAAAAGGCTATAGTAATTACTGTGCCATCCGAAAAAGATTTGTCAAGACATAGTCTTACAAATGGCATTTCTTGAAAGATGTCAAAGTTTGTAGATAGTGGCCACTTCACTGTTGCCAGCTTGGCGTTTTGACCCTTTTTGGGTCGTTGTCGAGTTCCTTCTGGACGATCATTTTATACATACATATACATAGATGTTGGTCGTACGAATTCCGAAATGCAAATGAAGCGGCGACTTGAGCGCTCAGCTTGAAAAGGGCGGTTTGATGATGTAATCAAGACGTTTCGGCCAGTACCCAGGCGTTTCGACCGGTTAGGAACCGGTATGGAGGTGGTATGCACACGGTGAGGACACGGTGAGAACGGTAAGCTAGAACTGTATGAGGCTGGTGATCCCGGGACAAGGCCGGTGAGAACCCGGGACAGACCCGGTGTAGAACGGTATGGACCGAGGACCCGGTGAGGAGGTGTTATGCACCCGGTAAGAACGGTAAGCTAGAAATGTATGAGGACGGTGAGCCCGGTGAGCCCGGTGAGCCCGGTGAGCCCGGTGAGCCCGGTGAGCCCGGTGAGCCCGGTGAGCCCGGTGAGCCCGGTGAGCCCGGTGAGCCCGGTGAGACCGGTACCCGACCGGTGAGCCCGGTACCCGACCGGTGAGGACCCAGTATAGACCCTGTATATAACGTTATGGACCCAGTAGCCACAACAAAAGATGAATGCGCCCGTTGACATTTTTTACTGATTGTTTGGACTCTGTTGTTTTTCTATTAGACGGTAAGGTGGCCGCCTACCATTACCGCCCTGCGAACGGGCGCGAAACGGGTGCGCCGTCTGTATACCGTACTCAAACCGGGCTCTCACCGTTTGCCGCCGCTTTTACTCACCCGGCAGGAAACGGCAGGAGTTTTGAGCATGCTCAAACTTCCTGCCGGGCGCGGATGGCCGGCAATATCCCCGGCAACGTGTTCAACGGACGGGAAACGGCCCACCGTGTGACATCACCGTGTGCCACCGTCTGCACCAATTTGTCACACGGTAATGGGCCGGCCAGCTCACACGGATACATGTGAGTACGAATGTATTTTACAGACATTCCCGGAATGTGAGCGAAGCGGCGAGCTTGAGCGCTCAGCTTATACAGGGCAGTTTGATGACGTTATCAAGGCGGTTCGGTCGGTACCCAAGCGTTTCGGCCGGTGAGGACCTGGTGAGGAGGTGGTATGAGCCCGGTTCCAGGCCGATAAGGACCCGGTACTCTCTTAAATCAAAAGATTGTGCTTAGGGAAAGATCTTAAAAGATTGAAAATGTTCAATCTAATAGAGTGAATTTCAATCCGATATATTGAAATTTCACTCTATTAGATTGAATATTTTCAATCTTTTAAGATCTTTCCCTAAGCACAATCTTTAAGATTGACTTGTCAATCTTTTGATTTAAGAGAGTATAGAACAGTATGAACCCGGTGACAAAATAAAAATCAATGCGGGCGTTGACACGTTTTGCTGATTGTTCACCGTGTTGGACTCTGTTGTTTTTCTATAAGACGGTAAGGGACCGCCCAGCTCACACGGATACATGTGAGGGCCCCATTAGCTGTAGTGGACTGACCCGTTAGCGTTCGAAATGCCCGCGCTACCGTCGTTCTTTACAGTTAGTTTTTTCCTACTCCGAGTCGTCATTCCAAACAAAATGTAGCATAAAATAGTCTACAGATGTTGGCAAACACTATGATGTACACAATATGGCCACACAATGAAATAACTACGGCAAATTACGTCTGGATTGGCTAGCAAAACCAGCGAACCGGCGATGACCGGCGATGACGTACGTCTTATCTGCATGCCGCCATTGATTTTGAAGCCAATTCACGAGATGGTCAAATTATCTCTTTCCGAATCAGCTGAAATGCCTCTTTTCACGTTTCTTGAATCCAGGCTTTATTACTCATAATTCCACAGTTCTATTATTAATTTCCACTCATTTTAAGATTTTGTATCCAACATTTATGCCTTTTCATGTTTTTTCACTAGTTTCATTGGTTGGCATCTGAAGATCAGCCACCAAACAATATTATGTGTTATTGCCATTCCGTGGATTGGCTTCAAAATACCGGGTTCTAATATTTGAACAATTCGTTGCTAAAATTAATTAAAATCGCGAATCAGGCATTATCAATTATTAATATAACCATTAAGCCAATCGTATAACGATTATAGGCACTATATCTCAGATTATATCTAATGGAAAAATCGTTGCCATTATTAACTTTGTTCGTCTCCATTTGTCGTTGTCGCATCGCGTTTCTAAGGCGATTGTTTTTTCACCGGTGTGTGCCTGCCTCATTCTGCTGCAATGTGAGACGTATGAGCTATAATGTCAACACGGTAGAGGTTCCATGTCCAATTACAGAGACAAGATATCCTGTCTGAGCTTCAAGTCTTAGCTGCATGCAACAAACGGCTCTAAACCTTGCCTCCGGATCCGATCGGCGTTGCCTCACTCGTGGCCTGGCGGATGGCATTGGCGTGAGTACGAACATTGTGGGCTAAATCGTTCTGTATCATTACATTTCGACAATTTCATTTACATTATTGTGATTAGGCCTATTACAAGCTATATCATTCTAACAAGCCAAAGTTATAACAGCATAACATACATCGACATTTAAATTGATACTATAATGTTGCAGGCACTTCCCTTTCTGAGTTAATTATAAGCTACTGTTTAAATTTGGAAAAACAGATGAAGCGTCTTTGTCTTATTGTTAATTATTAATTACTTAATGTTCGTTATTTCGAAACATTTCGCAACCAATGTCAACATATTTTCTAAACTCTACATTTGACAAATCATTTTACACTAAAGATTTAGGTAGTCCTTGGGCCAAATGCCAACGTTTACCGATTCCTTAACTTCTACTTAATAAAAGATAGTTTTCATTTGCGTAGCTAAAGGTCATATATAGGGGCAAAATGCAAAAAGGCTCAGGTATAAATGTTGCAATGCATGTCAAACTGTTCTTGAGATCATAAGGAACAAAAAATAGTTATTCCCCCGATGTTTAATTTTCGAGATATTCTCAAAATGCTCCGATTTTTATAAAAATAGTGTCAAATTGTTCGTATGGATACAGCAAGCCATACAAGCGGGCATAAAAGATTCATGAATATTGGCCGATCGGTTATTGATTTGGACCTATTCCATTTCAACATTTTCCACGCGGCTATTATTTTTAACATACACAAAACCAGATTTTTCAGAAACCGTTCACAATTTTCAAAGTCTATCTCAATAATTACTGAACCAATACTAGGCATGTTTGTACTTAATCCAATGCATTTCTCATGGTGATTCCAAATTTGATAATGAAATTCAATAATTGCGACATTTTCCAAAAAAATTGTGAAATTTTGCAATGTCGTCTGCAGCCGCCTGCCGCGTGGAAAGTGTTAACGTAGAGGAACCACATGGAGTGGACCAATCACGGCGATGCGCTGCGACCATGGAAGTACGAGACCTTACATGCTGCGATATACGAGGGGGTATCAAAAAGTCCTTGAAATCACCCAGAAGTGAAGGAGTCAGAAACTTTTGTTATGTGACCCTTCAGACATCTTTAAAAAGTCACGGTGCAAAGTCACACATTTCTCCCACTATTTATGACCTGTCCACAGACCGCCATTGTAGAGCTCCTCAGGTTGACCGCCATTGATTGATCCTCAGATTGCCTTAGATTGCGTTATTCCCAAAACAGCAATAAATAGTTTAAAGTGTTGACAGAAAGGGACGACGTTGTATGGGCGGCCATTGTGTTAAATATTGAATATAGTCTAAAATCGGGGTAATATAAAGAGATATTAATAAATTATAATTTTGTAATGAATACTAATTTGCAATATGAACAGGCTCGTAACTAGGTATTTCAATTAGGGGTGTTTTTTGGGGGGGGGGGGGGGCATCAGGGAGGGGGGAGGGGCATGTCCTCTGACTGGGGGCATATCCAGTGGCGGAGCCAGCATTACAAAATTGGTGGGCAAACGGGGGGCAAGATACATTCGTGGTGGGGAAATGCGCGCGAAGCGCAAATATTTGTGCCTTTTAATATCAAATTCACCATTGTTATTTCTCTCAAATCCGTCATAAGATTTAAGATTTGTGATTTGAGAATTACAAATTACCGATATCCTTAAAAGTGCTTTTACTTCAATATTGACAGGGTTGATACACATCAGTGAATATCAATATACTTCTAATATTCCATTATAATGATATACTGGATCAGTGGAGCGTAAATCCTTAATTGTCTCTCGTAAATAATAAAAACTGCCATCCAATTAAGTATACGCTATAGTTTGATTAGCTCCGTATTGGCGTAGCTCTGCATCAGACCTATATATTTCCCTACATTTACCCACCTAATTTTTCCCAATTTTATATTTACCCACCTATTTGTGTTTCTTTCCAATTTTGATAAATCCAAGTTCTAGAAACACTGTTAACTATCTTATAGTATCTACCAAATTACTAATACAGCATGCCGATCAGTGACTATCGTTTATATTTTGAACATTGATGTTTATGCGCTACACGATCGCAACCGCAGTGTGTTGTTTTGGAATGATCGCTGTTTACATCGACTTTTGAAACCAAAAGAAACTTGATTGTTATTTTAAAGAGATCAAGTTAGTGTTAAAGGCATATTAAGCAATCTTTTTAATGGAACGCCCTCTGTCTGTGATATTTTCTAGAAATGCATTGTTTTTGTCAAATTACATTTTAAAAACATTAGCTTAAAAAATCTTATAAGTTACAGAGCAACATGTTTCCTAATTACTTCAAAATCATTATTCGAAAATCGTGAGCAGTTTTCTTTTTTCATGTGTAGTTTCGGCAAGGTCTGGGACTGTCCTGTGTAGTCTTCTGCAGTCGTGTGTGGTCGGGAGCACGTCGCAAATTTGACAAACCCGCCACGATTTTTTTTAAAAATCTTGGCGGGTTTTTTAATCGGGAAGGTCGGCATGGACACATGAGCGGTATGGATATGTTGGAAGCGGTAGCCGATGAGTTGGCGCACATCATGAGTGGTTGTGTGTAGTTTTTCAAAGTGGTCGGCAATGAGTCTGCTCCCCGGGGGGGGGGGGGGGGGGGGGGGCACTCAACTTTTTTTTGGGTAGGGGTGTGCCGCCCAGGGTCTCAAAAAGGGGGGCTAAAGAACTGAACTGAGTGGATTTTATGACGAAAAATAGGGTCTTAGGAACTGATTTTTTCCCAAAAAAATAGGTCTTGAGAACTGGCCTATAGTTCAATTTTCGATTTATTTTGGTTTAAGAACGCAAAATTTCGAAAAATTGGGGCTTTGGAACACAAAATTGGTGCTTTGGAACGCAAAATTTCGCGATTTTTGAATTTTCAATAAAAATGGGGTCTTAAGAACTAATGCAGGCTCAAAAGGGGGGTCATAAGAACTAGCAGCAGAGGATGAAAAAGGGGGTCTTCAGCGCGGCACATACCTATACCCTTTTCAAATGTCAGTGCCCCCCCGGGGTCTGCTCCAAGAGGGAGAGAAGATGCAAGCCAACTTGACATGTTAAATCGGCGACTACAGAAGATTAGTCGCCGACTTGTAGCCAACAACTCGGCGACCAGTCTTGACAGCAACATGTCACAACTTGTGCCGTCGTGTCAAGGTCGGCGATTGGTCATCGGGGACTGAACAAGTGGCGTCGCCGATTAAACATGCTTAATCTTGCTGATGTCATGATGCTGTCGCCTACTGGTATAAGCGATTCAGCATCTCCTTGTCTTGTTGAAGGCGGGGAATATCGCATACTAATCATCCCTGCTCATCCCTGGTCGGAATCCAAAATTAAAATTGTGCAAGGTTTGAACAAGATTTCAGCCGATTTTGAAAAAATGGTGGTCTTGAGTAGTTGGGAAGAGGTTGGGTCGCGAGCTGTTTTCTATGTGACTGAACCTTTTAGGTACAACGCGCTTCTTGCACAGTCCTTGTGAAATTTGATTTAGTAAGTCCGCCATTAAAAAAAGGGAACCATGTACCGGGTGGGGTACGAAGTTCGCTGTGTCACACGACAATATAATTTGTGCATTTCCGAGAGGGGGTAGTTTGGCCCAAAGTACCACCCTTTCTAGAACTAGATTTGAGGGGTTCTCGAATTCCGTGGTTCTCGGTTTACACCTGGGTTATTTGCTTCTTTTTTTGGCGCGTGCTTGATCATGCATAATAGGATCCTAGCGGAACCGTATTCAACGTCTGCTACAATTTTATATTTATCCGCGGCGGAAGAAACCGACCGGCAAACCTTAATTTATACCCCAACAAAGCAAACAATCTGAAGATAACGTCGCTTTTACCTCTTCATATTCGCCAACTTCAAAATCGATAACAATTCGAAAATAATAGCCACAATATCGCTGTAGTGCTAAATATCGTATTAAATCTGCTGGGTTCCAATATGGTGTTCTATAGAGACCAATGTTGATCTGTTTATCAAGATCATGGTTTTACTTTAGACACTTTCAACATCGCGGGCGAAATACTTTTTTTAAATATGATGGCGTGATCCGGTTGTCACTGATTTGTGATTATCCTTGCTGTGTGATGCCTGACGAACTTACACGAAATATACCGTACCATACATGTATAAATGAAATGACTCGATGATCAATTAGGGAAAGTAAACTTTGATGGTCTACTATTATAATTGTCTATCTATCTATCTATCTATCTATCTATATCTATATCATATACTCTGCAAAGTTGCAAAATGCAATATCTAACAGAGCAATATACATAATGGCGACAATTGAAAATAGACAATAGAATACATCATAATCTTAATCTACAACTACAACTACACATGTTATGAGCAATATATTATACTTTTTGAATACAGCGCTTGAAAATTTCCAGAGATTTGGCATTGTACATTGAGGGTGTCAGTGAATTCCAGTCCTTAATTGTGCGGGGATAGAAGCTGAACTTATATGAGTCGGTGTGAGTTGGAACGATACTAAATCTTCTGTGGATGGAATTGCCTGGTTTGAACAGCCTGTCTACACAGGTAGTGCGGGATAGGAATGGCAATTTGTTCATTTTGAATTTTATATAGGATTGCTAATCTGTTATTTTTTCGTCTTTGCTCTAAGGAGGGCCACTGCAGGTCTTGTAAGATATTTGTTACCGTGCCCTCTATTCTTTTGTGGTTATTGGTTACAAATCGGGCTGCTCTGCGCTGTACTGCTTCTAGACGTGATATGTCGCATGCATTATGGGGGTCCCATACAGCGCAGGCAAACTCAAGGTGCGGTCTCACAAGTGCGAAGTACATTTGTTGTTTCACGTACTTCGCGCACCTCCAAAGATTCCTGCGGATAAACCAAAAGGGAATTATTAGCTTTTACAGTGACATTATGAATGTGATGTGACCATTTCAGATTATTGCTGAGTTCGACTCCCAGATATGGATAATGGGATACATTTTCAAGGATATCATTATGCATTTTATAAACATACTCAGTAGGAGCTCTCTTGGTGGTGATACGTAGGGTTTTGCATTTACGGGTATTAAATGACATCTGCCATTTAGAAGACCATTCTACTAGAGAGTTTTAACAGAAAGATCTTAAAAGATCTTTCTGTAATGATTGTGAATCCTCCTGAGATGCAATTGATCTGTATAATAGACAGTCGTCTGCAAACAAACGTATTTTAGTTGAACTATCTAGATTATCTGAAATATCATTTATATAAATTAAGAACATGAGAGGTCCTAACACTGTCCCTTGAGGAACACCTGATTAAACAGGAGACGGTTCTGAGCATTTCCCATCAACAACGACCTGCTGTGTTCAGGATGTCAACCATTTTGTGATCCAGGTTAAGATGTTGCCACGTATTCCATAGAAATCTAGTTTATGAATGAGTCGTTGATGGGGAACCGTATCGAACGCTTTTTGGAAGTCTAGTATTAGTACATCTGTTTGGAGTTTGTTATCAAGATTACGGGAGAGATCTTCGACTGTAATTATGAGTTGAGATTCGCAAGAGTGCTGAGCCCTAAAACCATGCTGAAATGATGATAGTACATTGTGACTTTCAAGGTGTGACATAATATATATGTCGAAATAAAACATGTTCAAATAGCTTACACGTTACAGACGTCAATGACACGGGCCTATAGTTGGCGGGAATACTCTTATCACCTTTTTTAAATATGGCTGTAATATTTGCGGTGAGCCAGTCAGTTGGAATATCTCCCGTCATGCCCGTGTCGAGCGATTGCTGAAAAATATGTGTTATAATTGGAGCAAGCTCCATACTAAGATATTTCAAGATGGTAGAAGGTACGCCATCTGGGCCACTAGCTTTTTTGGGGTCGATATTACTCAAGAGCTTTTCAACACCCTCGGGATTTATAGTAAGGGGTTCAATTGAGGGCACAGGCGTACCAGCTACACGTGGGACATGTGATAAATCTTCAGTTGTAAAAACACTACTGTACTGCTGACTCAGGGCATTTGCTTTGTCTGTTGCGTTAACCATCTCTTTTCCATTAACCTTCAGTGTGGGTATATATACCTGTACCATCTCGCTTAAGACTTTTCACATGACTCCAGAATCTTTTACTCACAGATGGATTTGAATTTGCTTTCAAGGGATCCTCAAGGAGACCTAGCAAGTATTCATTTTTTGAATGACTGAGCTCCTTTTGCACTGTTTTTCTTAACTTTGTGAATTTTTCCCAAATGTTGACATTTGGATTGCGTTTATAAGCATTATAGACTCTCTTCTTTTTACGAATTAGTCTACGGATTGGTCTGGTCATCCAGGGAACATCCCATCTTTGTTTGATCATTTTTTGAGGTACATGAGCTTTTAACATATCATTGACCTTTGATTTGAGCAATGTCCAATTACCACTAGTAGACCGTTGCTCGTAATCTGTGGATTCAAAAAAACTATTATGAAATTTAGAGGCATCCTTCCGGATCCCTTCCGCATTCATTTTCCTGAAAAGAAAGATCTTACGAGGTGGTTTCCTTTTTAGTTTAGCCTTGATGTTAACGGTGGCTGTTACTACTTTGTGGTCACTCATGCCTATGTAATTCTTTACATGCTCTACAAGATTTGGATTTGTGGTGAATAAGAGATCTAATATGTTCTCTAAGCGTGTTGGTTCATGGACATGCTGATGCAAACCATGTTCCTCAACAACATCTAGCAGAGCACGGTTTACTCTGTAGCCATACTGTGGGTTAGGTTTTATGTTGTGTTTCTTCCAGTCTATACTGGGGAGGTTAAAATCTCCACCTATAATAATATTTGGAACTATACCATTACAAGACAATTTCTGTAAAGATGCACCTAATTCAACCACAGGTACTGGGTTCTCATTAGTTGGTCTGTAGTAGGAAGCAATGAACAGTGGCTTACTACCTACTATGTTTATCTTACACCAGTTAATCTCGCATTTGGTATCAAGATTGACCTCAGTTGAAGATACAAGGTTGTCTGTTATCGCCACAAATACACCACCACCGTGAATATTCCTATCTTTTCTGGAGATAGTATATCCTGGTGGAAACACTTCTGAGGAGGGAAATGTGGAATCTATGTGGGATTCCTGTCCAAAGATGATGTCTGGCTTGTGGGTTTCAACGAGATCCAAGAGGGCATGTTGCTTACGATCACTTTTTAAGCTCCTACAGTTAACTAACATGACTTTTACCGCTTTTGGTTTGGTTTTGGTGGCTTTGGGGCGAGGACTCGATGTTACCATTTTATCTGCCTGGAAAGACTGCGGATTATCCAACGAATCTTCCAAGCTGTCAAACATATTTGAAAGCTCAAGATCAGATATTGTGAATAAGGATGACTTGGAAATATTTGGAAGGCAGCATATAGGACACTCCCAATATATTACCTTTCCCTCTATGGCTTGATTGACGGGAAAGACATGAAAGATCCCTTCACAGCTTGTATGAGTCCATTTACTGCACTCATTACATTGGAGTGATGGGATATCAATCTCAATGTCGTCCTTACAGATCGAGCATTGTGGTACTTGGACATTAGGTCCGGGATTACACTGAATATCCCCAGATAATATTAGGAATAATAACAAGAAAACCTGCTTTATCGGAGACTTATGGGTGTTTTTCAAGTTCCAATTTACAAATCGGGAACTTGAATTCTTCAAAGGAATGGATATTGAAAGGATTTGAAGACTAGGTTTTGTGTGTATCCAATCTAGACAAGGAGATGATTCATGGTCGATGGGGATATGCTGAACGCTTGTTTCAACACTTGTACATTTGGTTTTCACATGTAAAAATAGAGAGTATTTGTTTAAACTCCCAAAGTGGTGAAGGTTATAGTTCTTAAATCTACAAAGTTTGCTCAAGTTCAGGAAATCAAAGTTATTGTCTATTGATTGGGTTTGGTTCCATTTATGATCACTAGAATTTATAATCGTTGTTGATTGATAGCAGGTGTCAAAGTCTGGGCAGTCAATTCTGTTTAAGTTGGGTGGTGTCCAGAATCCTAGCATAAGAATAGCAGCTACCATAGCACAGAAATGTTCGAATAATCCGTTCTTCTCCATGTTGAAGGTGTTTATCGTCTAGTTAGTACATACAAATTGAAACGTTCCTACCTCAATGATCTGATGAGATCATGCTTTTTGGAGCTATCGTGCTCCTGACGTTGGCCAAACGGCCAAATCATGAAGGGCTGGTATTGGTGGTCTACAACCAGTGGATTGGTAGGAAATTGCTGTTTTCTAACGGATTGGTTTATGATGATTGCGGCACGAGTGGGTAGGTAACACACGGTGATGGTTTGGTAATGTGTTTCGTTGAATCCGGTTTGTTTACAAGTTGATATAAAATAGTGAAACGATCTCACCTTTATTATCTGATGATTACGTGCTTTTGTGTTTGTGTACAACGGCTTTGTACGGATGATCGACGATTAGGTAATAAGTAGCTCTGGGTGTCCGCCGTATCACGCTATGGGTATACACATACGAACATCCCGCTGTAATCTTGGTAGACCAGATCACTGTACTTTCATCCACATTTCTCCGAAACTAATGCATAAACTCCACAGATAATGATATCGGAGTGTTCCAGAAACTATAGTATAGCAAGTGTTGTAGAAATTTTCGTCCAAATAGATATCTTTATCGATAATTTGGTGATAATATTCGGAGGACGATGCACCCATGTCCTCATTAAATCGACGCCATTTTATGTACTTAACAACATGTGTCAACAACATCAGGCCCCTGCCACTCTATTGTTCGAATCACCGAAAGCATCGACGTACATGAATATACAATGAATAATCATATCAATGAATATACGTCATTTGTGAGGTCGAAAATGAAAAGTACCAGACCATAGTGGACACGAACGGCCGTAATCTTTGAATCTCCGTTGATTTCAATGTTATGTCGGAGTGTTTTACCTAATTTCATACTGACACGACCTGAGTGATAATCAAACGGTCCCCGAACGATGCCCTGGCGCTGTTGAAGTCAGAAATATCATCGTTCCCTACAGTCCGAGCATTCCCACATCGAATTTCACCTAGAATATTCGTCACACGAAGCTATGTCCGCCATCTTCTGAATATCGAAAAATGCCCTCTGGAGAGTCAAGGGGACAACATTTTTTTCTACGCATGCGTCCGATCGCTTTGGATTTGTCCACTAAAATTTTGGACAAATGCCTAATGAGTATGTGCTGCATGGCAAGTGATACAACTTCTTGTAATGCGCTAATCAACCGTAGATCTAACCCCGGGCTCCGGCCAGTTTGGGGTGGAAAAGCCCAATCAGGAAAAGTTCACGGAAAAGATTCAGGCGTTGACGGTTTTTCAATGGTATATCACAGATAAGCAAAGTGGGTATATCCAGTGACAGTTGTATATCCCCTTGGTATATAATATTTATTTTGACTAAAGCAGCCGACAATGCATTGATTGATGATAACATCCAGAAGTGGTTTGATGTGATAATAATGCCGCCATGAGGATCGAGCCGTGTAGGGGCCACGCCGAACTATGATCGAGAGTGACCAATAACGCGCCGCAATGCGGACCACTGGCGCGCGGCGGGCCGGCACATCCAACATGCGCGAATCAGTGGCGTAGGGAGGGGGGGGGGGGGGGTGGACTTATCAGACAGTAAAAAGTCCGAGTTGTATACCGACGAAAGGCATGATGTACAGTCAATAAAACTATGGTGGTAGTGCCCACATGTTGTGGCGAATATAGGGCCTACACTTACTTGCAACAGAGTGACGTGGAATCCGGGGGCCGACTATACGACCGTAACAGAGCGACAGTAGAATCCGGTGTTTAATTTTTTTTTAAATTGAGTGTATTGTTAATAGTCCCGGTTCTGAGCACTTCTCTAGCCCGCCCGGCCTGTGGGCCTAAATGAGACACCGTGCACTTTGCGCCGTGCATTATGCTATAACCATCTAATGATTGGAAGCGGTAGCAGCATAAAGTATTATGAGAAAATGTGTACATATCTCCTAAGATTAGATTCGGAGTCTACCATCGGACCGGGCTTTCAGTTGACCTACGCATAGGAGCATCGTCGAAGTGAGAATGTCCCCTGTAACCTTTTTCAAGATCTTTGGCACTGAAATTAAAATGTTGGTTCATTATAGAGGGAATCCACTTTACTCATACGTGCCCGTAATCACCCTTCAAAGGTACAAGACTTAATCGCGTCTATCAATAGTTGTCTGATTGCCTTTCCACATATACGGTATTTCGACATGAATATTGCGTCTCCCAATTCGTTTATTAAAGCTAGCTAAATTTGGTACAAGAACTAACTTTCTTGAAATGAAGTTGTACCCACTACCAAAAGATTTTCTAGAAATTCATCGGTTGTACAGATTTAAAAAAATGGTAATCATGGTAGATTTAACATTGGTATAAACGGTCTCCTTTCTCATGTTGTACGATTGGCTATGCCTGTTTTGGAAATGTGTTTGCTTTGTGTATATCCAAATAGCTTACAGTTGTATATTAGCCTAGCTATTTTATAACAAGCTATAAAAATGACATCTCTGAATGTATTTTAAACAAAGTGTGCAAAGGAGAAATGGTTGGGCACACTGGTAAAATGGTTTTACAACAAGTGTTGCTATCATTATCAAAGTGAACTCAACTTCAATCACTTATCATCGAGCAATAATATATTGTTTTACGCATTTAAATGTGTTTAGATTATAAAGTTAATAAATCCAGAGATAAATGATAGATAGAAAAATAGATTAAAAAAGAATAGAAAAAAACTATAAAAGCATTGGCGGCCTTTATAAATTATAAAAATTGACATAAAAATGATCCACAATCAAGTTTAATTTGTTTTTTTAAAAAACAAAAAAAAATAGAAAACAACAACGAACACACGGAGATTCGAACCCGTGATTGCCGATTGCAAACGATATGGCCAACGTATGCACGCCACAGAGATCGACGAGTGTAATTGTGTCAGTTTTATCATTTAACCATTGATTCTTTTATTTATAACGAACGGATTTTTATCGTGCCATTTTGGACATTTTAAACCATATTTATATGTTACTCTCGCACAAAATGTGTTTGTAATATGATTATACTCCTTATTTTGGAAAGAATGGTAAAAACGTTGACATTTCGAACACAATAAATGGCATCTTGTATACTGTTTATACGGTCGCTCGACTGAACGTTGTGTGACCTGTTGCATTGCATTATTCATGTTACGATCTGTTTATGTATGCTTTTGTTATACTTCTCAATCGCTCATCGCCAACTCTGTACAAGAAACTTCATGCGCTGTCCCAACGCTGTCATTAGAGAACAATAGAAAAGTCCCTTCGACTCTCCAGAGGGCGTTATCTGCGACCTTTGACTGGGTTCACGGGGTAATCATATTAATGAGCAAATATGCAAATGAGCTAAGTGTCCCCTCCTATTATATATCCTTCTTGACAACATTACGATATCTTTCTCCATAAAGCAAGTTTAAAAGTTGAAATGTGTTAAGAAGTTGACGATTTGTTGTTGTTGTTGAAGTTGTGGGTTTATTTTTTCACCAGCTTTATGCAAATTAAATTTATAATTAGTCACGATGTTATCATACAAAAAAAAA